>JAJJMC010020031.1:6206634-6418752 GCA_023531435.1 Papaver californicum | reverse complement strand
CGGTCTGTGAACTAAGTCTTTAATATTATCTTGTTTTGCACGGAACTTCTTCGTCCGATGTCGGAATGATCTTATTATTTTTGCGTTCTCTTTGTATTTCAATTCTCTTCAAGATGGTCTTAAGAAATCCTGATTTTGGACGAGTTGAACTTGATCTTTGGCCTGCCTCATGTTCTTGAGTATATTTACTTCTTTTTGTTGCACTTCTTCCACATCTTTTTGACTTGGACACTTAGATACTTGGAGTACTTCATTTATTAGCTATTTTGTACATTTTCACTCTTCTTGGGATGATTCACCTAATAGAAACAAATAAAAGAAAATAAGAATAATAACAAATAGTGTGCAAAAATTATAGCAATTATTAGTATGGATTTGACATTGAAATCATGTAAATTATGCACTTATCAAATTCCTCCACACTTAGGTTTTCTAGTCCTCGAGCAAACTACTATCTAACATCCTAAATTAAACTAAACTAAGATAAAATAACTCCCTTTCGTCGAGAATACGGTTGCACTTAGCATGTACAACAAGCCTTTAAACCCCTAGGTGTCCCTAATGGACGAGTTATAGTCTCGTGAGAGTTTACAAGAGGTATACCCACAAAACCTACTCCAACTTCAAAGTCACAAGCATCTATAGATCTATGAGAACATAAAGTTTCTGCACGCTAATAATAGAAAGTTAGAAATTTCAAAGAACATTATTCTCATGCTTAACTCTTGAGTTAGGAGAAACCAACCATATGAAAGAATCCAGCCTCAAGAGGGATCGAATAAGCATTTTTCCTCGACTTCTGCCTCACCAATACGATTGCATGAAATTGACACTCAAAAGACGCACTTTATGATTCTCATGTGAGTAGGAAGGAATGAAGATGGAAATATTGGACACGTTGAATGGTGGAAAGAAAAAGAAAAATAATTTCGAATTATATTTTAATACCCCATAGAAACATGGGAAGAAAATAACCCTTTTTGTCTTGGTATCATAAACTTCCTAAAAATTCACATCTTTTGTTTTTCTTTGCTCTTGTACTTAGTCTTTAACTTGGAAATAGAATTTCGTTCTTTATATTGCTGCTTTTAAACTTTGAACGTCTTCAACTTTCTTCAAATTTATAATGCTCTGCTTGTTGATGATGATGTGTTTTTATTGCTGCTTTGTCGAGTGATGGTGCCAAAAGCAAACAAGACTAGTCAATAGAGTTAGCAATTCTGATGGCACCCTCGTGATTGACGGAATTAGCACTCAAGAGATCAAAAAGTAGTTTTGAAGGGGTGCGAGGTTAGGTAGCTCATCATTCTACCCGGAATTATTGTAAGATGACACACACTCTAAAGGATAATTTTTAGACAGGTACAAAAAATTGAAGGTCTGGTGCCTTGCTTGGTGTAACAATAGGTAGTATCCACTATTGATTGACCAGCTTCCCTAATACTAAATCAATTCTGCACCTAATTTTCCATCGACGGTTTAAGTCCCTTTTTGTCAGCTATTGCCTCTCAACAATTAATAAACCCGAATATAGTTCTCTAATACTTCTAAGTTCATTTATTTAGGTGAGAACTCTGTATGTAAAATTAGCTAGAAGTTTACTGAATGACTCTAAAATCTCTAAAATTTGGAGGTTCATGCAATTATTTACAAAAATTCAAAAAGATTAACTCTACTAAAGCGAAAACTCTAACTAAAGGACTAAAAACTCTATATGTGAAATATGCAAATACTCCCCCACACTTATACTTTACATTGTCCTCAATATAATTGACTCCTCCAATGTAAAATCAAGATGGGAAATTATACAATGATATAAAAAACTAATAAAAACTTAAAATAAAAGGGAAAGAAATACGAAACCAATGGGTTGCCTCCCATTCAACACTTAGTTTAACGTCCTCAGACTGACCTTCTAGTTATCGCCCGTAAACCAACAATCTGAAAATATGGGGATCCACCCAGATAACATTCTGCAGTTCTAATAACAGCTTCAAAAAAATGTTTGCATAAGATATAGATATGGAAACTGCTACTTCATGGAAGTTTCCCCCATACTTAGTCTTTTCAACACTTGGAAGTGTATAAAGAACATAGAACAAGGGAACTTCTTTGGGTTCCTCCCAGTGAACTTGCACACTGTTAAAATTAAACACATCTAGTGGTGGATAGTTAGAAGAAAAATAATTCTTAAGAATTTTTGTAGCACATATACCTAAACTTAAGTGAGGTAGATCCTTAAAAATCGGGTTAACAACTCTTTGGGGAACTATTTCGATTGGGGAAGGAGGATCAAAAGATATAGAATTATGTAAAGGATTAGAAAAACCTTTTACGGGACCCTTATCATTTTTAAATAATTTGAGTGAATTATTTAGCTCATGTGTATTGTGGTCCTCTATCAAACTCTTTGAAAACCATTCTTCGTTAGTTTGTGCTTTAACCGAAATATCAATATCATTATAATCCTTGGCAAGCTCAATTGGGTCTTCCACGAAATTCATCAATTTGGTTTCATTCTTAATCACAATTTATTCAACACTCTCATCATCAGAATCAGAGTCCTCTTCCAGAAAGTCCAATTCATTAATACAAATCTTAGGATGATATTTATGAGTCTCCGCCGAAGAAATAATCGGGTCTAGTACTTGCAAATCAACTGGACTAAAAACATTGTAATCCGGATGTTGTTTATCAAGTTGATATGCATTTGAGTATGTTACACCATTTAGAAAAATGGTTATGTTATTCCAAGGCTCCTCCTTTTGAATAGGTGAATGATCATTATTATGATCCGGAGTTGGAATAACTTCATCATTATTACACGGAATTTCGAACGGTTGATTATTTTTTTTATATCCTCCTTTAATTGATCCATGTTTTTTTTAAGTTTTCCATATCCTCTTGGAGTTCTTGGAGTGACTGATCAATGCTCTGTTGATGTTTATGTTGTCCATGATAATATTTTTCAATTTGTATGTGAAGTTCTTCCATCATGGTACACATCTATTCTTCAACACTAGAAGAAATATGATTAAAAGCATAACTATCCTCCTATCCTTGTGATTGTTCACTTACTTAACCTAATGTAAGGTTGTTGGTATATATGAGAATAACCATAAGGTTCCGTTGGATATTGATCATAGCATAAAGATTCGTTTTGATTATACCCTTGGTATGGTTGGTTTTTGTCATAAGATTGAGATTGAAAACCATATTGATTACTATTATTATATGTTTGATCTTGTGCACCGTACATGTTGTTTCCGAATGTTAACATGAAGATTCACAAGAATAAAAGCTAAAATTTAAAACAAAATAAATATAAAATCTAAAACAAAAATAACTAAAAGTGATACTTACAACCTGTTGACGATTTTTACCTCCCGCTTTTGATGAGCGTTGAACACCTTCAACGAGTTGTTAATACCACGAAAAACCTAAAAATCTTAAAAACACTAAAGAAAAACGTGAAAATATCTAAACTACTAAAAAAAGCTAAAACAAATAATAAATCAATTAGCAACTGCTCCGCGGCAACGATGCCAATATTTGATGCGTGTCGTAAGTGCAAAAAGTTACTCAAGATATTTCTCACTAATTAACTAGTAATATAGCGGTAGTAAGGATCGTTCCTACATAGAGCTGTGTAATTGATATATTATTTAGATTAGCAAAATTATAAGAAAAGTAAATATGAAGGAGGATTGGTTGATTAATTAACTAAATATAATAATAAAAAGAAAAGATGATTAGGAATTCCTTTTCCGTTACCAAGAGTTAACCGAATTAGTATACTTATCTATCTTTCGTTAGAATCATTCATCACCAATCGTAGAATAGCAGCTAGCGCAGTGCCATCCCCAAAACTCCTTGTATCACTGAATGCCGAAGCGCTCAAACACCAGATTCTATCCAACTGAGCCATGATAGGTGCTTAATTTACATGTCTTTAGTGTCATTTTCATTCTTTCTTTAGCTATAATTTTTGCATATTACTTGTTGTTATGTTTGTTTTCTATCTTATGTCTTATATTAGGTGAGTCATCCGAAATCAATGGAAATGGTGTTAAAGAGAGCTAAATAGAGGAAAGGAATTCATTCCGGCATGAAAATGAGAGGTTAAAGGATGGAAGAACAACTTTGAAACTAGAGTTCCAGGAGGTTTTACGGTTGGAAAAGTACCTCAAAACCCAACCGTAAAAGAAGTCGATTTTGAAGAAGAATTCCAAGAAAATTTACAGTTGGGTCTAGACACTAAAACCCAACCGTAAAATTAGTTGATGAGATATGAATATTTTTTCATTGATATCCTGTAGAGAATTGAAATAAGAAGCCAACTCAAAAAGAATAAGGTCAATCGAATATTGTATGAGGGAGTTATGATCAAAATGGTGAAGTACAAAAAAGTGTCCAGGAAGAATTAAGATTGGGTTTCTTGGAATCGGACCCAACCGTAAATATGAGGATTTTGGGTGAGATTTTTGTGTCAGAAAATCGGTTGGGTTTATTGTCTCGAACCCAACCGTAACTGGAGGAGTTTAGCACGTGTGTGGGCTTCTAAAACATGGAAAATCCGGTCACGGAAGGATTTAAAAACTAGATTTAGTGGATACTATATAAGGAGACTCCTAAGATATTAAGAAGACACCTTTTACACTTGACAACACAAGGAGAACAAGGAGCTAGGGCTTGGAGTTGCGATTGAACATCACGATTTCTAGGGTTTGCTTTACTTGTTTTCTTCTATATTTTTCATGGATTTTGAGAAATCCATGATGAGCTAAACCTTTCATATTGGTTAGGGATGTAGTCGGATATCATAAACATGTTACTCGATCAACATATTAGTTTTGTTATATTAATAAAATCATTATCGTTCTTGTTCTAATACTTATTATCGTCACGTATGATTGTGTGAATGTTTGTTTAGGAGCTCTACTAAATAACCATGAATGCATATCTATTGCTGGACTAGAGTTTGGAGATACAAAATTGTTGATGCACCTTGTCATAAGTAGCATATCGTGATTACCAATTGTATTCAAAACATTTATGTGATTGCATGTAGAAGCCTGACCTATGTTAAATACATTACTCGTAGTATATCTATTGCATTGATTAACCTAATTCATTGAACTTAAAGCTCTTGAGGGATTAAACTTCATAGCACGGTGCATTAGGTTGATCTTTGAGTAGTAATTACACATTCATCGTTACGGTATGTGATAACATGAGAAATTTACTGGAGTATGCTCTCTATGGGATGCTCTAGGGCTCTTGATAATGAATGATTAAGTGATAAATCTAGTTATTTGTTATAGTGCATGTCTTATGATTGAAGATGAACCTTTAACAAGTACTCTCAACCTATCGATTATCTTTATTCATTCTCTGCTAGTGTAATTACTTTAGTCTTAAAACACAAAATCCCCCCAGTTTACATAAGTTTTCAAATACGAATAACAAACTATATCTCCCTGTGGATCGAATCTGTTCTTAAAACTATAATCTTATTTATAATTGTGAGTGAAAAGAACTAAAAATAATTTTGCTTGGATGACAACCGACCAAGCCACCAAGTAGTAGCGTACTCAAGGTGTAACCCAATCAAATGCTTTAGGGTTTGTGAATTTAGGTTGATCCTAGCATCAGAAATCTTAGCGCAAGGTCCTGCTTACTATTGTTGTCTTCGCACGCGATTGCTCCACAAAATTCCTCTGCCAGTTCTCACGTTCTCTACTTGTGTAGCGAGTTATTCAACAATTAAACGGATATCTTAACTCTCTACTAGAAATAAAATAATCAATAGATTAATTTAGTGTACACTCCAAACAATCTAGGAATCACTCATAAACCTTTGATATAGTAAAGACAAGCGACAATGATTAAAACTCCAACTAAACTTGCATAACTAATAAAGATTCACGTCTAGAACACTGAATTCATCCTTAATCAACAAAAGGTTTAGCTACTCATACTACAAAGAGGAATAAGATGAAGAATAATGTTGGTTTCCCCTTAAAGAAGTAAACCCTAGGTTTAAGATGTAGAATTTTAGTATGATATGTAGAGTATATCATGTTTGAGCCTTAGATGTCTTCTAATATAATCGTCAATGCTTGACCCTCAAGTAACCTAGTCGGTTAAGAAACCCTTTCCTAAAATAACTTTTATTCTAAGTAGGAAATAAAGACCCAAAACAGTTCGTGCAAAACAATTGAGCTTTAGTTTAAAAATTCAGGAGAGTGTACGGTTTGCAAATCCTTTTAGTTCACGAATCCAGAAGGGTATGGTTTGCAAACCTCTACTGTCTGTGAACTAAGTATTCAATATTACCTTGTTTTGCTCGTAACTTCTTCGTCCAATGTCGGAATAACCACATTCTTTTTGTGTTGTATTCGTATTTCAATTATTTTCAAGATGGTCATAAGAAATCCTGATTTTGGATGAGTTTAAATTTGTCTTTGGCCCGTCTTATGCTCTTCAGCATCTTTAGTTCTTTTTATTGCGCTTCTTCCACTTCTATTTGACTTGGACACTTAGATACTTGGAGTATTTCATTTATTATCTCTTTTGTATACATTTTCACTCTTCTTGGGATGATTCACCTAATAAACACAAATAGAAAAAAACAAGAGTAATAACAAACAATACGCAAGAATTATAAAAATTATTAGTTAGGATTTGACATTGAAATCATGTAAATTACGCAACCATTTTACTCAACACCAATCCACAAAAATCAGAAGACAACATACCTTTAAGAGTGCTGGGTACTTGGGTAAAGGAGGATGAATGCTAGAATATTATTTCTACAAAATGGAATTGTCAGGTAGAAGGGAGTAAAACTTACAGACTGGTGAAGAAACTCAGTAACACTAAACAGAATATCAAAAACTTGAAAAAGAACTCTTTTGGGAATATTAAGAAGAACATAACAACAACAAAAAGTCTCATTCAGCAATAACAGATACTCAACTAATAAATAAGAGTGAGAAGATTAGAAGGCTGGAAGCTAAGGTGGAATAGTGGATTAGGATAAAAGAAAATTTCTGGAAAGATATAAGTGGAGAGCAAGATATTAGGCTGGGTGATAGAGATACAACCTATTTTCATAGAAAAACTGTAAATAGGTATAGGAGAAGTAGGATTGAGACACTAAAGGATGGTGCATGAATTTGGGTGGAAGAGAAGGAAAAAGTAGCAGCCATGGTCACTAACCATTTTAAATCTATAACAACCACCTCAAACCCAAACACTGATCCAACATACCTGGACCACATTCAGACCCAAATCACTGATGATGATAATGAGTACCTAATAAAGATATCTGACATGGAAGAAGTAAAGAACACTGTGTTCTCAATGGAACTAGGCAAGAACCGAGGGCCAGAGGGTTTCACACAAAGGTTCTTTCATATGAATTGGGAGGTGGTTGGAGCAGATGTTCACAACATGGTCACAAGCTTTTTTTATCACAAGCCATATCCTAAAGGAGATCAATGTTACTTTCATATCCCTAATTCTTAAGATAGAATTTCCTCAGTCTGCTAGTGACTATAGGCCAATCAGTTTGACTAATACCATATATAAATTCATCTCAAAAATATTATCCAATGGACTGAAAACTTTCTTACCCTAGATAATCTCCCCCTAGTAGGCTGTTTTTATCCAAGGCAGGCAAATAACTGGTAATGTTTTCATAGCACATGAACTCATCCATACAGTGAGAGCCCAGAAAAGGAATGATTTCCTAATGGGGATAAAAATAGACATGTCCAAGGCGTTTGATAGGGTAAAATGGGGATAAGTTAGGTTTCAGTAAGTCTTGGTGTAATTTAGTGCACCAATGTATTAGCACTGTATCTGCTGTTGTCCTTCTAAATGGGATTCCATGTGAGCAATTTGTTTCTTCTATAGGACTCAGACATGGGGATCCTCTATCCCCCTATCTGTTCATTCTGGGCATGGAAGTGGTGTCTATAGCAATCTCTATTGCTGAATCTGAGGGTCTTATTCATAGGATAAATATGGGGCCTAATGCACCACCAATATCCCATTTGTTGTTTGCAGATGACCTGCTTGTTTTCAGTAATGCCAACGAGTCATATTCCAATAATATTCACAAGGTGTTGTCTGATTTTAGCAAAACATCTGGTCAATTAGTGAACTTGGAAAAGTCTGACATTTTTTATAGTCCAAACAAAACAATATAATAGAGAGTATCACTAGAATACTAGAAGTAAAAACAATATCCATAAATGACAAATACTTAGGATCACCTTTGTTTACACATATGTTTAAAGTGAAAGCCTTTCAAATGATAATTGATAGGGTTGAAACTAAATTGCAGAATCTGAAAGGTAATATGGTGTCTAGTGCTGACAAATATGTTCTAATCCATGCTTTTTCCTCCACGATGGCTCTTTATCAAATGAACTGTTTTAAGATCCCCACCGCAAAAACTTCCTAGGTTGATAGATTGCGGAGGAATTTCTTTTGTGGGGGAAAATGGTAAGGTTACAAAAGGTGTGTACCTAAAAGCTTGGAGTGTTGTGTGCAAGCCAAAAGAAATGAGAGTTATGGGTTTCCTTAATACTAAATGTTTTAACACGGCAATGCTAGCAAAGGTCAATTATAGGCTAATCAAGGAATCTATATCCCTCCGGACTACAATTTTCAAACAAAAATATTTCCCAGATACAAGCATTCTGAACATCACCAACAAGTGTTCTACAAAGGCAACTTGGATATGGAACAACCAAAATAAAGAAATTGAGTGTATAACTGAAAATGTGGAATTGGAAATAGGAAATGGTCAAAATGTCAAGATATTGGAGGACATATGGTATCCTGGACAACAAAAGTTATTGGTGAAACCGACAGATCAGTCTCAGAATACAACATACCTGAACGATCTAATGAACTGCAGTGAAAATACCTGGAAGTGGGATATCAGAAAACATCAGAGTTACTTCCATAATGATATTATGGTCAAAGTGGAAAAAAAAATAAAAATACATAAGGAGAAAGAAGATAATTTGAGGTGGAAGGTGGAACCAAATGGAATCTTTACAACCAAGTTGATGTATGGGAAACTGATTAGGTAGGGGTATATAGAAAATGGGGAGGAAAAAAGGAACTGGAAAGGGGTTTGAAAAATGAACATACCCTCTAAGATAAAGACTTTCATTTGGAACTGTGATCACTCAATTCTGCCTCTAAATGAAAGAATAACAAGAATTATAACTCACTTGAGCAAGATTTGCCCCATGTGTAGGAAGCATAAAGAAACTCTAAACCATTTTTTTATGCTTTGTGATTTTGCTAAGTCTGTTTATTCTTCTTTAAACATAAGCGCCAGTCTGATTTTAAATGGTTATGAAGATTTCAGAAACTGGTTGCTAAATGTTTTTCAAAAAATAGATAAACCACATGCTGGAAACATAGAATGGCAAGAATTGGTAGCCATTGTCATGTGGGGATCTGGAAAGTTAGATGTAATTTAGTTTTTAGAAAAATAAAGTTGAATGCTGATAGGACAGGAGATAACATAAAAGGAATGGTAAGTAATATTAGCAGAAAGGAAATAAATCTAGTCAGTATGATGAAACCCAAGTGAAATTGTGCACCAGGTATAGTAAAGTTGATTGTCTAACCAGGTCTAGTAAAGTTGATTGTCTAAATTTAAAAACCTTTGTAGCCATCATAGCAAATCCGGACAAGCTAAGTGGTGGATTTTCACTAATGGTTTCTAGTTATGCAGGAAGATATATTGGAGCAAGATTCAACTGCATCTCTGGGACCTCTAAAGGAGATTTAGAGGAGGAGGCAGCTTCAATGACGATCCATTGGTTACGCTATCTAAACCACCCTGGGGTTCAGTTGGAGGGTGACAACGTGAAAGTCATCGAAGCTATCAAGACTAGCTAGGCTCAACACAACAAGGAAGGACGTAGAAACTATGCAACAAAACTCTAATAGCTATTATAAATTATGAATTAAAAGTTTAAGTATTTTAAATGTGATTCCTAGATCAGAAAACTACTATCTGGTTAAATTAGTTATGTTCTGTCTAAGTCAAAATGTTTGTAGTTATTGGGAGGAAATGACAATCCCCCTGCAAAGGACGAACTATGATCTGTAAGCCTGTTTGTTTCCCAGGGTAATTCCCTGGTTTATCTATTAAACAAAAAGTTTTTAGAACAAACAGAGTTGAGATTAACAAGTGCAAGTTGGGAACAATTAATCAAAGTAGTGTTTTTGTTCAAACACCTTTAAATTTTGAAGTGAGGAAAAGTACGGAAGAAGGCAGGGATAATTTTTCCTTTTTAATGAGGGCCATAAAGGGACCAATCTCATGAAAGGGGGTCATAAAAGGACCGATCATATAAAAGAATAGGTAAAAGTCGTCGTAGCTTATCAACATGCAGAGATAAATAATGTGGAAAAAAGCATTACGAATCAAGTAGCTTCATAGAAAAGTGGAGACGTGAAAACTAATAGGAGTTTTTTTTTTTTTAAATATATAAATGGTGGTGCTGAGAACAAACAGAGTACTAGACATTAAGGAAGGCTCGACGCATAGTTGTGTGGTTATTAAAATTATAGAAGTGCTTTGAGAAGTCTATGGATGATGGTGTACCACTATTTTATAAACAAAAACAGAAAAAAAAGTTATATACATAGGGTAGCTCGAGCAAACAAGTGAAGACGAAATTAAAAAAAAGAAAAAGAAAGGATAATAACTTTTTAATTTTGCTGAGCACTCTGCAACATCTAGAGACAAAGGTCTAACTAGTATTTCGAATCAATTACAACAAATCACATCACCAACAACCAAGTTTCTATGGACATATTCATGTCCACCAAAAGTGCAGCTTTTTTTATGGAAAGTATTCGTCGAAGCCCTGCGGAGCCTTGACAACATCATCAAGACCCACCTTGCTAATCTTAACAACTATCCCCGTTGAAATTCGAATCCGGAAAATGCTAATCGTATCTTACTTCAATGTCATGTTACTGTAATTTCCTTGCATATCGGTCCAAATGTATTTGAACTTATGGGTATCACATACCCTCTTGTAATTTCCCTCTAGTAGATTAATAAATTTTATGCTTCAAAGATTTTTTTTTGTTAGAACCAAAGGTAGAGTTTGGAAGGGGACAAAGTTAATAAAGGATAAAAAGTGAGCAGAGAAGTTGTTAACCAAACAGGAGAAAAAGGAAAAGACAGTTGACGATTACCTTAATCGTTGTTGACAAAAATTTAAGGAGTTATATGTGAAGATGGCAAAGAGAAAACAGAGAAAGGAGAAGTTATGTCGAGATGAGGAGGTGGTACACCCTTTATATAAATGTAGATGGTGAGTTTTTGACGAGGGATAAAATTGTAAAAGCACATTTTTCCTAGAAACGGGAGCATAGAAGTACATATGCATATTATGTGCATGCTTATAGCTTTATATCAAAACACGAAATATTGTATCTCTACTAATATTCCACAAGCGAATTAAGAATGTAGTCTCTACAAATAGCTACAAATATTCTAAACTTATAATAAAGTCTCTTAAACACTCACAATATTTATGTCATTTGAACCAGTCTCGAGTCGCATAAATTCCACAGATGAATTCCCCAAACTTGTCTTGAATGCGCATATGCCGTCCTGGCTTTACAAAATATGCCACTTTAGCATTATGCTCAAGGATGTGCCATAAAATACGTGATATTCCTCTTGAACGCGCCATAATCAAAGAACAATGCCTCTAAAAGAGAACGTTGTGCCTTAGCACCAAGATAGCCCTAGCTTCTCTACGCTAGCACCTAGGCTAACATTAGCCCTTTACACTACGCTAACCAGCGCTAACTACCTAGGGTGCGTCCTCAAGGACGCCATACCTAAGCGCTACAACGCTAGCTAAACTATTAGGACGTCCTCGAGGATGCGCCATATCCTTGCGCTAAAAGCGCTAACTATTAGGCCTTCCTCGAGGACGCGATATATTCTTGCGCTAAAAACGCTAACTATTAGGTCGTCCTCGAGGACGCGCCATATCCTTGCGCTAAAAGCGCTAACTATTAGGTCGTCCTCGGGAACGCGCCATATCCTTGCGCTAAAAGCGCAAACGATTAGGTCTTCCTCGAGGACGCGCGCCATATCTAAGCACTAAATATGCTAACTATTTTGGACGTCCTCGAAGACGCGCCACATACATTAGGCCAAAAGCGCTAAATATTTTTAGGGCACGTCCCTTGGGATGTTCTATGCTCCTTTATACTCCTCCTTTGCGCTCAGCGCTAACTAAATCAGCTAACAATTAAGCCACGTCCCCCAAAGACGCGTCTTGCCTTTACGTTAAGCGCTAGATAACCTATCCCACGTCTCTGAGGACGCGCCACTCTTTTGCACTTTTACCAAAGTGCTAACTTTGCGCTAAAAACGCTATCCAAATTTAGGCCACGTCACTTGGGGACGTGCCGCACTTTCAAGCGCTAGCCCTATATGCCTATCTATTGAGAAGTGCATATTTTAAATGTTTAGAGTGTCAATTTCATGCTAGTATTTGCTATATTTCTTATGAATTATTGTATATTATGTTTGTTTTGTATTTTATGATTTTATTAGGTGAATCATCCAAAAAGGAGCTACAAATTGTGCATGAAGGGAAGTGTTGCAAAGGAAGAAGGACCAAATACCAAGTAAAACTCTCCCAACTTGAGTATTTCTTATCACAAATTGAAGGGAACGAATAAACGAAGCCAACATCGAAAGAATGAGGTCATTCCGACTTCATACGAAGAAGTTATAAGAAAAACAAGTTCAGGATATTCTCGATGGGTCAAGCCATCGAGAAAACAAAATCCAGAAGAAAAATAAATTCTCGATGGGTCAAGCCATCGAGAAAATAAGAATTCTTTATGGGTCGAGCCATCGAGAAACTGAGCGTGAATGACCAATTTTTGGCATATTTTGGAGTTTTAGAAATCTATTTCGACCGGGATTCGAGTACATGCATTTCTACAATTTTGACACCTATACAAAGAGACACTTCTAATACTTTTGGAGATATCTCTACACACGCATATATTCTTATACCTAGGGTTTTACAGATCAAAAAGAGACAAGAGAGATTTATTCCAGATTCTAGGGTTTACCCCTATAGGGGAAACCATGCTATTTCTTCTTCTTCCTTCTTGTGTCATGAGTAGCTAGTTTTTATTGATTATGGATGAATTCAATGTTCTAAACGTGAAGCTTTATTAGTTGTACAAATTTGTTTGAAGTTATTATCATCATCGTTTGTTTTCACTATATCTTGGGTTTATGATTGATTTATTAGATTGTTTGGAGTGCAAGCTAGATTAATCTATTGATTATTCTATTTCTAGTAGAGAGTTGAGTGATCCATAATTATCGATCATATCCTACACAAGTAGAGAACGTGAAACCTTTCACAGGGATTCTGTGGAGAAATCATGTGTGAAGACAACACTAGTAAGTGGACCGAATGTACTGAGTATAACTACTAGTATCAAATCTAAATTAACAAACCCTTATGCATTCGATTGCATTACACCTTGAGTGCGCTACTACTTGGTGGCTCAGTTGGATAGAGTCTGGTGTTCGAGCCCTTCGACATTCAAAGATACAAGGAGTTTTGTAGATAACACTGCGCGAGCTGATATTCTAAGGTGGTGTTAAATGATTCTAAAGAAAGATAGATATGTGTACTAATTCAGTCAAGACTTGGTAACAACTAATGACTCCCTAATCATTTTTTCTTCTTATTATCTTTTTATTATTATTTTTATTAATTACTTTAAACAACTAATCCCCCTTAGTATTCACTTTTCTTATAGTTTTTCTAATAAAAATAACATCCCAATTACACAGCTCTCTGTGGGAACGATCCTACTACCGTTATATTACTAGTTATTAGTGGGAAATATATTGATTAATTTGTTGCACTTACGACACACATCAAATTTTAGCATCGTTTCCCTGGAGCAGTGGTTAATTGATTTGTTATTTATTTTTAGCTTGTTTAGTAGTTTAGATATTTTCACGTTTTTCTTTAGTGTTTTTTAGATTTTTAGGTTTTTTTGGTGTTAATAACTTGTTGAAAGTGTTATCCGCTCGTCAAAAGCGGGAGGTAAATTTTGAAAAAAGGGTTCTAAGTATCACATTTAGTTATTTTTGTTTTTATTTTTAGTTTTTTTTATAGATTTTTTATTTATTCTTGTGAGTCGTCATGTTTCCTTACGAAAATAACATTTACGGTGCACAAGATCACTCATCTAATAGTGGTAATCAATATGGTTTTCAATCTCAAAGTTATGAAAACTACCAACCATACCATGGGTATAATCAAAACCAATCTTTTGTCTATGATCAATATCCAACAGAACCTTATGGTTATTCTCATACATGTCAACAACCTTATGATGGACATGTAATTGAACAACCACGAGGATGGGAGGATAGTTATGTTTCTAATAATTTCTCTAGTACCACAAATTCTACTCGAACTCCAAAGGCTACTAGAGCAATCTATTCAACAACAAGATAAGCACAGTCGAAAGTTAGATGAGTTGCAACAACAACGTCAACAACAATATGACTGGGAAGAGTCACATCCAGAAATTCAAAGGAATTCAGAGAAGTTATACGAACAAATTGATCAACTCGGTAAAAATAGGGATGAGGAAGAAGTATGGCTTCAAAACCAAAACAATTTTGAAATTCTTAAGAACGATAAAGACTATGATGTAGATGAACAACCTTTGAAAATTCCTTGTAACGATGATGAAGTTATGCCAACTCCAGATCATTACAATGATCATTCTCCTATTCAAAAGGAGGAGCCTTGGTATGACAGAACCATTGTTCTAAACAGGGTAGTATACTCAAACACAGATCAATGTTACAAAGAATATCTGGATTACAATGTATTTAACCCAGTTGATTTGCAAGTGATAGACCCGATTATTTCTTCGTAAAAGACTCATGAAGATGATCCTAGAATTTGCACCAATGAACTAGACTTTCTAGAAGAGGATTCTGATTCTGATGATAAGTGTGTTGAACAGATGGATATTGAGAATAAAAATGGGACCAAATTGATTGATTTCGTGGAAGACCCAATTGAGCTTATCAAGGATTAAAATGATGCTGAGATTTTGGTTGAAGCATAAACTGACAAAAAATGGTTTTTAAAGAGTTTGATAGAGGACCACAATAAACATGAGGTAAATAATTAATTGGATTTCTTTAAGAATGATGAAGATCCTATAATTCAAGAAATCGTGAAAGGTTTGTCTAGTCCTTTTCATAACTATAAATCTTTTGATCCTCCCCCAATCGAAATAGTTTCCCAGATTTTTAAGGAGTTAGATCACGTATGGTTGAGTATATATTTCTTTTTTTATTTCTTTCTTCAGCTCCTTCTTTCTTTATTTCATCGTTGTAACTTTTTTATCAATCTCCCCTTTTTTTAAGTCTAGGTAAAATTTGCTACAAAAATCCTTAAGAATTATTTTGCTTATAAGTATCCACCACTAGATGTGTTTGATTCTAACAGTGTGCAGGTTCACCGAGAGGACCCAAAGAAGTTCCCTTGTTCTATGTTCTTTATACACTTCCAAGTGTAGAAAAGAATAAGTGTGAGGGAACCTTCTACCAAATAACAATTTCAGTAATTATACCTTATGCTACCATTTCTGTGAAGTTGCTATTAGAACTGCAGATTTTTGTCTGGGTGGATCCCCATATTTTCAGATTGTTGATTTACGGGCGCTAACCAGAAGGTCAGACTGAGGACGTTAAATTAAGCGCTGAATGGGAGGAAACCCATTGTTTTTTTATTTCTATATTTTGCTTTTAATTTCTAGTTTGAATGTCATTATTTCAGTTCCCATCTTGATTTTACATTGGAAGAATCAATTTACATTGAGGACAATGTAAAGTTTAAGTCATATAGAGTTCTTAGTCTTAATTTTGTATGTAGAATTTTTGAACTTTTTGTACATTTTTGCATGAAAACCTCCAACTTTTAGATATTTTAGAGTCACTTGGTATACTTCTAGCTAAGTTTACATACGGATTTCTTAACGAAATAACTGAAATTAGAAGTATTAGAGAACTATATTCGGGTTGCTTAGTTGTTGAGAGGCTAGAGCTGAAAAAAAGGGACTTAAACTGCCAGTGGAAAATTAGGTGCAAAGAGAATACAATATTAGAGAAGATGATCATTCAATATCCATGAGTGAGGCACCATACCTGCAATTCTTTGTACCTGTCTAAATTGTCCGTTAAAGTGTTTCATCCGCGCAAACTCATGTAGAATGATGAGCTACCCAACCTTGCACCAATTTCAGCACTACTTTTTGATCTCTTGAGTGCTATTTATATCAATTATGAGGGTGTCATTAGAATTTCTAACTCTATCTTGTAGTCTTGTTTGCAGTTGGCACCATTCTCTCGACGACAACAGGTCCATAGAAACAACATTATCATCAACAAGTGGAGCGACATCAAAACTACGAAGAAAGTTAAATATAGTCAAGGTTTACAAGTAACAGTCCAATAAAAACAAATTTCATATTCAAGTGAAGCAACAATACAATGAGCATAGTTATATATACATGTTGAAGACTTATGTACAAGAGTAAAAGAAATCAAAAGATAAGAGTTAGTGAATTTTATGATATCGGGACAATCCAAGTTGTGAAGAATTAAGTGGTAAAATCCTTATCCCATGGCCACATTAGTTTCATTTGTTAGTTTGTATATCAATTTTAGCATATAAAAAGCAATTTTTTTATTATTATTGGTTTAGTATATTTGTTTATGTATTCATTCAATAAGGTCGTGAGGAACAAGAAATTTGTGAAGAGATTTCAAGAAACATGGACTTGAAAAAAAGAGTTAAAAATTGTCAAAGTTCTATGAAGTTCAAGAGTTCATCATCAACAGTTGAAGACCAAAGACGTTTCTATTGGATGTTGTGAGAGGGTGTCGATTGTAGACCAAATGAGAAGGTAAGTAAGCGTTCCCATCCTTGCATAGTGGTTGATTTCCTTTCTTAGAGGTCACTAGAAGAAAAAAAAAGTTCTTTTTCATCCCACGATCTATGGGATAACATCTTCATATAAGTTGGAAGGTTACTTTTCCTTCCCACCATTCAACGTGTGCAGGATTTCTATCTTCACTCCTGCCTGCACCCATGAGAACCATAAAGTGTGTCTTTTGAGTGTCAATCTCATAAAACCCTATTGGTGAGGCAGAACATTCGATCGCTCTCGAGCCTGGATTATTTCATATGGTAGTTTTCTCCTAACTCAAGAGTTAAGCATGAGAATAATGTTCTTTGGAATTTATAACTTCTCATTATTAGTGTGCATAAACTATATGTCTTCGTAGCTCTTTGGATACATGTGAATTTTGAATTTTTGAAGTTAGGGTATATTTTGTGGGTATACCTCTTGTAAACCCTCACGATACTATAACTCGTCCACTAGGGACACCTAGGGGTTTAAAGGCTTGTTACACATGCTAAGTGTAACCGTATCCTCAACGAAAGGGAGTTGTACTTTATTTTAGTTTATGATTAGTTTAGTTTAGTTTGCTCGAGGACTAGCAAAAGATAAGTGTGGGGGAATTCGATAAGTGTATATTTTACATGTTTAGAGTGTCAATTTCATGCTAGTATTTACTAGATTTCATGTGAATTATTTTAAAGAGACACTTCTAATACTTTTGGAGATATCTCTACACACATATATATTCTTAGACCTAGGGTTTTACAAAACAAAAAGAGAGAAGAAAGATCTATTCCAAATTCTAGGTTTTACCCCTTTAGGGGGAAACCTTGTTATTTCTTCCTCTTTCTTGTGTCATGAGTAGCTAGTTTTCATTGATTATGGATGAATTCAATGGTCTAAACGTGAAGCTTTATTAGTTATACAAGTTTGTTTGTAGTTATTATCATCATTGTTTGTTTTCACTATATCTAGGGTTTATGATTGATTTATTAGACTGTTTAGAGTGCACGCTAGATTAATATATTGATCATTCTATTGCTATTATAGAGTTGACCGATCCGTAATTGTCGATCATCTCCAATACAAGTAGAGAACGTGAAACCTTTCACATGCATTCTGTGGAGCAATCATGTGTGAAGACAACACTAGCAAGTGGACCGAGCGTACTAAGTCTAACTACTAGGATCAAACCTAAATTCACAAACCCTAATGCATTCGATTGGGTTACACCTTGAGTGCGCTACTATTTGGTGGATCAGTTGGATAAAATCTGGTGTTTGAGCGCTTTGACATTCAGTGATACAAGGAGTTTTGGGGATAGCACTGCACGAGATGCTATTCTACGGTTGGTGATGAATGATTATAACGAAAGATTGATAAGTATACTTATTCAGTCAACGTTTGGTAACGGCGAATGACTCCATAATCATTTTTTATTCTTATTATCTTTTTATTATTATTCTTATTAATTACTTTAAACAACCATCCCACCTTAGTATTCACTTTTATTATAGTTTTGCTAATACAAATAACATCCCAATTACATAGCTCTCTATGGAAACGATCCATACTACCGCTATATTACCAATTAATTAGTGGGAAATATATTAATTAATTTGTTTCACTTACAACACGCATCATCTATCAAGCCTTGTTCTTGAGCGTGCTACAATTTGTCCTTGAGAACCTTCACACAATCTTTGTTTCAAATGTCTTCCAGGTTTATTCTAAGTCACTTCTAAGCTAATATTTAGCCATTAAACACGCCATGTTATCCCTAAATTAGTACATGACCACTGAACTTACCAGACTCAACACTAATTAGTCTAATTATTAAGCTAGTGAATTGCGCAACTTGCCTCACCTACTTAGCAAGTCATTGACTTGACTTGACCTAATCAAAGTGATAGTACATGACTCCACTATGTCTACGAGATATTAAATACAACACATAGGGGGATTCTCATTGGGGTATTGGTCTGGTGGTCTTCGGAAATCGTGCGTTATGGAAACACATCCACGAACAAGAAGGTAACAAGTCGTGGGACAGGTAAAGGCAGTTGAGAGTATGAGGAGTAGTGGTCATACAAATCCTCCTTATTTTTCGGACATGACTCCATTACAATCTCCACAATCGTTACTCCTCCACTTCTTTTGTAACTTCCACCACTTACAAGAAATCAGTGTTTCTCCACCAAATATAAATAGATGGGTTCATCTATTCTAAACAACACATAGAAAAGAGACAAGATATAAAAAATTAGCGTCATCTCATCTATTCTTTATCACACACTACAATTACTTATCTCACTGAGATTTTCTCAACCTTCTTTGCTTCCCTCCCTAATACCTACCCAATCTTCTCCACCTTTGTGATCAAAGCAGGATATGAACGGCCATTTCTTGGTTTAGGCTCGTCCTGTTCGAGCTTGATCTCTCGAACCGACCAGAAAGTATAATTTTACTGTATGTTTGTTTTCACCCTAAAATAATTGGCGACCAAAGTGGGAGGTCAATCTCTCAATTACAAAACCCAATTTTGAGTTATTCAATTTGGTAGATCTTAGTTATGTAGCGGTTATAACTTCTATTGTTGGTTCTGGTAGTACTGGTGTGGAGATTCTAAAAACACCCATATCACTACCGACCCTCCTCATACCAATATTACTCTTAATACTACTACGATACCTCCTTCTGGTAACAAGACTGCTGAGAACACCGGAATTACTCAAACACCCAACATTGCTGATCTGATGAAGATATTAGAAGTTCTTGCCAGAAAACAAGTGGTCATGGCTAGGGTTGCACATACACGACCCGCACCCGCCAGTTTTGACCCGACCCGCTGAGAAACGGGTCGGGTGCGGGTGACACCTTCTCTCACCCGACCCACCCGCCCAACCCGCCATAAAATCCCTTATTTGCTGGCCCTTGGATTAGATAGGGTTGTTTCATCTTGGCCGTTGATTTGATACGAAAAGAAAGTCTCTTATTTTCTATCTTCTCCCGTTCTTTCTGTTACTTCTGTACTTCTGTGTGTCTCTTAAGTCACATGGGCGATGTAATGTTGCTCAAGTACAAAAAGTATTGGGGAGAATATGAAAAAATGAATTCGTTGATGTTTATTGCTGTACTTCTGGATCCACGAGAGAAAGAACAAGGATTGTATGTGATTGTTGAAGATTTAGTTTTAAAACTTTAATTTTATTGTATAATTTTGAATGTTGGGACTTAGTTTTTAAGATGATCGAATGTTGGTTAAAATGGTTTATCAAGTGGCGCGCGTGAGGATCAAAAAAACAGCCAAGTCATGGAATTTTTTTTGTATTGAATCTGGGCGGGTGACCCGCACCTGACCCGACCCGACCCGTCCTACGACGGGTTGGGTGCGGGTGAATACTAAAGTCACCCGCCAACTGGCCGGTCGGGTGCAGGTGGGGCCAAGCCCGACCCACCCGACCCGATGTGCAGTCCTAGTTATGGCCACCACTCATAAGGAAGTACTTGCTTTCCTCAAGACCTTGACGGAGTAACTTTCTCCAGAACAATGCCATCGCCAGATAGAACAAATCAGGATCAACTTTACGGAAGCCACTGATAATGAGACGTCAAGGACTCAAAGAAATGATGAAGTTCATGTCATCATTGACCGCTCCCCGAAGAGGAACCAATAATCTAATTTTGTCATTCGCGAAGATCTGGAGAGACTCCTACGGAATCATGGTAAGGAAGACTCACCCTCACTTCATCAACACCAGCCTCCTTACCCGCATAAAGTTCAGAGAATCCCACTTCTACGAGGTTACTCATCTCATACTTTTTCGTTATATGATGGAACTAGGAATGCTCGTGAACATGTCTCGTGATTCTTGGAATCGCTAGGGTAACATGAATACAATCATGTATTACGAATTAAAGAATTTTAAAAGTCTCTCATTGGAAGGGCCTACACATGGTACAATAACATTATTCCCAACAATATTTCGAATGAGGGAGAAATGATCAATGCTTTTTTGCAAGAAGTAATTATTTTTCTCCGAGCAAATCACCTTATCAGACCTGGGAAGAATGTTCCAGAGGAACAACGAGCATACCAATGATTACTTGAAAAGATTCAGAATTCTAGCGCTGTAATGTCACGATCCAAATGTGACAGAGCATCAACTAGTAGAACTCTATATTAATGTTATGATTCCTCTCTATCGTGCTCTTTTAGAAAATTTACGTTTCCAGACTATCGCTGAGTTGTACGAAGCTGCAAAGGGATCCTCCATAACTTCTCCCGCCTTGTTGGAGAGAACCAAGCCTGTAAGAGAGAAAAATCACGAGGACACCCGTGGGAGTTGACGAAAAGTCAACAAGCAGTATATTGTTAAAACATCGATCGTTGCTGTCAGTAGAAAGGGATCGAAAAGGAAAGCTTCATCTCATACAGAGTCACAGACTAGGCACTTTGCTGCTAATCCGGCCTCGACACCAGCACCATCTCGGAGGTCGAGTCCGTCTCAAAATACAAAAAAAAACCACGACAGTAGCAGCCGCACCAATTGCAGCCACAACATGAGCAAGACGTGAAACCGAAAATATAATATTCCCAGATTTCCCAATTCCGATGGAAGAAGTGCTTGAAATACTCGAAGCTCGGATAGGGGATGTCACCATTCAATTGCTACCTTTACGAAGACTCCCTACATCCAAGCAAGTAGCAAGCCAAAATACTGTCATTATCCTCGATATGTCAGTCACCCAACCAGTGAATGTAAAAATTTGAATCATATCTTCAAAGAAAAGATAAAATCAGGAGAATTATAATTAGAATCTTAAGGTGTAACACCCGTAATTTTCGCATGACGCTTACTTAGGGATGCATCATGGTGTGGGATGAAGCTTCATCTTAAGCTTATAAAGCTTACTCAGATATGCATTAGGGTGTGGATTCCTTGACCTCGAAATTATAGTGTTAAGGCCCTATTATGCGTGATGCGTATCCGAGAATGCATTATAGTGCTAATGCACTATTATGCCGTGATGTATGATTGAGAATGCATTACTGAACCGATATTACGTACCAAGAATGCATTATAGTGCTAATGCACAATTATGCCGTGATGCATGATTGAGAATGCATCACTAAACTAATGTTGCATACCGAGAATGAATTATAGTGCCAATGCACTATTATGCCGTGATGCATGATCGAGAATGCATCACAAAACTAATGTTGTGTACAGAGAATGCATTATAGTGCTAAGGAATTATTATACCGTGATGCATGATTGAAAATGCATCACTGAACTAATGTGCGTACCGAGAATGCATTATAGTGCCAATGCATATTTTGTCGTGATGCATGATCAAGAATGCATCACTGAACTAATGTTACGTACCGAGAATGCATTATAGTGCTAAGGCACTATTATTCCGTGATGCATGATTGAGAATGCATCACTGAACCAATGTGCATATTCGAAAATACATTATAGTGCTAATGCACTATTATACCGTGATGCATGATTGAGAATGTATCAATAAGCCAATGTTGTGTATTCGAGAATGCATCATAGTGCTAATGCACTATTATGCCGTGATGTATGATTGAGAATGCATCACTAAGCCAATGTTAAGTATTCGAGAATGCATCATAATGCTAATGCACAATTATGCAGTGATGCATGAATGAGAATGCACCACCGAATCAATGCTGTGTTCCCGAGGGAATCATAGTGCTAATGCACTATTATGCCGTGATGCATGATTGAGATTGCATCACTGAATCAATGTTGCGTACCCGAGAGCATCATAGTGCTAATGCAGTATTATAACGTGATGCATGATTGGGACTGCATCACTAAACCCATGTGCGTATTCGAGAATGCATTATAGTGCTAATGCACTATTATGCCGTGATTCATGATTGAGAATGCATCATTAAGCCAATATTGCGTATTCGAGAATGCATCATCGTGTTTGATGTACTCTTATGCCGTGATGCATGATTGAGAATGCATCACTAAGGAAATGTTGTGTATTCGAGAATGCATCATCGTGTTTGATGTACTCTTATGCCGTGATGCATGATTGAGAATGCATCACTAAGGAAATGTTGTGTATTCGAGAATGCATCATAGTGCTAATGCCCTATTATGCCGTGATGCATGATTGAGAATGTATCACTAAGCCAATGTTGTATATTCGAGAATGCATCATAATGCTAATACACTATTATGCCGTGATGCATGATTGAGAATGCATCGACCGAATCAATGCTGCGTACCCGAGGGCATGATAGTGCTAATGCACTATTATGCCGTGATACATGATTGAGAATGCATCACTGAATCAATGTTGCGTACCCGAGAGAATTATAGTGCTAATGCAGTATTATGCCGTGATGCATGATTGAGAATGCATCACTGAATCAATATTGTGTACCCGAGAGCATCATAGTGCTAATGCATTATTATACCATGATGCATGATTGAGAATGCATCATTGAACCAATATCGCGTATCCTCGAGAGCATCATAGTGCTAATGCACTATTATGCTCTGATGCATGCCTGAGAAAGCATCACTAGAAAGTGTAGTAGATGAACGTCATGTATCCTCCTTATATCCACCTTTATAAATGCAAATAAAACATATATAGGGAGGAGGTGTTTGCTGGAAGTCGATGATGCTTAGTTATGCTAACTAGAAAGTGAAATAACCTTAGCTATACAAACCAGTTAGCGGATTATCCTAGAGGCGCCAACCAGCTAGAAGATTAGCTTAGAGGCACCAACCAGTTAGCGGATTATCCTAGAGACGCCAACCAGTTAGCGGAATTGCCTAGAGGCGTCAACCAGTTAGCAGATTTTCCTAGTGGCGCCAACCAGTTAGCGGATTTGCCTAGAGGCGCCAACCAGTTGGCGTTTTTTCTTAAGGTGCATTCGATGGATGTCACTTTCCTTTCTTTTATTTATTTGTAAAAATACGAATAAAATATATATAGGGAGGTGCTTTGCTTTAATGTGCATGAGTGGTAATGCACATATATATGCGATGTGGCCTATACGTTAGAGCGTACTTGATGCTTAAGCATCAATATGCTTGTAGCTTAACCGATGAAGCTTGAATGTGCATGAGCGGTGATGCACATATATATAAATGCGATGTGGCTTATACGTAGGATCATACTTGATGCTTAAGCATCAATATGCTTGTAGCGTAACTGATGAAGCTTGAATGTGCATGAGATGTGATGTACATATATATAAATGCGATGTGGCCTATACGTTGGAGCATACTTGATGTTTAAGTATCAATATGCTTGTAGCTTAGCCCATAAAGCTTGAATTATGCGAAAGCATCAGTCAATCGTGTTGCGTACTCGAGAACACATATTTGCATAGTAAATAGCGATAGTTATGCACAAGCTAGTGCATACCTTGCGAAAGCCCTTCTTCCTATACGGTCTAGACTTTGCTTGTCCTTTGGCCTTGCGATAAGTGGAAATTGATGTTGGCATTGCCTTAATAGGTTAAGTTGCTTGTTCTTTTCGAATTGATATTTTGATAAACTACGGTCATGCTTGATCCCTTCAAGGTACGGGTTGGGTACGTAGGTAGCCGTAATGCAATGCATTGAGGTGCAACATCTTGTCGCTTATATCATCTAATTTGGAGATGATTGCAACGCTTTGGTAACTAATATCATCTAGCTCGGTAATGCTGTGCAAGGAGATGATTGTTACCGCACTTGATGGCATTCTATTTGATGGATGTTCATACTTCCTATCAAACTATCCGGTATGAACAAAATATGCCTTGTTGCTGCACTCTTGGCAAAAGCAAGATCAGTGTATACACCCAGTGCTAATGCACTATTATACCGTGATGCATGATTGAGAATGCATCATTGAACCGATATTACGTACAAAGAATGCATTATAGAGCTAATGCACTATTATGTCGTGATGCATGATTGAGAATGCATCACTGAACTAATGTTGCGTACCGAGAAGGCATTATAGTGCCAATGCACTATTATGCCGTGATGCATGATCGAGAATGCATCACTGAACTAATGTTGCATACCGAGAATGCATTATAGTGATAAAGCACTATTATGCCGTGATGCATGATCAAGAATGCATCACTGAACTAATGTTGCGTAACGAGAATGCATTATAGTGCCAATGCAGTATTATGTCGTGATGCATGATCAAGAATGCATCACTAAACTAATATTGCGTACCGAGAATGTATTATAGTGCTAAGGCACTATTATGCAGTGATGCATGATTGAGAATGCATCACTGAACCCATGTGCGTATTCGAGAATGCATTATAGTGCTAATGCACTATTATCCCGTGATTCATGATTGAGAATGCATCACTAAGCCAATGTTGGGTATTCGAGAATGCATCATCGTGTTGATGCATGATTGAGAATGCATCACTCAGCCAATGTTGCGTATTCGATAATGCATCTTAGTGCTAATGCACTATTATGCCTTGATGCATGATTGAGAATGCATCACTAAGCCAATGTTACGTATTCGAGAATGCATCATAGTGGTACTGCACTATTATGTCGTGATGCATGATTGAGAATGCATCACTAAGCTAATGTTGCATATTCAAGAATGCACCATAGTGCTAATGCACTATTATGCCGTGATGCATGATTGAGAATGCATCACCGAATCAATGTTGCTTACCCAAGAGCATCATAGTACTAATGCCCTTTTATGCCGTGATGCATGATTGAGAATGCATCACTGAATCAATATTGCGTACCCGAGAGTATCATAGTGCTAATGCATTATTATGTCCTGATGCATGATTGAGAATGCATCACTGAATCAATATTGCGTAAGCGAGAGCATCATAGTGCTAATGCACTATTATGTCATGATGCATGACTGAGAATGCATCACTGAACCAATGCCGCGTATCCGCGAGAGCATCATAGCGGTAATAAATTATTATACCATGATGCATGCACGAGAATGCATCACTAAAAAGCATAGTGGATGAACTTCTTGTATCCTCCTTATATCCACTTGTATAAATGCAAATAAAACATATATAGGGATGAGGTGTTTGCTTTAAGTCGATGATGCTTAGTTATGCTAACTAGGAAGCGAAATAGCCTTAGCTATGCCAACCAGTTAGCGGATTACCTTAGAGGCGCCAACCAGTTTTTCGGATTAGCTTAGAGGCACCAACCAATTAGCGGATTAGCCTAGAGACACCAACCAGTTAGCGGAATTGCTTAGAGGCGCCAACCAGTTAGCGGATTTGCCTAGAGGCGCCAACCAGTTGGCGTTTTTTCCTAAGGTGCAGTCGATGGATGTCACTTTCATTTCTTTTATTTATTTGTAAAAATACGAGTAAAACATATATAGGGAGGGAACTTTGCTTGAATGTGCATGAGTGGTAATGCACATATATATGCAATGTGGCCTATACGTTGGAGCATACTTGATGCTTCAGCATCAATATGTTTGTAGCTTAACCGATGAAGCTTGAATGTGCATGAGCGGTGATGCAAATATATAAAGATGCGTTGTGGCCTATACGTTGGAGCATACTTGATGCTTAAGCATCAATATGCTTGTAGATTAACCGATGAAGCTTGAATGTACATGAGCGGTGATGCACATATATATAAATGCGATGTGGCCTATACGTTGGAGTAGACTTGATGTTTAAGCATCAATATGCTTGTAGCTTAGCCCATAAAGCATCACTAGAAAGTGTAGTAGATGAACGTCATGTATCCTCCTTATATCCGCCTTTATAAATCCAAATAAAACATATATAGGGAGGAGGTGTTTGCTGGAAATCGATGATGCTTAGTTATGCTAACTAGAAAGCGAAATAACCTTAGTTATACAAACCAGTTAGCTGATTATCCTAGAGGCGCCAACCAGCTAGCAGATAAGCTTAGAGGCACCAACCAGTTAGCTGATTATCCTAGAGACGCCAACCAGTTAGCGGAATTGCCTAGAGGCGCCAACCAGTTAGCGGATTTTCCTAGTGGCGCCAACCAGTTACCGGATTTGCCTAGAGGCGCCAACCAGTTGGCGTCTTTTCCTAAGGTGCAGTCGATGGATGTCACTTTCCTTTCTTTTATTTATTTATAAAAATACGAATAAAATATATATAAGGAGGGAGCTTTGCTTTAATGTGCATGAGCGGTAATGCACATATATATGCGATGTGGCCTATACGTTGGAGCGTACTTGATGCTTAAGCATCAATATGCTTGTAGCTTAACCGATGAAGCTTGAATGTGCATGAGTGGTGATGCAAATATATATAAATGTGATGTGGCCTATACGTTGGATCATACTTGATGCTTATGCATCAATATGCTTGTAACTTAACTGATGAAGCTTTAATGTGCATGAGAGGTGATGCACATATATATAAATGCGATATGGCCTATACGTTGGAGCATACTTGATGTTTAAGTATCAATATGCTTGTAGCTTAGCCCATAAAGCTTGAATTATGCGAAAACATCAGTCAATCGTGTTGCGTACTCGAGAACACATATTTGCACAGTAAATAGCGATAGTTATGCACAAGCTAGTGCATACCTTGCGAAAGTCCTTCGGCCTATACGGTCTAGACTTTGCTTGTCCTTTGGACTTGCGATGAAGTGGAAATTTATGTTGGCTTTGCCTTAATAGGTTAAGTTGCTTGTTCTTTTCGAATTGATATTTTGATGAACTACGGTCATGCTTGATCCCTTCAAGGTACGGGTTGGGTACGTAGGCAGCCGCAATGCAATGCATTGAGGTGCAACATCTTGTCGCTTATATCATCTAATTTGGAGATGATTGTGACGCTTTGGTAACTGATATCATCTAGCTCGGTAATGCTATGCAAGGAGATGATTGTTACCGCACTTGATGGCATTCTATTTGATGGATATTCATACTTCCTATCAAGCTATCCGGTATGAACAAAATATGCCTGGTTGCCGCACTCTTGGCAAGAGCAAGATCAGTGTATACACCCAGTGCTGATGCACTATTATACCATGATGCATGATTGAGAATGCATCACTGAACCGATATTACGTACCAAGAATGCATTATAGAGCTAATGCACTATTATGCCGTGATGCATGATTGAGAATGCATCACTGAACTAATGTTGCGTACCGAGAAGGCATAATAGTGCCAATGCACTATTATGCCGTGATGCATGATCGAGAATGCATCACTGAACTAATGTTGCGTACCGATAATGTATTATCGTGATAAGGCACTATTATACCGTGATGCATGATCAAGAATGCTTCACTAAACTAATATTGCGTACCGAGAATTTATTATAGTGCTAAGGCACTATTATGCAGTGATGCATGATTGCGAATGCATCACTGAACCCATGTGCGTATCCGAGAATGCATTATAGTGCTAATGCACTATTATCCCGTGATTCATGATTGATAATGCATCACTAAGCTAATGTTGCGTATTCGAGAATGCATCATCATGTTGATGCATGATTGAGAATGCACACTCAGCCAATGTTGCGTATTCGATAATGCATCATAGTGCTAATGCACTATTATGCCGTGATGCATGATTGAGAATGCATCACTAAGCCAACGTTGCGTATTCGAGAATGCATCATAGTGGTACTGCACTATTATGCCGTGATGCATGATTGAGAATGCATCACTAAGCCGATGTTGCATATTCAAGAATGCATCATAGTGCTATTGCACTATAATGCCGTGATGCATGATTGAGAATACATCACCGAATCAATGTTGCTTACTTAAGAGCATCATAGTACTAATGCACTTTTATGCCGTGATGCATGATTGAGAATGCATCACTGAATCAATATTGCGTACCCGTGAGTATCATAGTGCTAATGCATTATTATGCCGTGATGCATGATTGAGAATGCATCACTAAATCAATATTGCGTAACCGAGAGCATCATAGTGCTAACGCACTATTATGTCCTGATGCATGATTGAGAATGCATCACTGAACCAATGCCGCATATCCGCGAGAGCATCATAGCGCTAATGAATTATTATGCCGTGATGCATGCACGAGAATGCATCACTAAAAAGCATAGTAGATGAACTTCATGTATCCTCCTTATATCCACTTGTATAAATGCAAATAAAACATATATAGGGATGAGGTGTTTGCTGGAAATCGATGATGCTTAGTTATGCTAACTAGGAAGCGAAATAGCCTTAGCTATGCCAACCAGTTAGCGGATTACCCTAAAGGCGCCAACCAGTTTTTCGGATTAGCTTAGAGGCACCAACCAATTAGCGGATTATCCTAGAGACACCAACCAGTTAGCGGATTTGCCTAGAGGCGGCAACCAGTTAGCGGATTTGCCTAGAGGCGCCAACCAGTTGGCGTTTTTTCCTAAGGTGCAGTCGATGGATGTCAATTTCATTTCTTTTATTTATTTGTAAAAATACGAGTAAAACATATATAGGGAGGGAACTTTGCTTGAATGTGCATGAGTGGTAATGCACATATATATGCAATGTGGCCTATACGTTGGAGCATACTTGATGCTTAAGCATCAATATGTTTGTAGCTTAACTGATGAAGCTTGAATGTGCATGAGCGGTGATGCAAATATATATAAATGCATTGTGGCCTATACCTTGGAGCATACTTGATGCTTAAGCATCAATATGCTTGTAGCTTAACCGATGAAGCTTGAAAGTGTATCAGCGGTGATGCACATATATATAAATGCGATGTGGCCTATACGTTGGATCATACTTGATGCTTAAGCATCAATATGCTTGTAGCTTAACTGATGAAGCTTGAATGTGCATGAGAGGTGATGCACATATATATAAATGCGATGTGGCCTATACGTTGGAGCATACTTGATGTTTAAGTATCAATATGCTTGTAGCTTAGCCTATAAAGCTTGAATTATGCGAAAGCATCAGTCAATCGTGTTGCGTACTCGAGAACACATATTTGCATAGTAAATAGCGATAGTTATGCAGAAGCTAGTGCATACCTTGCGAAAGTCCTTCTGCCTATACGGTCTAGACTTTGCTTGTCCTTTGGACTTGCGATGAAGTGGAAATTTATGTTGGCTTTGCCTTAATAGGTTAAGTTGCTTGTTCTTTTCGAATTGATATTTTGATGAACTACGGTCATGCTTGATCCCTTCAAGGTACGGGTTGGGTACGTAGGCATCCGCAATGCAATGCATTGAGGTGCGACATCTTGTCGCTTATATCATCTAATTTGGAGATGATTGCGACGCTTTGGTAACTAATATCATCTAGCTCGGTAATGCTGTGCAAGGAGATGATTGTTACCGCACTTGATGGCATTCTATTTGATGGATGTTCATACTTCCTATCAAGCTATCCGGTATGAACAAAATATGCCTGGTTGCCGCACTCTTGGCAAGAGCAAGATCAGTGTATACACCCAGTGCTAATGCACTATTATACCATGATGCATGATTGAGAATGCATCATTGAACCGATATTACGTACCAAGAATGCATTATAGAGCTAATGCACTATTATGCCGTGATGCATGATGGGGAATGCATCACTGAACTAATGTTGCGTACCGAGAAGGCATTATAGTTCCAATGAACTATTATGCCGTGATGCAAGATCGAGAATCCATCACTGAACTAATGTTGCATACCGAGAATGCATTATAGTGATAAGGCACTATTATGTCGTGATGCATGATCAAGAATGCATCACTGAACTAATGTTGCGTACCGAGAATGCATTATAGTGCCAATGCACTATTATGCCGTGATGCATGATCAAGAATGCATCAGTAAACTAATATTGCGTACCGAGAATTTATTATAGTGCTAAGGCACTATTATGCAGTGATGCATGATTGTGAATGCATCACTGAACCCATGTACGTATTCGAGAATGCATTATAGTGCTAATGCACTATTATCCCGTGATTCATGATTGATAATGCATCACTAAGCTAATGTTGCGTATTCGAGAATGCATCATCGTGTTGATGCATGATTGAGAATGCATCACTCAGCCAATGTTGCGTATTCGATAATGCATCATAGTGCTAATGCATTATTATGCCATGATGCATGATTGAGAATGCATCACTAAGCCAACGTTGCATATTCAAGACTGCATCATAGTGCTAATGCACTATTATGCCGTGATGCATGATTGAGAATGCATCACCGAATTATGTTGCTTACTTAATAGCATCATAGTACTAATGCACTTTTATGCCGTGATGCATGATTGAGAATGCATCACTGAATCAATATTGCGTACCCGAGAGTATCATGGTGCTAATGCATTATTATGCCGTGATGCATGATTGAGAATTCATCACTAAATCAATATTGCGTAACCGAGAGCATCATAGTGCTAACGCACTATTATATCCTGATGCATGATTGAGAATGCATCACTGAACCAATGCCGCGTATCCGCGAGAGCATCATAGCGGTAATGAATTAGTATGCCGTGATGCATGCACGAGAATGCATCACTAAAAATTATAGTGGATGAACTTCATCTATCCTCCTTATATCAACTTGTATAAATGCAAATAAAACATATATAGGGATGAGGTGTTTGCTGGAAATCGATGATGTTTAGTTATGCTAACTAGGAAGCGAAATAGCCTTAGCTATGCCAACCAGTTAGCGGATTACCCTAAAGGCGCCAACCAGTTTTTCGGATTAGCTTAGAGGCACCAACCAATTAGCGGATTAGCCTAGAGACACCAACCAGTTACCGGAATTGCTTAGAGGCGCCAACCAGTTAGCGGATTTTCCTAGAGGCGCCAACCAGTTGGCGTTTTTTCCTAAGGTGCAGTCGATGGATGTCACTTTCATTTCTTTTATTTATTTGTAAAAATATGAGTAAAACATATATAGGGAGGGAACTTTGCTTGAATGTGCATGAGTGGTAATGCACATATATATCCAATGTGGCCTATACGTTGGAGCATACTTGATGCTTAAGCATCAATATGTTTGTAGCTTAACCGATGAAGCTTGAATCTGCATGAGCGGTGATGCAAATATATATAAATGCGTTGTGGCCTATACCTTGGAGCATACTTGATGCTTAAGCATCAATATGCTTGTAGCTTAACTGATGAAGCTTGAATGTACATGAGCCGTGATGCACATATATATAAATGCGATGTGGCCTATACGTTAGAGTAGACTTGATGTTTAAGCATCAATATGCTTGTAGCTTAGCCCATAAAGCTTGAATTAAGAGCAAGATCGGTGTATACACCCAGTGCTTAGTCAAAGTAGAGTTGATAAAGCGAAAAAAAATAGGCCTGAAATGGCCTAGGTACTAGTCCAAGGCCTGAGTTAGGCCTAGACAATGCTCATAAGTGTATGCTGCTTTCCAAAAGAATCTACCATTCACTTGTATAACCTTCAGCCTTTAGAAGAACAATGGTGAGTTTGACTGATGTGGAAACTACGTTGCGAGTATAAAGTTTACAAAGCATGCTTGGAAAGGAAAAATGTACCTGCATTTTCCAACGAGAAGTTAAGCTTTAAGGTACAATTACTATCTTATAAGCCGCGCATCGGGGAGTTCTGGCCTGCCCAACGCATATCTCCAGAGGTGGAATTTTCCGGCCCGTGACAAATGGTATCAGAGCCAGTTCCGAGAAAACACTAGGGACTGTGCGTTTTGGAATTGTCAAGTGAGTATTTGTAATGCGACTATAAAATATATTTTTTTCCTTCAAAAAGAAAAAGGAAAAATGTTGGAAGAGTAGGCCAACTGTTACGCTAAAAGAAGAGTCCATTTTCTGTTAGAAACTTCACCCTCTCTAGGAAATCGACCAGTCAAACACCTCAATCTCTAACGGAACACATGTGCGAGCTTCTTTATCCCTCGAAAGGACAACGCAAATACATCTTTGTTGCTTTGAATCATATCGTCCCTGGAAAGCTCCTACTTTTTACAGAAGATACTCATACTCGGGTAAAACCTCGCATAGAAGTCGTGGTCGACACGAATGACTAGGAATATAAATCTTGGAGATTCAATTCAGACTTTAAAGCTCGACCAAGTAAGTCCTTCTTCTCAAACTCCTTTGCAATCAGTCGTCCCATGTCCCGTTGGAACTCGGGGACTCAACATAGAAGACAACCATGTCACGACTAGAAGATGTGAATGGGAAGATGAGCCGTTTTAATACTTTATGAAATGGTTGAAAACTGCTTTTACTGAGAATGGGAAGGCTTATAAAATGCTTCCGAGTCAAATTACTACTGAGGATGGAAAGAGGCACCATCCATAACCTTTATCCGTCTTAAAAGAAGATTCTTCATACGAGAAGGTCTAGATCTTTTCAAATTGGGGACACGGTCCTAAAAATTACTAAGAACGCCCAACTCCTTGCAGCGGTTCCTCTAACCATTGAAGAAGAACCTTACATCATTACTGAGGATATGCTAGGTGGTCACTACAAGCTCATAAACACTAACAAGTCAGAAGGAGTAATAATTCATGGCAAGTGGCTCAAAGCTTACAAAGTCTGAATGCCTAACCATTACATTTAGATATTTCCCTATTTTCATGGATTATTTGTATTTCCTCAAAATGATTGCAATATTTTTGCATCCATAATTAGGTTTTCAAGTTTATCAATCAATTTAAATATCATTATCCATTTAAAAAAAAAAAAAAGAGTCTGACTCTTCACACATAACTTGTCAAAAACCTATCTACTCAAAAATCCCAAAAGAAAAGTCATAAACGTGCGTCATAAGATTATAAATCTAGAAAAAGTCCTTCAAAGATGGCTTAGTCCCTACAGAGTACTCTTTTTCCATGCTTCCAAGAGTTTCAGTCGCAAGCTCCAGTTCCTGTGAAAGCCTTTCAACCTCTGCTCTAGCCTTAGTCACTGCCTCTAAATTAGCAAGTTCACCTACTACAGCAAAATGTTCTCGCATGGCTCCCAGGCGATGACGAACTCATATGATGTTCAGACCAGACATTACAAGAAAAACCCCTTCTACAACTATTGTTTTACGACGTTTAGTACATATGTCGTGAAAATATATATCTTTTACTACTTTTATCTAATGAAACGTTGTAACTTACTATCATTTCCAACTCTTAGTAAAAAGAGTAGTAACAAAATAAAACATTACAACGTTTTATGAAAATATAGTTGTATACTCTATGAAGACTTTTAAAAAGAGTTGTGAAATATTATGTTACTTAAATTGAAATTGAAAGATAAAAATTTAAGATTGCTGAGGAGATTTATCTTATGCCAACCTTAAATGAAGCATTACATAAAGTCTTTCCAATATATGCTGGGTAAGAAATTTCAACATAAAAATCCCACAAATCAGAAAAGAGGAGCGAATGCAGGGCCTAATGAGAAGAAATGGATATTATCGTAAGTATCATCCTTAACTAGAGGATAGAGTGTGGTAACCATTAGATCAACACTGAAAAAGAAGTACATGAGAACCATCTGTGGGGATAAGATTTACAAAAGCCAACAACCAATTACAATTATAAAATCAGAAGAGTATACTTGCATGATTCGTGGATCACATTCACAAAGAGAAAACTAAATGTTACAACACCATAACAACAATTAATAATCAATAAAATTTTCTTTACATGTTACAATGTACAAGTTTGGAAACTTTATGCAGGCACCAATTAAGTGAACAACATTGATGAACCTCTCTGCAGTGATACAAAATGGAGCAGACAAAAAATAGTTCCCAGACAGGTTCAGATAGAGTTCCAAAACATAGATAAATATCTTGACATGAAAATTGTACTTATTTCATCTTATTGTTACACTGAACGCAATTGGAGTTGGCTTATGAATACATAATTCTTAAATAGATCTCTTTGTATTATCCACAGCTTCTTCCAACTCCTTAAGAACTACTTCAGAAATTTCGTTTCGATGAAGAGAGATCATCTCATGTATGATTGGCAACAAGATGGACACTTCTTGCTCTAAAGCTCTGTAGTTCTAGGAATTATCTACAGAGAAGTGGCTGAACTTCTCCCATATATTTGTATATAACTCGACATAGGTGTGTAGATAGTGAATTTTGAACAAGGGTTAAAATTGTGAAATCATCCTTCTGCTAGTTGCATGAACATAGAAATATCCACACATACTTGTGTGCATACTTCTGACTTCACCTTAAAACATAAAATATTGTATTTCCTCCTTATATTCCGCAAGCGAATTGAGGATACAATTTCTACAAAAGGCTACAGGCATTCCATGCTAACAATGTAGTTTATAACCTCTACATAATAAGTCTTAAGCTCCTAGATAGTTTTCCCACTAGTTTAGAGCAAACTTGAGGCTTCTCTAAACAACTACAAACATTCTAAACTGGCCTCGTAGCCTCCTCAATACTCACAATATTCATGCCATATAGAGTTAGTCTCATTCGCATAAAATTTCATGGCTAAATTCCTTGAACTTGTCTCGAGTATGCATCGATGTTCTGGTAATATCTACTAAATTTGGGAATAGCTAATGCTTAAATCCCAAAAACAACACTTTGGCTTAACACTTCGTTTTCAACATACTCGTCTCAAATTGCTCTTCCGAGCTTAAAGTATGCTACTTTAGCACTTTGCTTAAATATAACCACAAATAATACGCCACTCCTCTTAGATGCGCCACAACTAAGAAGCAATGTCATAAAAGATGTATTGAACCTCTCATTTAGGCTAACCCTAGCCTTGCCTCATATTAACGTCAAAATAGCACTAGCCATTCGGCTTAGCATCGCATTGGCAATAGCTAGCCACAATTGCGCTAACTTTCCTGGCGCTAAACCCTAGCACTCAAGAGGTGCTAACTAATCAAAAATGGTCTTAGCTAGCACATTTTATCCTAATAAGTCCTTATCCCAAGTATGGTCAACTTGGCACCTCAACCTCAACACCAAAGTGCTAACCTTAATTTTAGCAGCAAAAGTGAAACTCTTTTGGCTAGCACCCTTGTCTAGCGCCCTTATGCTAACGGCCTTGGATAGCTCCTTTGCGATAATGCCCTTGGCTAACGCCCTTGGAAAACACTATCGTCGCAAACCCCCTTGTGCTAGAGCCTTGTGGCCAACGCCCTTGTTGCTTGCGCTAGCCCGCTTGTGGCTAACCCCTTTGCCGCTAGCGCCCTTGTGGCCAACGCCCTTGCTGCTTGCGTAGCGCCCTTGTGGCCAACGCCCTTGATGTGTCTAGAGCCCTTGCTTGTGCTAACACCCATGTTGTGGCTAACACCCTTGTTACTTGGATAGCTCCGTTTTTGTGGTTGACGCCCTTTGTACTGGAACCCTTTCCCTAGCTACAATGCATTTCTAGCAAAATCCAATGCGCCTCTAAGGCTAATACATCCTTAGATATACTAAGTGACTTGTCCAGAGGTATATTTGCGATAAAACCTCATTGTTAACTATAAAATTGAAGTGCTAACTTAAAACCTCCTTGGTGCTAGCTTGCTAGCTCTAGTAAAATTAATATTTACTAAAAGTTGTGCATGTTGGTCTACTCCTGAGACGTTAGCAGACTAGCCTTTTACGTTAAGAGAGTTAGCACCTTCTTATTTGCGCTAAGTAGCTAGTGTTGGCTTTGCTAGCTACTTTGCTCAGAAATATACCTTTCCTCTCAATATAGGTCATACATTGAGTCTTCTTTGAATTTCAACAGGTTCCCTTGCTCGAAGAACCCTTTTCAACATTTGGCCTCAAAAGGCCTCTCAGACTTACGATAAGTCATTTATAATCTAATGCTTAGCTATTAAATACGCCATGTTACTTTCAAACAAGTAAATGATCACTAAAACTCCCATACCCAATATTTATCTGTCTGGATGTTAATCAAGTAAGTTGGACAACTTACCTCACTAACTTAGCAGGTCATTTAACTTGACTTGACTCAATCAAAACTATAGTGGTTTATAACTCCACTATTTTCACGAGATATCAAATACAACATGGGGGGATTCTCTTGGGGTATTGGTATGGTGGTCTAATGCATCGTGGGTGGTTACACAACCTCAACAAACAAAAAGGTAATAAGCAGTGGGCGGTTACAAAGCAGTTAAGAGGATGGGGAGTAGTGGTCAGACAGGTCTTCCCTACCTTTTGGGCACCGACCCACTACAATCTCCACAATCATCACTTTTCCACCTCTTCTTAATTTCCACGACTTCTGAGAATATCAGTATGTCCTCTTCAAACTATAAATAGATGATTCTCATCTATTCGAAACAAGACAGAACGAGATAACCACACAATCAGTCTGAAGAAACCAAAACCTACAGAATTAGCGATTTCTCTACGGAGAATCCATTCTTCTTCACACACTACTGATATTTCTCAATCTTCTTTGCTTCCCTCCCCTAATACCTATCCAAATCCTTTCCATATTTGTAATTGAAGTAGGACGTGAACGACCATTTCTTGGTTTAGGCTCGTCCTGTTCAAGCTTGATCTCCCGAACCTACATGAAAGTACCATTTTGCAGTACATCTGTTTTTTAGCCAAAATCAAGGTGGATAGAATAACGAATCCCCTAATACGCAAGTACCAAGGAAGAATCCTGCTGCTGCCGAAGTCAACACTAATACCCGCATTAGGATACTCGATGGGCACGCTCTCTACTTCACTGTTATTGTGTATAACGACGTCAGTGGAAGCATTACCCTCAATAAAATGTAAGACAGAGTCCTCTTATGATTTTCAGTATGGAAGAGGATATTATCTACACATGGATCAATGGTAATTCTTGTTTTTTCACTCACAAGCTCAGCTCTTTGATTTCGGTCATTCTCCCCCTAAAAATAGAGAGAATACATGCATATTAAGTCAGAGTGTCCCAACCATAAGATTTTTGAGTATGAATCATAAAACATGTTATACATACTCATAAAAATCATAGATATTCATTAAAAAATGGTATTTGAAAATTATATGAGTTGGGACAATCACAAGACGTTTACAAAAAATGCCTCAGAGGCAATTTATTCTGCCTCTCGGAAACTCTGAAGCTGGAAACAATTGGTGAAGAATATGGGTATTAGTCTTATGTAAAAAGTTTCATATGAATGTATAATACAACATACTAAAGGGGAGTATCAATCGGATAAACGAGCTAAGAGTTATGGCAAAAACGGCTAGCATTGTCGGGTCTGAAAACTGTCAAAATTTTCCATGATACTTCTTGAATTCTACTGTTGGGTCTACGCCCCAAACAAGCTAGAAACCTGGATTTATTTTGCAAGGACGTAGGAAATTGTTTTCTAATGAATATATAGGGGTCAATCATCCAAAACGGAGTTCGTATGAAGATTCTACATCGTTTTTCCTAAGCATTATACTTCTGAAATTTTCTAATGATAAAAATCTATGAATACTTTGCAAAATTCAAGCATAGTCATATTCGTGTGAGAAATTTGAAAAGTTCATATGGTCTATTATGGTCATAAATAGAGTACAACTTACTTGAGAAGGATCTAATTTAGCGGAAGAGTCCAGCACCACTTCACCTTGATTGCTTACTTTGTCATCAACGGCATCCGATTCAGACTCTTCATGAATTTCTTCTGTATGAGACGTTTCTTCGAGATCCTTATCCCCAGACTCGTGTCCACCCTCTATGATCATGGTGTATCACGAAGACTCAGGAGGGTCAATGGAGACAACACGAACATTTGCACTCACATGCTACAACAAGACAATATATCATATTATAATTTAAAAATACAAAAGTATCAAGAATGACGACTGGAAGACTTATATTTATGCGAGGACCAGTCTTCCTTCCCGGAAGATCATTCGTGGTCCTTGCCTTACAGGATGGGGACTATCAGCAGCAGCAGGATTTACATCCACTCGAGGGCATACGGCTTGGTTCTGACAAAAGGAATAAATGCTAATAATCACAATAGTCATATTTTGAGATTAATAAGTTAGAGAAAGACCATTACCTGCTGAGACGCATCAATAATGAGCTTCTGCTTGGTTTCATTTGATCTCTATAAATTGGGACCGAAATCTTTATCCCTTCTAGTAGGAGCACCACTCATCACCAACGGAGATTTTAAGATGAATTCTTTAAAATGAATTCTCTCTTCATTCCAGAAGCGTGTGTACATGCCTGATACCCGAGGTTTCTTATCTTGAAAGAAAAATGGGAGGTTTATCCCCTCAACAAGGAAGACATCCAAACTCTCATTCAACTTTTTAATAGATGGAGCCGCGGCGCGATCACAAGGTACTCCTTGGTCGAAACCCATATGACGAGCTGCACGATCAATATTGTACGCTTGCATGAGTAACCTTATGAACTAATGGAAATGATGTAACCTGGGATAGAGTTATTCATAAATACGTTTTTTCCAGAAGAAAGAGCATTATTTCTTCTTTTAGGGCCTTACCAGAGAATCATCTCAATAGCCTCAGAATGCCCGTGCTCAGAATCCCAAGGCCTGAAATTCACTTCACTCTGAATATCTATCAAATCAACTAAACTGACAAAGGTAAACTCCCTCCTATGCTAAAGACAAATTCCTGCATAATCAGTGTCTCCAGCCGAATAAGAAGTTCTAGGAAGAGGTGCATAACTTGGGAAATGCTCCCGTAACTATGCTTGGAAAAACGCGGTATGAACGCAAGAATCGATCTTCATAAACCAGTTAGAAGTTTTCATATCACGAGCCAATAAATCTAAATAAGAATACAAAGAACAAAAGAACAATTTACTAAGAAGGAGACATTCACTATCAGCAAGTGCTACTTCCAGAAGAACAAATGAGAGCTTCAATATGCCAACGGGGAAGTCCTCAAATATATCTCTAAGCAACCAGATTGTCAAAAATACAGCAATGGTCAAAGGGTCACTAGTAGCAGGATCATGAACACCGATTTTACTATTCTACCAATAATAGATCCACGTTACATAATATGCACCACACCGGCCCTTGCCCTGTTGGATTTCTTCTATCTTTCTCCCCAAAGTTGTGATCATTTGCTTCTCTTTAGCATAATTTTCGACAGGGAGACTCCCAGAGATCGAAAGCTGCAATAACCTAACCACATCTTCCAGTGTAATTGTTAACTCACCCTAGGTACATATAGCAGAATGGTTTGGTTCACACCGACGTGAAACAAAGGTCAAAAGGCCTTTCATATCTTTTCCGATCTACAAAGTTTCTGACATCCTTACAACATGAATGATTTGAGCATTTTTTAATACTTTAATCACTGAAGTATCATTCAAAATTACCTTGTACCAACTTCTTCACTTCGCCATGGGAGATTGAGGCGTCTTAAATTTAATAGAAGAAGCTACATAATCTTCTCTCTACAAACAGAGCCTTGGGACAGCCTCAAGAACAACTCTCTGAACAGTAGGGTACTTTTAAGAGTTAGGCATAAAACAACCAATGAAGCCAGAAGGTATGCTGACTTCCTCAGAAATCTTCTCAAAGAACCTATCACGGGTATGAGGTATACTTTCAAGAAATGTTGTTTCAGAAACCTCCTCTTTGTTTTGACCAGAAGATGAGCCAACGTCATCATTGTGCTTGTTATCCATCTACAATAAATTCAATTTCTCTCATACATCAGCAAAATAAGGCTCTACAGTATTAGTAACTATGTGACGTATAAAAAAAATCAAAAATTTGAAAACCTAGCTTATCCCAGTATTAAAAGAGAAGAGTGATTCTTATTGATACTAAATGAGTAAAAGATAGGGTTAAAAAAGCTATGGTTGTAAAAAAATAATTAAACAATACTCACCTCACGCGTCACTAAGAACATGAGGTGAATTTATTCTTCTGGTCGCGTCCCTGAGTAACAAAGAGAAGTGGAGCTACTTATGCTAGTCGCGCTTTCAAGCAACAAGGAAGAAGCAAAGTTTTCTTGCTGACGACAATCTTCCTAGCCTTACTTTAGAGAGAAATTCTATTTTGCTTGCAAAAATAAAATATGAGAGAATAAAAGCGACAGTGTATATATATATATAAGTGGAGAGCTTTGAAGATTCCTCGTTGAATCAGGAACCTAAAAAAGAAAGGAAAGAAAAGGGGAAGTAACAAATACCGGTGGTCGGTTGTCAGCCAAGAAAAATTATTTCAAGTCTTTTCACTTCCCAATTATAAATAAGTGTATAGTAATAAGACAAGTTCGATCCACAGGGAGATAAGGGTTGTTAATTATTTCGATTACTTAAGTAACTGGGGGGATTTAAGATGATTTCAAATAAACTCAAACTAAAATAATAACAGGAAACAATTAAGATTGTAAACAATATATGACAATACTGGTTAGAGAGTTCATCTTCCATCATCAAACATATTATAAACTAAATCAGACTCAATATTGAACTTTTCTCAATATCAATAACCCTAAAGCATCCTATTGTAGGTCTACTTCAGCAAAACTCTTGTATTCATCAAAGGCGCAAGAGCAACTCTTTGAATCATTTTCACTAGATAACTTGGTGCAAGAGAAACTTAAATTTAACCAAATGAAAGCAATTGTATTTATGAGTTGAGGTTATTATAAGCAATCCGGCGTAAGAGCCACTCAGATTTAACCTAGGTCATGCTTCTACACATAATCTCTTGGCAACATCCAGTCGTTAGAAAATATGCTATGCTACTAGTAACAAGGGTATTTTGACAATCCGGATCTCAAACCCTTGTTTAGTTATAGACTTGAATTTATGATTATTTAATTTTCAACTTAAAAAAACAATACTTCAATCATACATGGCGTCATAATTAGTAGAACATAAGCGATATTAAAGAAAATTTGAATACTAAAAATGAATGCTTTAATTAATAATCATGTTCTAGACTTTGGACTATATCTCTAACCAATGTGATTAAATTAGCTCACAATGGATTTCTTATAATCCATGAAAAATAATAAAGAAGAAAATAAGCAAACCCTAGGTTGTAGAAATTTCTCTAACTCCAAAGATCTCTCCTTTCTCTTCTTGTGTGTAAAACTTGTGATAAAAGATCCACCTAAAAAGAAGTGAATTGTCTCTTATATAGACATCTGTTGATGGTGGGTTTTTGACAAAGGGTAAACCAGTTAATTTGGGTAATATTTCAGGCCAGGTGTAAAATAGTAATTTTATACATCAAGGGGAAAAATGGTAATTTTACAATTAGAGGTGAAAAGTCATATTCATCAAATTTTGGACCAAGGGAGAAATAGTTATTTTAAAATAAAAGTCGAGTGAAAAGGGTACAATGGTCATTCCGGGATTTTACACTATTCTCGAATAAATGTGCTATTAAATGCATCATACCATCTAATTGTAGAGTCGCATCAAACATCGTCTCAAGTTACAGACTTCCACGGTTGAATCTCTTGAAAATCTTCTGTATGCACTGCACTAGGATCCCTAGCATACTGCTACTGAAAATCCCTAGCAAATACTACTAAGAATCTCATACTACTGAGAATCCCTAGCAAATACTAGTGCTCCCACCGACGCACTAGGGCCCACAGTGCTCCCACCGGCTCACTAGGGCCCACAGTGCTCCCACCGACTCACTAGTTCTCCCACCGGCTCACTGGGGCCCACAATGCTCCCACCGGCTTACAAGTGCTCCCACTAGCTCACTAGTGCTCCCACCGACTCACTAGGGCCCACAGTGCTCCCACCGGATCACTAGGGCCCACAATGCTCCCACCGGCTCACCAACGCTCCCACTGACGCGCCTATCTCCAACAGAAGCGCTCCCAGCAGCAGCACTCCCTCCAGCAGCGCTACCACCAGCAGCAATGCTCCATTGCCGCGCCACGCTCTGCTGCTGCACTATTTCTCTCGCTCTAGCTAGCACCATTACTTAAGCCATTACTACGACAAAATTGGCATAAAGTCTACTAGAAACATTATTTCATAACAAGGTTCATGGCTTTGAAGCCATGACCCCACCAACTCTTAGGAGACATCAAATCATATTACATGGGGGATAAAACATGATATTTTGGTCTGGCGGTTTACAACAACATGGGTGTAGCATACCCCATGACAAGGAAGTTATAGAGTAAGTGGTAAGTTGGAGCGGTTGAAGAGATACTGGAGTCATGGTCTAAGAAGTTTCCAAAAACTTCCCAGAGACAAAGTGGACGGTTATTCCCACAACTTCCACTTCTCCATCTCCTCACAACTACCACTACTTTACAAGGAAAGTGTGTGGTCTCAAAACATTATAAATAGGCTGCTTATCAAATTTCAAAATAGAATAACAAGAAACAATCCACAGACGGAGAAGAGTTAGAACATCATTGGCACAAGCTATGCTATTTTTCTACCACAACACATAATTTTACACACAATTCCTTGAACTTTCTTTACTTCCCTCCCCTAAGATCAACCCATCTCCTCTATTTTCAACCGAAGCAGAAAAAATACAAATATCCTACTTATTTGGATTTGTTTTTTACGATTTTAATCCTCGAACCTAAAAAGTACTTCAACAGTACATTTTTTTGCCTGAGAGCAATTTTTAGGTACAAACAACATCCCAAAAATTAAAGTGCCCGTGTTCAAATCCTGGTCGAAATAAGTCGTCAAACTAGCGGAAAACTAACAAAAACCGTGAGAATAAGTTTACATATGCAAATGGGCTGCGTCAACAGTAAGAAGTCCATCCCATATTCCGATTGTAAATTCAAATTGCTAAACTGGACTTTTTTTTCTCCTTGGTGATTTTAATAAAAAAATTTTGTATTTACCTCCCAACTTTACTCGAAGGATAAGCCATCGAGCAAATATTTTTCTTCTGAGTTTGTAAACCGCCTCACTCGAACTGACCTTCACTTCTCGTTGTTTCTTCTATTTCTCATTCAAAGCAACAATAACTAGACACGATCACTTCCAGGCTCAAACTCTTTATTGATTTCCCATTACCAACAGCTGCATCACATTTTAACCACAACTCGAGTTCTTGTCCACCTAAATCTCCTCGAGCTCACTGGAACTAACCATCAAGTTCACTATTATTCTCGATCAAACTTCCATGATCTCAAAAATCCTCTGCCACGATCGAGTTCCACCATTAACTTCCGTGAATTGCAAACTAATGATAATTTTTGTAGAACCCATCTTCAACCTCTACTGCCTCTATCAGCAGCAACAACTTCGAGTTCACTGCAAACTCGAGCTCATCTCAGGTTCTCTTCTAAATGCCATCGATCTCAATCGGCCATTAATGGCAGTTGAGACTCCCAAACAGACTCTAGCTACTTTCTTTCCAACCTTATTAATTTCGTCAATCACCAGCAATTATTACAGCTCGAAACTATCTTCAATCTCTGCCAAACAATCTGTCACCCAAGAAAGCCGAAAACTTGACCTAGTTTTGTTGTTAAGAGTTTTTAGGAAGATGAAGGTGGTTTCCTTATCCGTATGCTGGTGTAATTAACACTATTCAAATAATTGGACAACCCCTTTGTAACAGTGCAGGTGCATGTAGCGCTTTTCAAGCAAAAACTCTTTTCACACATAACTTTCTCATACGAAGTCGGAATGATTTCATTCTTTTACTGTTGGCTTTGTTTTCTCATCCTCTTCGACATAGTGAGAATAAATCCTGACTTCCACTGAGATCAGCTGGGTATTTGGTAATTTTTCCTTTAAAGCACTCAATTTCACTTCTTTTAGAGATGTAACCTACAAAAGACATAATATACAAAACTAATAATAATACAAAGTAATTCACATGAAATATAGAAAATAAGTGTAAGAAAATGATACTCAAAACATATAAATTATGCACTTATCAAATTCCCCCACACTTTCCTTTTGTTAGTCCTCGAGCAAACTACGAATCTAAACTAACATAAACTACAACAACTCCGTTGAGGATACGGTTACACATAGCATATGTAACAAGCCTTTAAAACCCTAGGTGTCCCTAGTGTACGAGTTATAGTCTCGTGAGGGTTTACAAGAGGTATACCCAAAAAACCTAAATTCCAACTATTCCAATACTCCAAATTCACATAGAAATATCAAAAATCATGATTTTCATGCTTAACTCTTGAATTAGGAGAAATCCACCATATGAAACAATACATCCTTGATAGGCGATCGAATAAGCATTCCGCCTCGACTTCTGCCACACCAATAGGTTTTATGAAGTTGCACTTAGAAGACATACTTTATGGTTCTCATGTGTGCAGACAGGAGTGAAGATATAAATCCTGCACACGTTGAATGGTGGGAAGGAAAAGGAATCTTACGAATTATATGAAGATGTTATCCTATACAAACATGGAAGGAAAAAAAACACTTTTTTTCTGGTGATATCTTGGAAAGGAAGTCAATCACTATGTAAGGATGAGAATGCTACTTACCTTGTCGACCAATCTACAATTAACACCACTCTCACAGCATCTAATAAAAACGTCTTCGATCTTCGGTCTTCAACAATAATGATGAATTCTTGAACTTTGTAGAACCTTGATAATTGTAACTTTTTTCCTCAATTCCTTGTTGCTTGAAAATTCTTTATAAATTTCTTCTTTCCCACATCCTTATTGAATGAATACAAAAACAAAAAAACAAACACTAAATGATTTTTTTTTTTTTTTTACATATATATATTTTTTTCTATTTTTTTTTAATTTATCTTTTAATAGAATACAAACTACAAAATAAAATAAAATAAACAATGAAACTACTATGACAGTGGGATAAGGACTTTACCTCTTGATTCTTCACAACTTGTACTGTTTCGATATCATAAACTTCACAAACTCTCATCTTTTCATTTCCTCCGCTCTTGTACAAAAGTCTTCAACATGTATATATAATTCTGCTCTTTGTCTCGTTGCTTCACTTGAATATGATATATGCTCTTTCTTGTATCGTTGCTTATAAACCTTGAACGTCTTCAACATTCCTTCGAATTTGAGATGCTCCGCTTGTTGATGACAATGGTGTCTCTATGGACCTTATGTTGTTGAGGGAGAATGGTGCTAGCTGCAAACAAGATTACAAGAGATGTTTTAAGTTATCAATTCTGATGGCACCCTCGTGATTGAAGAAATAACACTCAAGAGATCAAAAGGTAGTCCTGAAATTGGTGCGAAGTTGGATAGCTCATCATTCTACCCGTAATTTACGTATGATGACATACACTCTAAAACACACTTTTTTGGACAGCTACAAAGAATTGAAGGTCTGGTGCCTCGCTTGATGTAATAGGTAGTCTCCACTGATGATTGATCAGCTTCTCTAATATTGTATGCTCTCTACACCTAATTTACCACTGGTGGTTGAGGTTCCTTTTTGTCAGCTCTAGCATCTCAACAACTAAGCAACCCGAACATAGTTCTCTAATACCTCTAAGTGACTCTAAAGTATCTAAAAGATGGAGGTTTTCATATAAATATACACAAAAAGTTCAAAAATTCTACCTCAAAAGCCTACAAAAGAAAAAATTAAGAATTTATATGCTTACACTCCCCCACACTTAAACTTTACATTGTCCTCAATGTAAATTGATTCGTCCAATGTAAAATTCAAGGTGGGAAATTCCTACTAATGATATGAAAACATAAGAAAAATAAAAATTAAATTAAAAAGATAAAGATAGAAATACAAAACCAATGCGTTGCCTCCCATTCAGCGCTTGGTTTAAAGTCGTCATCCCCACTGTAGACTTTCTTGCTATTCATTAGCCTACATATAAAACATTATGAAAAATCAATGGAGCATTACTTGGGCATCGCATTGCTTCAAAGATACTAAAACTTATAATCTCTCCATCAAACTTCATAGTCAGGGTGCCTTCATGGACATCAATATTCGTTCTATAAGTGCTGAAAAATGGTCTACCCAACAGTAAAGGTGTAGACAAGGTTGAATTATCATCTCTCATATCTATAACATAAAATTCCAATGAAAATATTAGTCTGTTTACCTGCACCAAACATCCTCAACAAACCTTCGGGTAAATATTAGATTTATTGAAAAGTTAAATAACTATGCCGGTCTCCTTAAGAGGACCAAGATGCAAAGCATTATAAATTGAAGCAGGCAAAACATTAATAGATGCTCCTAAATCTAGCAAAACTTTTGTAAACCTGGTTTTACCAATTGTGCATGGAATAGTAAAACTGCCGGGATCTTTCAATTTAGGTAGAAGTTTTTTTGAAGAAACGCTGAAGTATTTTCCCCCATACTCATTACTTGATTACCGTTCACTTATGCCTATTAGGGCACAACTTCTTCAGGAACTTCGCGCAACGAGAAACTTGCTTGATTGCTTCAATGAGAGGAATGTTCACTTGGAATTTTGTAAAAACGTCCAAAATCTCTTTATCTTGTTCCACATTCTTATGATCTTTATCGAACCTTTCAGGAAAAGGTAGAGGAGGAACATAAGTAGAAACATGAGATTGAGTTTTTTCTTTTGATACCTGACCGTTTTTCGGAGGAGTTATCATCTTTTCCTCTTTATTCATCTCCTTTAGAGACTTTTTATTACCCTTGACAATGATTTCTGGTTGCACAACTTGTATACCACTTCTCAATGTAGCAGAATTAACAATATCTCTTGGTTTAACAAGCATCTGAGAAGGGAGTTTCCCATAATCTTGTGCCTTCAACTGATTAATCTCATTTTCCATAACACCCATCTGCGTACGCAGCTCATTAATGACATTATCAGTTTTCTGCTGATTTAGATATGTTAGTTGTTGATTCTATTGTATCACGGAGATTAAAGTCTTCATCAAAGTAAGCATCTTGATGATTCTGATTTTTGAGCTATTTGTGGTTGTTGTACTTGAGGTTGGAACTCAATCGAACGGTTATGAACAGGATCCTCAACTATAACTTCCTTGATAACATAACTAGAGTGTGGTCGGTCTCTACATCCTTAATCATAGGTGTTGGAGCAAGGATCACATTGTTGTGTTTTTTGGATTGAAAAGAGCATTGACGTGCTCCACATGCTCGTAAGCTCGACACGATGGTGGTACTACCACAACTATAATTTGTTGTACTATTGATGTCAGGTTGCCTACCTGTTGACATAGCTCAGTCATCTCGTCAACTTGATTAACTCTCTTGATAAATGGATCTGATAAACAAATTGAGAATTGTTGAGAATTTGCTGCCATGTTCTCGATCAATTCTTTAGCTTGTGATATTGTTTTTTTTATTAAAGAACCACCACTTGCAGAGTCAAGGAGATTTCTGTCACCTGGTAGTAAACCAACGTAGAAATATTGTATAATCAATGTGTCTCAAAATTGATGATGCGGACAGCTGGCCACCAATCTGTTATAACAATCCCATCATTCATACAATGTTTCTTCTGCTATCTGTTTAATCCCACAAATCTCTTTTCGAATTAGAGTTGCATTAGATGCAGGAAAATACCTCTCTAAAAAGAGTTTGTTCAAACCATTCCGTGTTGTTATACTGCCAGCAGGTAAATAGTATAACCATTCCTTAGCGGTGTCTACCAAAGAGAATGAAAAAACCCGTAACACAGCTCCATCTGCATTAGTCTCTGTCGGTAACATGGCCATGACCATGTTGTGGAAATCCATTAGATGCTTGTTCGGATCTTCATTGGACATTCCATGGAATTTGGAAAGCTCTCGAATCAACCCTGACTTGATCTCGAAGTTGGATATAGTTTGAATACACTATTCTTATATATCCAGTTTGTGAGAAGCTAGTTTTTTGAGTTAAGATTTGCATCACCCATTGCTTCTTTTGGTTTTTCTCTCAGTAAACTACCTGAAACGCAATTCTTAAAGAGAAATTAAATAAAACTAGAATAAGAAATTAAAAAAAAAATAACAATCCGCAATGCCTCCCCGGTAGTGGCGCCAAAATTTGGTCGGTTGTCATCCAAGAAAAATTATTTCAAGTCTTTTCACTTCACAATTATAAATAAGAGTATAGTAATAAGACAAGTTCGATCCTCAGGGAGATATGGGTTGTTAATTATTTCGATTACTTAAGTAACTGGGGGGATTTAAGATGATTTCAAATAAATTCAAACTAAAATAATAGGAGAAAACAATTTAAGATTGTAAACAATATATGGGAATACTAGTTAGAGAGTTCATATTCCGTCATCAAGCATATTATCAACTAAATTAGACTCAATATTTAACTTTTCTCAATATCAATAACCCTAAAGCATCCTATCACAGGTCTATTCCGGCAAAACTCTTGTATTCATCAAAGGTGCAAGATCCACTCTTTGAATCCTTTTAACTAGATAACTTGGCGCAAGAGCCACTTAAATTTAACCCGATGAAAACAATTGTATTTATGAGTTGAGGTTATTCTAAGCAATCCGGTACAAGATTCACTCAGATTTAACCTAGGCCACGCTTCTACAATAATCTCATGGGAACATCTCGTCGTTAGAAAGTATGTTATGCTACTAGTAACAAGGGTCTTTCGACAATTCCGGAACCCAAACCCAAGTTTATCTATAAATATGAATTTTGATTATTTAATTTGAAACTTAAACAAGCAATACTTCAATCATACATGATGTTATAATTAGTAGAACATAAGCGATATTAAAGAAAATATGAATACTAAGAATTAATGCTTTAATTAATAATCATGTTCTAGACTTTGGACTACATCTCTAACCAATGAGATTAAATTAGCTCATAATGGATTTCTTAAAATCCATGAAAAATAATAAAGCAAACTCTAGGTTGTAGAAAATTCTTCTTGTGTGTAAAACTTGTGATAAAAGATCCCCTTAAAAAGAAGTGAACTTTCTCTTATATAGACATCCCAAAAATAGAAGTTTTCATGCTCAAATCCCGGTCGAGATAGGTCGTCAAACTAGCGGAAAACTAACAAAAACCGTGAGAAAAAGTTTACACAACAAAACGGGTTGCATCAACAGTGAGAAGTCCAACCCATATTCCGATTGTAAGTTCAAATTGCTAGACTCTGAACTTTTTTTTCTCCTAAGTGATTTTAGTGCTCAGATTCTCTATGGCACAAGCCATCGAGTAAAAAGTTTTGTCCTGAATTTTGTATTTACCTCCCAGCTATCGATGGCTAAGCCATCGAGCAAATATTTTTCTTCTGAGTTTGTAAACTCAGATCCTAACTTCTCGCTAAATCCCGACTCCCTCTCAAATCTGACCTCAACTGCCAGTCCTTCTCAACACGAACTGACCTTCATTTCTCGATGTTTCTTCTATTTCTCATTCAAAGCAGCAACAACTAGACACGATCACTTCCAGGCTCGAACTCACCATTGATTTCCCATTACCAACAGCTGCATCACCTTTCATTTCAACCAAAGCTCGAGTTCTTGTCCACCTAAATCTCCTCGAGCTCACTGGAACTAACCATCAAGTTCAACTATTATTCTCGATCAAACTGCCATGATCTCAAAAGTCCTCTGCCATGATCGAGTTCCTTCATTAACTTCCGTGAATTGTAAACTAATGATAATTTTTGTAGAACCCATCTTCAACCTTCACTGCCTCCATCAGAAGCAACAACTTCGAGTTCACTGCAAAATCGAGCTCATCTCAGGTTCTCTTCTAAATGCCATCGATCTCAATCGGCCATTAATGGCAGTTGAGACTCCCGAACAGACTCTAGCTACTTTCTTTCCAACCTTATTAATTTCGTCAATCACCAGCAATTATTACAGCTCGAAACTATCTTCAATCTCTGCCAAACAATCTGTCACCCAAGAAAGCCGGAAACTTGACCTAGTTTTGTTGTTAAGAGTTTTTAGGAAGATGAAGGTGGTTCCCTTATCCGTATGCTGGTGTAATTAACACTATTCAAATAATTGGACAACCCCTTTGTAACAGTGCAGGTGCATGTAGCGCTTTTCAAGCAAAAACTCTTTTCACACATAACTTTCTCATACGAAGTCGGAATGATTTTATTCTTTTACTGTTGGCTTCGTTTTCTCGTCCTCTTCGACATGGTGAGAATAAATCCTGACTTCCACTGAGATCCACTGGGTATTTGGCAATTTTTCTTTTAAAGCACTCAACTTTCACTTCTTTTAGAGATGTAACCTACAAAAGACATAATATACAAAAGTAATAATAATACAAGGTAATTCCATGAAATTAGAAAATAAGTATAAGAAAATGATAATCAAAACATGTAAATTATGCACTTATTTATTGGCCCATTCCCTCTCCATTCACGTGCAAGCTAGCACTCCTAACAAAAACCTGGGCGTCTACTAATCCCAGCTAGGGTTAACGCTAAGTGACGCATATCTTAGGAAGCTAAGTACATCTTCTTATACTCTTGAATTTTAATTATACATATACAATTATCATAAGCATATTGTCACCATCTAGTGCTTACTGTGAACCATTACTGTTCCTCACTAAGCAGGGGACTTAATGTAGATGGTGAATTCTTGACGAGGCCTAAAATTATAAAAGCATCCTTTTCCTAGAAACAGTAGCATAGAAGTACATATGCATATTTATGCTCATGCTTCTAGCTCTATATCAAAACACGAAATATCGTATCTCTACTAATATTCCGCAAGCGAATTAAGAATACATTCTCTACAAATAGCTATAGATATTCTAAAATGATAATGTAGCCTCTTAAACACTCATAATATTTATGCCATTTAAAACAGCCTCGAGTCGCATAAATTCCACAACTGAACTCCTTGAACTTGTCTCGAATGCGCATCTGCAATCATGGCTTTATAAAATATGCCGCTTTAGCATTATGCTCAAGGATATGCCATAAAATATGCGTCGTTCCTCTTGAACTCGCCACAATCAAAGAGCAATGCCTCTAAAGGAGCACATTATGCCTTAGCACCAAGATAACCCTAGCTTCTCTACACTAGCACCTAGGATAACATTATCCCTTTACGCTAAACGTTAACCAACGCTAACTACCTAGGTTGCGTCCTCAAGGGCCCGTCGTACCTAAGCGCCACAACGCTAGCTAAACTATTAGGCCGTCTTCGAGCACGCGCCAAATCCTTGCGCTAAAACGCTAACTATTAGGTCGTCCTCGAGGACGTGCCATATCATTGTGCTAAAAGCGCTAAGTATTAAGCCATCCTCGAGGATACGCCATATCCTTGCGTTAAAAGCGCTAACTATTAGGACGTCCTCGAGGACGCGCTATATCTAAGCACTAAAAGCTAAATATTTAGGTCTTCCTCGAAGACATACCACATACATTGCGCCAAAAATGCTAAATATTTAGGGAATGTCCTTTGGGAACGTGCCATGCTCCTTCACGCTCAAGCGCTAGCTAATTTGGGGACGTGCCATACTCCTCCTTTGCGCTCGGTGCTAACTAAAACATCTAGCAACTAAGCCGCGTCCCCCCAAAAAGCGTCTTGCTATTGCGCTAAGTGCTTGTTAACCTAGCCCACATCCCAGAGGATGCGCCACTCTTTTTCACTTTGACCAAAGTGCTAACTTTGCACTAAAAACGCTAGCCAAATTTAGGCCACGTCCCTTGGGGACGTGCCATACTTTCAAGCGTTATCCCTACATGGCTCTCTATCAAACCTTGTTCTTGAGGGCACTACAATTAGTCCTTGAGAACCTTTACACAATCTTGGTTTCAAATGTCTTCCATGTTTATGTTAAGTCACTTTTAAGCTAATAATTAGCCATTAAATACGCCATGTTACTCCTAAGTTAGTACATGACCACTGAACTTACCAAACTCGACACTAATCGGTCTGATTATCAAGCTAGTGAGTTGTGCAACTTTCCTCACCTACTTAGAAAGTCATTGACTTGACTTGACCTAATCAAAGTGATAGTCCAGGACTCCATTATTTCTACGAGATATTAAATACAACACATGGGGGGATTCTCATTGGGGTATTGGTATGGCGGTTTACGAAAATCGTGCGCTGTGGCAACACATCCACGAACAAGAAGGTAACAAGTCGTAGGATGGTTCCAAGGAAGTTGAGAGTGCGAGGAGTAGTGGTCATACAAGTCCTCCCTATTTTTCGGACATGACTCCATTACAATCTCCACAATCGTTACTCCTCCACTTCTTTTGGAACTTCCACCACTTACAAGAAATCAGTGTGTCTCTATCAAATATAAATAGATGGATTCATTTATTCGAAACAACAACACATACAAAAGAGACAAGATATACAGAATTAGTGATTTATCTCAGAGATAATTTATTCTTTATCACACACTACAATTACTCATTCGCACTGAGATTTTCTCAACCTTCTTTGCTTCCCTCCCCTAAGACCTACCCAATCTTCTCCACCTTTGTGATCTAATAAGACATGAACGGCCATTTCTTGGTTTAGGCTCGTCTTTTTCGAGCTTGATCTCTCAAACCTACCGTAAAGTACGATTTTACCGTATATTTGTTTTCACCCTAAAATAATAAGACAAAGTTCTAAGAAGTTTCAAAAGAAATAAACTCTAGGTAATTGTGTTATACTGGGAATCAAATCCACAAAATACAAAAGTTGGCGGCTATGAAGTTAATTAAGTCCGAGACAAAGAAAGTTCCAAGGGGTTATTGCGGGGTCATGAAAACCTTGTTAAAGGATGGCGTATACAGTAGATAATTGTATTATTTCTCAAAGACATTTTATGACGGCTACTCTAACTCGAATTCCAAAGGGGAAAGAATACTAAAAGGGGACGACAAGCCTTCTTTTCTCACGATAGCCAGGGATCTAATTTAAACTTACCATCCTACTCTCTGTGCTATCTTTGAAACTAGATTAACTGAATACAATTGTTTAAATGTTACTCAACACCTTGGATACACAAACTATATCTGCGTAAAATATGTTGGTTTTTTAGGTGGCTTATGGCTTCTATGGAATGAAGCAGAAATAATGGTTGAAGCAACATCCTTAAGCAGTTATGTTATTCATGCAGTAATAACTCCAACATTTGGGGAGCCATGGATTTTATCCTCTATTTATGCTCCACTAAATCCCTCACTTCGTAAGAGAACTTGGCCTGAACTCGAGGCGGTTACTTCAATTGATTTCCCCTATACAGCTATTGGAGATTTCAATGCAATCAGTTTTTCCAATGAAAAAAAAGGTGGGATCATACCCACTTATTTACATCTCCAGCATTTCAACAACATGATCAGCAACACAGGCTTGATTGATATTCAAGCAGCAGGATCAAAGTACATTTGGACCAATAAGCAAATAGATGGTAGAAACATACAAGAAAGGCTTGATCGAGCTTTGGTTAACGAGAAGTGGCGTATGATCTTCCCAAATGCTCTGGAGTTTCACTTAAGCCATTTTTAATTTTATGATAGAGCCATTTTAGTAAATTTAAATATTGTTAAACATCATAAACCTAGACCCTGGAGACTAGAAGCTATATGGATGGAACATGATAGATTTAAAAACCTTGTTAAGAATGGTTGGGAAACTCACTCTGATTCTCAATACCCTGACGGAAATTCTCTATGTCACCAAGTGGGAGATTTAGCTTATCAAGCTCGGATTTGGAACAAGATAGAATTTGGAAATATTCATAATAGATTTACCAAATCTAGAGAAGATTTGCATTCTGCTCAATCCATATTTAGTATATCCCCTTCTTTAGCTAATATATCCCGTGAAGCTCACTTTCTGAATGTCTATCTAACAAATTTAAAACTTGAAGAACTTTTTTGGGCTTAAAAGTCTCGCGTGCAATGGCTGAAACATGGTAACCTTTAACCCAGATTCTTTCATTTATCTACCTTGGTCATAAGAAACAGAAATAAAATTTTAGCCCTGAAGGATACCCACAATCAATGGGTCTATAACCCCAAGAAAATAAATAGCTTAAAAAATAATTATTTCCCAGAATTCTTCAAAGACTCAGATTTAGTGGCAGATTATGATCTTTGTACTTTTTTAAATTCTTTCATAACTCCAGCTTATAATGATTGGTTATTACATCCTGTTTCTAATGAGGAAATCTTCAAAGTGGTTAAAGACATGGGTCATCTCAAACCCCCAGGACCTAATGGATTACGAGGAAATTTCTTTGGGAATTACTGGGATATCATAGGATCTTCAGTGTGGAAGGTAATAATTTTTATTTTCGAAACCAGTTCTCTTCATCCTCATTTAATAAAACATTCATTACCCTTATTTCCAAATGCTCAAACCGATCTCAAGTTACTCATTTCACGCTATTAGTCTTTGTAATTTCATATATAAGATTATAGCCAAAATTTTGTCCTATAGACTCAAAACAGTTTTACCAAAATACATTTCTTTACATCAAAATGCTTTCATACCAAACAGATCTATCTTTGATTCTATTCTCATTACTTCATAAATTTATCGTTCAATGAAAATCAAGAAAGGTTTTATTGGGTGAATGGCATTGAAAATTGATTTTGAGAAAGCTTATGACAAAATGAAATGGAAATTCTTCGAAGATCTTATGAATTCTTTTGGATTTCATAAAACCTGGATTAAATGGATGATGGAATATTTAAGAACAATAAGCTATCAAGTTCTGGTAAATGGATCTCAAGTTGATTCTATTTTTTCTCAAAAGGGTCTTCGACAAGTGATTTGTTATCACCTTATTTATTCATTCTTGGTCTAGAAGTTCTCTCCAAGCTCATAGATCAAGCCATTCTTCAGGGTAATCTTAAAGTTTTCAAGATAGATGATAACGCTCCCCTCATTTCCCATAGCTTTTATGTTGACGAAAGAATATTTTTCCTAGAAGCAAACCTAAAAAATGTTAAGGGGATAACTCTCATATTGGATACTTACTGTTTATGGTCAGGTCAACATATTAACTATTCCAAGTCTAGTATCACTTTTTCAGAGAGCATGTATAAGAGAATTGCTAGACATCTATCCAAGGGTTTATACATGTATCTAGTTCAGTGCCCCGTTAAGTATCTTGGTTGTACAGTTCAATAGGGAAGATATCATAAATCTAACTTTATGGATTACTTATTGAAGTTGACTACAAAACTTCAGGGTTGGAAATTAACTGCACTTAATTTTGCAGGTCGAGATATCCTCACCAAATCTGCGTTAAACCCTTCTTTAAACCACCTACTGGATACAATTTGAATTCCTACTGGTATTCTAAAAGCCATAGATAAGCTTAGGAGAAAAAAATTGTGGCAAGGTAAAGAGGGTCAAAATAGAATGCGCGTTATAGGTTGGGATAAAATTTGTCTTCCTATTGAAGTTGGGGGTATAGGAATTAGAAATTTAGAATATAAAAACCTTTCTTTCCTAGCAAAGACAACTTGGAGAGCTTTTATGAATACATAAATTCTTGCAGGAACTATTTTTGCAGTCAAATATGCCTCCAGAGGCTCCATTTGGAGTTGTCCAGTTCCTAAGGTTTCTTCATGGGTTTTCAAGAGCTTAATTCGAGGTCAGGAAATCATCAAAGAAGGTTTGAAGTGGTGTGTGGGTAATGGCGGAAATATAAGAGTTTGAGATAACTCTTGGGTTACTAGAATTCCTCTTAAAGATCTAGTGACAGTCCCAGATGATGCTATTCGTAATCTTAGAGTAAAAGGGCCTCATAAACTCATAAACACGAAGATGGAACTTGAGTGTTATTACATCTTATATTTCTCCTGATATTCAGACTCAAATCCAAGCCATACCTATCAGTGTAATGGCTAACTATCCTGATAAGCAAGTATGAAATCACAAAAAAATTGGTAATCTAACGATAAAATATGCTTATAAGTTGATCTGTCATGATAACTTTGTAGATACTCCTCTCAACTCTCAATGGAAAAGGCTATGGAAACTACAATGCCCATCCCATATTCGTCATTTATTATGGTTACTCGCTCATAAAAAGGTGTTAGTTCGAGTTACTCTGGAAAACAGGGGACTGAATATCCCTGAAATGTGTTCTCTATGTTTACAATGCCCGAAAACTATAAACCATCTTTTTGCAATCTGCAAAGTTATTGCTGCTCTCTGGGCTAAGATTTCTGCAGCTTGGGATATGCCTTTACCAAATGAACATGTGAATATAGATTGGATCTTAAAGTATAGCTCTTACTATCCAACAGGAAGACCTGACTTGGCTCCCACAGTTTTTACTTTTCTCCTTTTGGCAGATTTGGATAACAAGAAATCAATGGGTCTTTCAACACATCAAGTTTGATGAAGATAACGTATTAACTCAGGCCAAATCCAAGGATAAAGAATTTTATTATGCTACTCAGAATAAATCTCAGGCCCTAGCTCTACCTAATTTTACAGTTGGACTTTTCCTCCTGCAGGTTTCCATAAACTTAATACTGATGAAGCAGCCACAAATAACTATTTTGCAGGCACATATGGTGTCATCTGAAGAGACAATTGGTTCTTCCTTGCAGCCTATGCCAAATAAATCCATAGAAATGGAAGCAACATGGCAGAGCGGTGGTCAATTAGAGATGGTTTATTGCTAGTACAAAGATTTGGGATCTCCAGGTTTTCAGTGACTCTTTATAAATAATGGAGCTTGTAAATAACTTTTCTAACCCCCCTCGGTTTTTTGTTAACATCCTAAAAGATATCTCTACGTTGAAGAAAACATTTCAGGATATCTCCTTCAGACACTTTTGCCATGAAGGAAATTTTGTGGTTGACCTTCTTGCTAAGAATGCTACAACTTATGATGTAAGTGAGGAATAGGTTTATAATCCTCCAACTATTTTAAACTCTTTTTTTAATGATGTAGTAGGAAGAGCTTTTCCCCGTCTGTAAAGGTCAGCTGGTTTTTTGCTAAATATTATTACCAAAAAAAGGAGAAAGAATAATGCACATACTATTATATTAATATGTGTCAGGAAGTGATCAGGCTTTAATAGAACTTTTGAAATACAAAGTCAAAATCTAATTTTTGACTTGTATTCTATAATATCATGTAGCATATTTGATGAGGGGGTTTCTTCATCTAGGTTAACTAGGGTGGGTCCAAAGATCAAAAGAAAAAAGTATTTTCTTGCGAAAAGGGATTGGATACGGTCCAACCTGGCAAGGGCCATTAAAAGTATTTTTAAAAAAAGGATAGAATATATACGTACTTAGAGAAGAAAGCAAAACAAGTTTCTGAGGTGAAGATTATGGAGGTGGTACGTCCAAATTTATATATGTTCTACTACGAGAAATACTTGTCCATTTAATAACGCCTGGGGGAGTCTACCATACTCTGGTACAGGTAAGTTAGGCATATTTTCTTAACCCATCAACAATTTGAGGGTTAACAGGGGCGATGTTCGTACCCTCATTTAATGGTGCACGTGCGGATCGTATAGGTTGTTCCGTAACTGTGAAATTTGTCTTATTATGGAAGCTCAACCGGATTTATTATGGAAGCCTGATGGTTTATTACAGAAACCAAATATGTCTTATTGTGAAAGCCCAATCGGAATTATTATGGACGTTCGATGGTTTATTATTGAAATCAACTCTGGATTATTGTGAAAGCCCAACCGGACTTATTATGGAAGCCCGATGGTTTATTATAGAAACCAACTCTGACTTATTGTGAAATCCCAACCAGACTTATTATGGAAGTCTGGTGGTTCATTATTGAAACTGGCCAACTCTGGCTTATTGTGGAAGCCCAACTGGACTTATTATGGAAATCCAGGTGGTTTATTATAGAAACCAACTCTGACTTAATGTGGAAGCCCAATCGTACTTATTATGGAAGCCCAATTTATGTGGAATCCCAACCTGGCTTATCTTGTAAGCCCAATGGCTTATTGTTGAGCCCATTTTAAGATAAATACAAATCTTAAAGAGATAGACATACATCTCTTAAGATAACTCCGAATCTTAAAGAGATATATATGGGTCTCTTAAGTTAACTACAAATATTGGCAAGATAGACATGGATCTTCCAGGATATATACAAATTTTGACAAGATATACACTGATTTTTCAAGATTAACATAAAAATTGTGAAAATAGGCATAAATCTTCCAAGATATATACAAATCTTGACAAGATAGGCGTGGATCTTTTAAGATATAAATAAATATTGTGGATATGGACAGGATCTTCCAATATAGATACAAATACTGGGGAGATAAGTATAAATCAAGGTGGTTATTTGAGATAACTACGAATCCTAAGGGGATAGAATCAAATCTATGTGGTTATTGGTATAACTACAAATCGTAGACACTAGATTTGTTTTATGTCTATAAACAGAGGTTGATTCCACTCAAAATTTGCATAATTTATATTCCTTTTCTCCACAACTCATCTGCTTAGAGCTCTCTTTGACTTTAGCATCAGGGTGTCTTTGCAGGTACCCCCCCCCCTAATTTTCTTCTACAATTTCTGGAGAGTTGAAGCAACGACGAAGATTTAATCATCTTACACGTATCTCAAAGATTGTTAAGGAAATTAATTTTGCACCAACAACACTCTTGATGAAATAAGAGATTTTTTACAAGTTGTTTGAAATCCGACTTTGAGATGAAAAATCTGGGGAAAGCTCGATCGAACACCGAGCTTGTAGTATGTTTTTCCACCATTTTGCATATGTCCAAAGTTTTCAGGAAATTTAATAAGGAGATGCTAGCACTCCCAAGATTAGTCGAGGTTCAAATAAAAGTAAATGACCATTTCTTCTAACGGAAGAAGACGAAGATGCATTGGGAGATGAAATTCCCTAAATAAGTGCATTAAACGTATTGTTGTACTTAGCATAATATACTCGACCAAATATTTCATCCTCAGGGAAATTGTTAATTAGTTATATATATATCTTAGCGCCGACGCAACGTCATTGGAGTGGTATAATGAATGTAATCATATACTTAAAAGGAACCATTGATATGCGTTTGTTTTATCCCTCCTGCAAAGACATAAAGAAGACTGTTAATGGAAGTGCAATCTAAAAGTTGTGGAACGCTAATCTCTTCTCCCATGAAAGTAATCGGGTGGAGTTTTGAAAAACACTTGGATAAAGGAATTGTCTATAAACTCCCCTGAATGGAATCATGGGAGATGCCGATATCAGGGGGGGTGATCCAAGGACATGATATCGACATTTCTTACTTCAAAATTTAAAGTTGTGTTGTACTCTTTTTCTCCTCGATCGAGATTAGTTTTTTCCACAGGGTTTTTGTTACTCGACAAGGTATTTAGCGAGATAATGATAACTATACCAGCTACATGTTAAATGTTGAAAACCTGAAGATCGGATTACTATTCCTAAAAATATCGGAATCAAAGAAATGAAACACGATAGTTTGTCAAGCGAAAAACACTTGCAGAATCAACACAACGAAGCAAGGATTGCATCGCAACATTTTTCAGCACAAGTCAACTATTTGTACTAATACTATTATTGTTTTGCATCAATAATAGGGTTTTCATTAATCACATATAAACTATAAAAAGGATGTTATGTATGTGTATTCGGCAAAGACATACTTCCTGACTTATCGTGTCGTACTCTTTTTCCCTTCGCCAAGGTTTTTTTCCACTGGGTTTTTCCTTATCAAGGTTTTAACGAGGAAACATATCTATGTCCAACTCTTTTCTAAGTTTTCTTAATATTGTACTCTTTTTCCTTAGTTCAGGTTTTGTCAGTCTGGTTTCCAGACGAGGTTTCAATGATGCAATTGACTTAGACGCATTGGTCATTGAGGACAGAACTACCTGTGAAGAATTACTTTTGAAGAGCTACATTCGAAATACCAATGTACTATATGTGAAGCACTATATATAAAGCACTATTGTTGAACCGCACAATGGAGAGTGTTATAGGACCTTAATTTGGTCCATATATGTGTGGTCAATATAATAGTTAGAGTTTTCCCCTTTACTTGTATGTAAGAGCATCTCCAATAAAGGGTGGAAATATTATTTTTTCGTGATACATAGGATTTCAGACCCCTATTTAACATAAATTCATCTTCGATAGTTAGGTCCTACAAACTAGGAGGGATGAGATACTAAATATCAAGGTTTTAGAGAAAGTTTTAACTAGACTTTCGGTTAGACCTTCCATGTCTTTTTTTCCCAATTTTTTCTTTAATAATTATTTAAAATAAAAATAAACGGCTAAAATTTTATCATATAAAATATTATAAGATTTATATCCACATAATATTGGAGATAGTTTATTTACTATTGGGTCCTACATTTACTACATGTATAAAACTTACTAAATAAAGGTCTTAATAATATCTCCATGTATTATTTTTTGGCTTTTTTACACCCGTTGTTAGGATGCTCTAAAGGACTAAAACTTGATATCGCATTTCTCACACTCTTTCCTCCCTCTAGTAGTCTCTTTCCTCTTTATGGAGTAGAAAACCATAATTGGTTTCTCCTGAAAAAGTAAGGAGGAGTTAGCAGGGATGCAGATCGATCATCATAAATAAGGGAGTAAAGGGAAAAACCAGTGGGGATTAACACTTTTGGGGGCAATTTGTTACAATTTAAGGGTAGTTAGGCTCTTTAAAATTTACTATATCTTGTTCTTGAGCATCGGTTGTAATGATGTTGTTGAGTATCATTAGCTTCCCCGTTTGATCTTTCTAATTTAATAGAATTAAACCACTTTAAAATGAAACAATTATCGTTGTGTTGCTTGTCTCTTTTCTAAGATTGAAATGGGTTGACAATAATCACAATACTTTGAGACCATGTTTCACTATGGGTATAAAGTAGTCAACCATTTCTTTTGAGATTGAGAAAAAACATAGAAATTATTAATTGTCCTACGTGAACTCATAAATTAAATGTGTTCATGTGTCTATGGAATTCTAACTAGAGGATATGTATAAGAGTCGTTATCCATTCTTTCGATTTCAGAGATTAATCGCATAGATCTAGAAAATGGGAGCTTGTGGAGGTAATAAAAAAGATATAGGAAAGAGGGGTTTAAAGATGTGGTGGTCAATTGGGTTTAATTTCTTTTAATTTCTTTAGGAGATCTTGATGATCTCTAGTCTTATTTTCGATCTGTTTTTCTTATTTAGTTTACGATGAACGGTATTTTTGAAAATTTCCATCAAGGATTTTTGACTCCGGTTTCAGTAATCCAAAAATAACCGGATCTTTACTGAAACCGGATTACTTGCCTACTGATTTATTATAATCCGGTGGGGAAGCTTTTAATTTTAGTCATATTTTGTGTATTTCTCTTATTAGATCATCAACCTTGCTTACTATTAATTTTTTTTTAAACTAAAAATTTTAGGACACTTGTTAGATTTCATTTACTTGAAAAATATTGCTTTTATTGCTTCTCATAACTTTGATTATTAGTATTAAGTTAGTTATTTATATATCTCTTATAATTTCAGTATTTTGTTGTTGTTATTACATATCAAACCAGCACCCTATACCTATTGTAAGATACTTGTCCTTAAGTTCTTACTGATTATTACTATAAAAATGATCTATTCAATCTTGTTTATAATGAAAATCCTAGCTTGGAATGTCCAAGGTTGTGGTTCAAAAAATATTAAGCATCACATTAAATTCCTAATTGATTCTGAACACCCAGATATTGTTTTTTGTCAGAAACAAAAAAACAGAGATATGAGGTTAGAAAATTTCTTGAAGATTTTCCAAATATTTTCATTGTAGACCCAGTGGGTATAGCAGAAGGACTTTCTATGGCATGGGTTGATGGTTTTAAATTTGAACTTATGCATTCTAACTCTGATATGATTAATGTTTTAGTTAAAACAAACTTCTCAGAGAAGGAATGGTTGTTAACAGGATTATATGGATCACCTAATAAACAATGTAAGCTTGAATCTTGGAAATTTCTAGAGGAAATTTTAGAAAAAGTTAACTATAATAAGTAAGGGCTGCACAACGGGCGGTCGGTTCGGTTTTGAACCAAAACCAACTACCACCCGTCTATAGGCGGTTTTTGAAAATCAAAACCAACTACCAACCCGTCCATAGGCGGGTCGGTTTTAAACCGACCCGAGTCGGGTTCGGGCGGGTTAGGTTTTTTTGCGGGTTAAACCGCATTGCAGCCATTGACAGACAGCTTGAAAACAGAATTTCTCCAGAACAGCAGAACTTGATTGATAGAATTTTGTTGTTTAAATTCAGAACTCATTGGTTCTGCTTGGTATCTAGGAAAAGGGACTACTTCCCTAACAGCCATTGCCTTCATATTTATGTCTGCACATTCACTGTGCAGTGCTTTAAAGATAGACTAATCTTGTCTATCAGAAAATTCTAGCCTCCAATCAGTTCTTCCTATGCATATCAGGTCATGGATAAAACGATTTGTTGTACAAAGGGGCCTCATCAAATCTACTTCTTTATGAATAAACCTAGTCAATCCTTCCACTTTCACCACAAGTAACCAGTCATCTGATTCTGAATACTCCAATCATAACATAGAAATTCTATATCTATATTAGTCACTACAACTCTTAGGAAGACAGTTGATAAAACATAACACAACAATAATTTCAAATTTAAACTTGAAAATTCAAAACTTCCTGATGCAGTGCAACTCCAACTAAATCATACCAGACACTACAAGAATACAAATTATTCTAATAGGAATAGCTTAAATACAAAACAATTGAATTATTCCTAGACAAAAGTATTCATAATTCAAACAAAAGCCACAAAACAAAATCGAAAAGAGGAAACAAATAATTTAACTAAATAAAACCAGAATCAAGCATTTGTGAAACTAATTATTCAGGAAAAAAATAATTTAACTAAATAAAATCAGATGAACTCATGAACCCTAATTTTCAAATCAGATGAACTCATGAACCCTAATTTTCCCAAAAAAAGATAAACCCCCAATTTCTGATGAGATCAGATGAACCCCCACCTTGTTTGTTTGTTGTAAGTTGTAACTTGTATGTTGAACTTGATTGTAGATGGTGACTGACTACTGACTGGTGAGGATTGAAGAATCAAATCATTGAGGATTGAAGTCTGAATACTGATTTTCGATGTTTGTCTGATGAGTGATGGTGATGGCGAAATCAAATCTTAGTTAGACTGTTTAGTTTAGTTAGGAGAATAGAAATATTAGGATGGTGATGGTGATGGAGAGGCTGAGAGTGAGAGCGCGTGAAGTGAAGATGCTCAAGAACATGAAAATAAAAAGATTAGGTTTAGACTGTTTAGTTTAGTTAGGTTTCTTCTTTAGATGGATGGCTAGGATGAAAATTAGTAATATCAATCAATGGCTAAAAAAACTCGGTTTATACGGGCGGGTTCGGGCGGTTCTTATACTAAACCCGTAAACCGAACCATCATGAATGGGTTTTTGATTTTGAAAACCGTATACCAACCCGCTACGGGCGGGTTCGGTTTAAAAACCCGCGGTTATGTCGGGTTTGGGCGGGGACGGTTTTTCGGGGCGGTTCTTGTGCATCCATAATAATAAGATAACATGGTTGGTAATAGGATACTGTAACCAAATTCTTCTTAAAGATGATAAACAAGGAGGTGCGCCTTTTGTAGAAAGTGAGGCAAAACCTTTCAAAAGACTCCTTGTAAGATATGTTTTAGAAGATTTTGGCTACCAAAGACCTAAATTTACTTGGAATAACAATAAGGAAGGGGCAGAAAATATACAGGAGAGACTTGATAAGGCTTTATTAAAATAGAATTGCTAGACCAATTCAGAAATTTTATTCTTAAAGTTTTGGTTCAAATAGGGTCTGGTCATAGTCCTCTGCTAATGATTATAGAAGACCTTTATACTTCTAATCTTTCTTTTTCTTTTAAATTCTTTGAGACTTGGCTAAAAGAGCAATCATGTATTGAGTTAATACATAGTTGTTGGGATTGTGATAATAGTAATCCTACTTTAGCCATGATTCAAAACTTAGGAAAACAACTTACTTGTTGGAAGAAAAATGTTTTGGGTTTACCAAGAGAAATTTAAAAAAATTCTTTCTGACTTGGAAAAGTTAAATAAGAAAAAACAAGATAGGTATATACAAAGCCAAATAAATAGGAAAATGGCTATCTTAGAAAATTTATATGACACTGAGGAACAAATTGCTAAACATCTTTCTAGGGATAACTTGGTTAACTTAGGTGAAAGAAACACAAAATATTTACATCTAAAAACATTAAAAAGAAGAAAAAGGAACAAAATAGATTTCCTGCTTAATTCAAATAATGAAGAAATAAATGATAAAAAAGGAATTGTTGATAACCTAAAATCCTACTTTGAATCTTTGTTTACTATGATGCCAACTTCTGAAAATGAGGAGATATTTTTTCATCTTTTTTTGGGGGTAACATGTAATGACAATAAGAGACTAATGGAACTACCTTTGACAGAGGAGATTTGGGAAATGGTCAGAAGTATGAAACCAAATTAATCTCCAGTCCTGGATGGTTTTCCAGTATATTTATTTAAACATAATTGGTCACTGGTGGGCGAGAAGTTGGTGGGTTTGATTCAACAGTTCTGGTTGACTAGGAAGCTTGACCTAAAACTGAACAAAACTTTTTTGTTTTCAATTTCTAAAACAAAATAACCAAAAAATCAAGCTGATTTTCGACCAATTGGTCTCTGTAACATTCCATACAAAGTAATATCTAAAAGTTTTGCTAACAGAATGAAAATGATTCTGGATAAATTAATTTTACCTTTTCAATCGGCTTTTTTATCTAAAAGACATATCGCTGACAATATTATTGTAGCACATGAGTTAATTTATACTCTAAATCGAAAGAAAACAAAGATTGGTTGTTAGGAGTCAAAATAGATATGTCGAAAGATTTCGACAGGGTTAGCTTGGATTTCTTAATAAAAGCTATGAAAAATCTAGGATTCTGCAAGGAATTGTGTGAACTAATTAACAATGTATAACTACTGCTTCAATTGCAGTTTTACTTAATGGAACTGCAGGAGAATATTTCAAACCAACTCGTGGACTTAGACAGGGGATCTTTTATCCTCCTATCTATTCCTTATTTGCATGGAAGTTTTTTCAAGGCTCTTACTTGCTAAAGAAAAAACTAAAGAAATCAAGGTTTAAAAATAAGTAAGAATAGTGAACCTGTGTCTCATCTATTCTTCGCAGACGATTGTCTAATCTGTACAAAGGCTAATCTATAAAGTTGTAAAAACTTACTAAATGTTATTCATGAGTTCAGTTTAGTGTCAGGTCAATTGGTCAATTTTAAAAAATCAAGAACCCTTTTTAGTAAGAAAATACATCCCAAGCTAAAAAGGATGATGTCCAAACTGTTAAAAATCAAGAAAATTGACATCAAAAGATTTCAATCTAGGAGCACCTCTATTTATTGATCAATCAAAGATTAAAACTTTTGACTTTATAGTCAGCAAAATGGAGGAAAGAGCAAAAGGTTGGAAAAGTATAATACTTAACCAAATAAGTAAGTTAGTTCTTAATAAATCAATTTTATCTAGTGTGCCTGTGTACCAGATGGGATGTTTTCAACTGCCCAGAAAAAACAAGAAAAATAAATACAATCCAGAGAGATTTCTGGTGGGGCAAGGATTCAAACTCAAAAGGTTTTTACATAAAATCTTACAGATTATTGTGTAAACCTATTAGTATGAGGGGACTGGGTTTTAAGAATGCTGATAGAATGAATATAGCAATGATGGCAAAATTATCTTGGCAAATTGTTACACAACCAAACTTTTGGTGGGTTAAGATATTAAAAGCATACTTTAAAAACATATCTATTTTTGCTTTAAAGAAAACAACTAACTCATCTTGGATGTGGAAATGTGTGTTGCAGGTTAATTCATAAGTATCTTTGCTGGGAGGTTGAAGATGGTCAATCAATAAACTTATGGACTAACCAATGGATTCCTGAACTAGATTCTACTCTAGATCAAATATGTTCCGAAAGGAACAATTCATTAACACTTGTAGGAGACTTGATTAATCTGGATACGAATAAGTGGAATCATACTCTAATCAGAGATACTTTTCCTCATATGATTTTTCAATCCATTTTGAATATTAACTTGTTTACAGATTGTAATAATACCTTAGAACATGATAAACCTAGATGTAGATTAACTAGAAATGGCATTTCTATAGTGAAATCTCTATATGATACATTAAGTAGGAAACATACTTGTGATGAACAAATTCAGAAATTTTGGGGAAAATTTTGGAAAACATCCATTCCATAAAGAGTTAAATTATTCTTATGGAAATATATCAATAATGCATTACCTGTGAGACAAATTATGAACTATCATATGCCTGAAATAGTTAGTAATTGCATTTTTTGTGATAATAACATTGAAACAATGCAATACCAGTTTTTTGTTTGCTGGTATGCGAAAACAATTTGGACACTGCCTCCTTTCATTGGTGGAATGATTGTAAATACTTCTGAATTTACTTTCAAAAAACACTATGAACTGTGGTTTGCAGGGAATGAAAAGATAACAAAAATCTCTGCAGCTAAATGTTGGTTCATATGGAAAGAAAGATGTAACAGAATCTTTCAGGATAGATCCACTTCCTCTATTCAAACCTCTATCTATATACAAAGATTTTTTAATTTTTAGTGTAGCAATTCTAACCTAAATTCAAGTAATATTGTTGTTATACAAAATAATACACTTGTATCGACAACGGATAGTACTTGGAACTTACCTGATGAGAATTTTTATAAACTAAATTTTAATGCTGCCTGAATTTCTCCTATTTTAAATGCTGGTTATGGTCTAATTCTGAGGAACAATATAGGAGAAGGAACAAGAGCTAAGTCAGGAATATTCAAAGCTGCATCTCCAGAGAAAGAAGAAACTTTAGCTCTTTTACAAGGAGCTAAATGGGAAAGAGAGAAAGGAATGGAGAACTTCTACATAGAAGGAGATTGTGAAAGGATAATAAGGTTTATAGAAGGGAAATTACAATGTTGGACTGGCATAATCAAGGGTTAGTAAAGGAAACAGTTAACATTTTGAAGGAATGCAACAACTTTTTAGGTTTTAAATTCATCAGGAGATCAGGATATCAAGTAGTAGATACTCTTACTGTAAATGCTAGAAAATCCTCACTTTTCAATTCTTGGAAAAATGAGATGCCAAGTTTTATTAGTCTTGTTATTTTGTTAAATAAGTTGAATGCTAGTAGAATAAATGAAAGTAGCTCTGCTACTGCTGTAGTTAACACAGGGACGAAAATATTATATGATAATCATACAAGGAAGCCTACCCCTTTATGATAGAATATCAAGATCTCCTTCACCTGTTTTTATTTCTGTTTTTAGTTTTAGTTTTTTGGGTCAAGTTTGTTTAGAGTTTGTCTTGGTAATATATTTTCATCTTATGCGTAAAAAAAAGAAAAAAAACTAAAACTTTGTAATGCATTACTGTTTTTTTGTTCTTGTCTGTTTTCTCTATTTTCCCTGCAACAAAGTTAGAGTATATCTGAAATCATAAACGGATTTTCAGATTTCCCATTTGTAACCTCTATTTTGAACGACACCTCACTAGATTTTGTAGTCAAATAGAAGAAGAGCAACAACCTAATAAATGAAACTTGATTAACGTTTGCATGAAGTGTGCCGCTAATAATAAAGATAAGAAAGACCTAATATCTTTCTTCTTATGGAATAATTAACTCGTATTATTGACCCTTTAAATTTGGAAAATTGTAGTAAGAAAGTTGCAATATTAACAGGGTTCTGATTCTAATAATTAATTGACTTTGAATCCCATTGAACAAATTTTCAAAAGCAATGACTAATGACTTTAAAATTTGTTAGGTACTTTTGAATTTGCTTAGAAATCATCCTCATTGGTTTTTCTCCCTCTGGTTTGTTGTGCAAGTTCTCATCCTCTTTGGTAATTCCTTTCTCATCCTTCATTTTTGTTTTCCTACTTCGATCTCCATGTTTAATCTATAATAGAGAAAAAAAAAATAATCCTCCCATCTTTCTGTTTTACTGCTTCAGATAAATTTTTGCATAATGGGTTTTAAGAAATTTTATCTCAAACTAATCAAAGTAAACAAAAACAAAAAAATGGTCATGACTTCTTCGCCACACTATATTTCCCCTTTTTTTTCCTAACATTTTTCTTTTTCATTTTTTTTAATATACAAAGCATATAAATGATAAAGAAAAGCCTACAAATAACAGTCTATTAGAAGTAAAAATAGTCCCAACTAGCAAATTCAGTTTCGCTTGAAATATCCAATTTACTGCGAAACATCGGAATTGCTTTTTGTTTCTCGGTTTCAATCCGGTAGGTGTCATCAACCGCATGTTGCAGCCCTGAAATTTCAAACACGTGAATATCTTAGTTCTTTGATCAAATGAGGTACACCACTATGATACTATCTACCATTTAGTCCACCATTGTCATACAGATGAGCCGAAAGGATCTATGTATACTAATATGGCACTCAAGTTGGGATCATATTTCTCAAATTTGGTCAGATATATTGTGATCTTGTGGGTGCAGTATAAATAGTTTGTAAACATTCTAGTGGCACCTGGTGCAACTATATTTCTTCACTTGCTGTACTTATCAGATTCTTTAGGAATGTAATGTTGAATTGTTCGGTAAAATTAGCTGTGTTTTTCTTTCTTCCCTATGAGTCGGGTGTTTCACTTTTTCCCTAAAGATAAAGTCTGTATTTAACACAGGCAATAAGAGTGAGGAGATTTCTCTCAAGGAAAGGTCAGAAAAAGAAACAGTCACACTGTAAAGTTACTTCAGTCTCACGTGGATTTTACAATTTTGAGGATGAAGGATCGTTGTTGATGTACGGACCAGATAAGTCGGAATCAGTTTTTATTGTAGCACAAAGAGAGCAAATACAAGACTCAGAGTCAGAAGTATGTTTGTTTGGTATATCAGATGGACAAATTGGAGATGGAGTAACCAAGTATTTGAGATCTCACCTGTTCGACAGGAAGCTAACCAAGGTGAGTATGTATGTACCTTTGAGTTGTGACTTCTAAAATGTGACTTAATTTTAAATTGCTCTATTTCTATGGCTGAATAGTGGTTCTTGATTCTAAGCTTTGAGCATCACTCCAATATCATGCGTTTAGCTTTAGCTCCACAATTTTACTTTCTGCTGCGCAGATTCCATGTAGTTCCCCTTCTTCTGTAGACAAGATATCATTAAGCACCACCAGTGCAGCAACAAGAGTAATTTTTTAAAAATGGTTCCCTATAATTGAGTAAGACTGAAACATAGCAATTTTGATATTCAAAACACATTCAAGTTAATTAACCTGGCCATTTTGAGGGCTACCCAAAATCAATTTGGGGCCACTATTTTAAACCCATCCCATAGATGTGGCTATCGGATAACCTAGTGGTATGTAAAAATATTTAAATACCCTCTCAGTAATCAAACAATTACCATTAACCCTTTCACTAATAAAAGTTTAAAAACCTAAACCTAAAACATTCTCACCTTCTTCTCTACCGATTATCACTCATTGTTTTCTCTTCTTCTTCTCTTGTTTTCAAACTACCAATTGTGGCACAATCCAATTCATCATAAACCGATTAATCGTAAATCAATTCATCGTATAATCGTAAACCAATTCATCGTCGTAATTACAATCTAAAAATGGCAAGAAAAAAGCAAACAACCCGTCAACCTGCTAATACTAACTGGCCGGATTTTGCCGAGAGAATAAGAAATAAAGAGATCGTTGAAGAACATAGTGAAGAACACGAAGAACACGAAGATGATGACCTAGAAACGGAGAATGATTCCGACAATCAGCCTCTCCATAACTTTATAATGGCTCCAATAAGGTAAGGGTTTATCATTATTTATGTTTATTTTGATTCAGTCAAATGAATTCGTCACTAGAATATCTAGGGTTTTAGGTTATTTGTCATAATCGGTAGTTTCGTATTTGTATTTAACTACCGATTATGTTAGTGTTCTTCATTGCTCATGAACATCATGCACAATCGGTAGTTATGTTTAGTCAATAACTACCGATTATATTCCTGGACCAAAATTTAGGCATAATCGGTAGTTTCGTATAGGGTTAAATTCCCGATTATAAAGTTAGTGATTCATGAACATCGACCATAATCGGTAGTTATATTTAGTCATAAACTACCGATTATTTCCTGGACCAAAATTTAGGCATAATCGGTAGTTTCCTATAGGGTTAAACTTCCGATTATGAAAGTTAGTGATTCCTCAAAACATCGACCATAATCGGTAGTTATATTTTGTCATTAACTACCGATTATATTCCTGAACCCAAATTTACACATAATCGGTAGTTAATTTTCTTATGTAACTACCGATTGTATGTGTGTCCACAGACTTTTTTGTTCCATTTTTTATGCACAATCGGTAGATAATATAGAGCCCGAGCTACCGATTATGCACAATCGGTAGTTATTTTGTTTTGTTTTTACTACCGATTATGAACAATCGGTTGAGTTTAATGTACTTTGTATACCGATTATGTAGTGATTAAACGGTATTTTGTTGTAAATAATTGTTTTTTCTTTTGTATCAAAGAAGGGAAAGTTGATCTAAGCATTCCCACGATACAATTCTTTCGGGGCCTCATCATGAAGGGGGTAAGAAAGTAACTGCTAGTGCAAGAAGAAAAAAGAGCGCTAGCGGAATTGTTATCACCGAAAGAACTCAACCAAGTGTTCCAAGAAGTAGAAACAAAGAAGAAGGAGAATCAAGTGCTCCACAAGATAGATGCCAAGATGAAGGAGGACCAAGTGGTACAAAGAAGCCATTCTAAGAAGAAAGGAGGACACAAGGTCCCCGACTCTTTGAAGATGAAGGGTATTCAAGAAGGCCAAATCACTGGCCTCCCAAGAGATGGAGGAGATCTATTATTTGGGTACAAAAACTCTTGGGGTGAAAGAAATTTACTCAACTGAGGTAATAATTATAAAACACCATTTTTAACATACTGTCATTTTATTCGTAGAAGTGTTAACTGTTATTCTAATTATTTTCTAATTCGTCATGTATATTAGGACCATTCTGATGCGGTTCGTCTACTCAAACCTACGGCTGCACCAACAAAGATGAAGATTGGACGTTAGACGGTGAGTGTGAACGGTTCCAACAAATTATACTGAACTCGGGGTTATCTACGGCTGCCGAGAATTCAATGTTACATCACGACCGGGTGTCGATATCAGCCTTCATGGAGAGGATGTATCTTGAGACCAATACCTTCCACATTCCGTGGGGGGAGATGACGATCACCCCCGATGATGTGTTGCAGATTCTAAGTCTCACTGACCATGGTACGGCGATGAAGTTTGATTATGTGAAGCAGTTAAGCTAGGAACAACTTTATTTTTACACTGAGAGGTGCCTTGGTTGGGATCGAGCGACATCCGACGAAGAGTTCCAACGGTGCTTTCCTTACAAAACCATGCATTTCAGCATGGTTCAACTGATGAAAATGTTTAAAGGCACCAAGGCTAAATAAGAGATCTATCCAGAGTTTAGCCATAACCAGGTCAATGTTCTAGTTACTGCATATCTTCTCTGTGTTTTGGGATGTGTCATTTTCCCCAATGTTAGTGGCAACCGGGTCGACGCCAACCTTCTACAACTTTTGCATCCTCTCAACAAAGTTCGTGATTATTGGTGGGGCACCGCATGTCATGCGTTCTTGATGGAAAAGTTGAGAAAGGCATCCATGGAACAGACTAGCCAAATTGTCGGGAACGTGATCCTACTACAGGTATTTTGGTAGCTCTATTGATGGTTTGATTGTTATTTATTTTTTCCTCTTTTAAGAATCAATTTTCTCATACTTGGTTTGATATGTACACTAGACATGGATATATGACCACTTCCCGTCCCTCGAGTTGGCCAAAGAGAATCCGGCATGGGAGAAAGGAACACCCCGAGAAACATTATACATCTTTGACAACAACCATCAAGGTCTAAGGAGCAGGAGTTGATATCTTTTAGGAGGAAATTAGACTCGATGGCGTCTAAAGATGTATGCTTTGATCCATACAGGGAAGAACAGCTAGAGGTCATATAGCGGGAAGGTCTGAGTTGTCGTTCTACTATGGACCCTTGTGGCATCCCACCGGATATGTCATATATTTCTATCTTTCTCAGTTCACTGCCATCTTCAAATCAGAGATAAACCATTAAATCATCTTCCATGTATCTCACCAATATCAACCCATTCGAACACAAACCCATCTCCTGAAACCTGTAGCTTCTTTGCTTTCGAACCCAGGAAAACCCAACCATCTCTAACCTAACAGCAAACTCTTATTTCTTTCTTTGTTTTCCCAAAGATTCAGGTTCTTTTCCGAATACTAGCAGCAAGCCATCTCAGCGATTCACAAGATTCGTCTTCTCTCAAGCTCATGTTTTCTATCTGTTTCTATTTCAAATCTTCAACACCCTTCTCTCCTTCTTTGTTTTCTCAGCCAACCTAACTCAGTACCATCTCTATTTCCGTCCACCAAACTTCCCTTTCACTCGAGCCAGGGACCCTGGTTTGCCGGCGCTAAGGGCTCTTAGTTGCTGTTATTTGGAGAAACTCAATCTATATTCTAGTTTAATGAGAAAAGAACTGGGTGTAGGCACCCAATAGTTAAATAAGGGACAACCCTTAATATGACTCCCTATAGCACTTAATAAAACAAATGGTTTCCCCATAGTAATTTATGTTTTACACACAATTGAGATTTGTGTGCTTCTATTATTCGAGTTCATCAATACTCAATATCTCCAAGCAATGCCTTGAGTTGCTATTCTCTTCTTTTGCTTCTCGTGACTCCAATTTACCTATAAAACTCAAAAACAAGCGTAAAATGCGAAATTTACAAGAAAAATAACAAACAAAGCATAATCAATTGATAATAATTAAGGTGTTTTAGACACCTATCATTGATCCGTGAGCTACCAAAGTTTCATGGAGTGCCTAATGAAGATCCAAACAAACATCTAATGGATTTTCATAACATAGTAATGGCCATTCTACCAAAGGATACAAATACAGATAGAGTTATGTTACGAGATTTTCCATTTTTCTTGACGGACACTGCTAAGGAATGGTTGTACTATTTACCTTCTGGTAGTGTCACAACTTGGAATGGTTTGAAGAAACTTCTTAGAGTGATACTTTCCTGCACCAAAGGCAACTCAGATTCAGAAAGAGATTTGTATAATTAAGCAGATGACAGGAGAGATGTTGTATGAAAGCTGGGAACGTTACAAGAGATTGGTGGCTAGCTGTCCGCATCATCAATTCAATGATTTGTTGATCATACAGTATTTCTAAGAGGGTTTGCAAGCAAGTAACATAAATCTTCTCGATGTTGCAGGTGGTGGTACATTATGAATAACACAGTAGATCAATCTAGAGAGTTAGTTGAGAACATGGCAGCAAATTCTCAACGATTCTCAAGTCGTGGGTCAGAATCACTCGTCAGGAGAGTCAATGAAGTGAGCGAAGTTATTGAGCTTCGTCAGCAAATGGGCAACATGGCAGCAATGATGCAACAAATTGCAGTCGTGGTAGTACCATCATCTACCCAAGTTTATGAAGAGGGAAACAATCAAGTCAATGTTATTTTTCCAAATCAGCAGAGGCAACGGTATGATCCTTATTTGAACACATATAATCCAGGGTGGAGAGATCATCCCAACTTCAGTTATGCGAACAAGCAAGTTGCAGTTCCAGGACCGGTTTTCAACCGTCCTAGTGGTTTTCAACAGCAATTACAACAACCACGACTAGTTCAGAACTCAGAATCATCAGAGATGCTTGCCATGATGAAGAATATGACTTCAATGATGCATAAAAATCAGTAGACAACTGATAATGCAATCAAAGAACTCCAAACGTAAGTGGGCACTATGGAAACTTAGATTAATCATCTAAAGGCACAAAATAGTGGGAAACTCCCTTCTCAACCTCTTAATCCGAGAGATTCTTTCAACGTTGTGACATTGAGAAGTGGTACACGAGCTGTGCAACCAGAAGCTGCTGAGAAGAACAAAGATCCTAAGAGGCCGGGTTTAGAGAAAGAGATTGTTGACTCTTCCCAAACCGATAAGGTACCTAAAAAAAACTCTAAATCCCATGTTTCAACTTATGTTCCTCTTTTACCTTTTTCTCGAAGGTTTGTTAACTCTAAAATGGATGAACAAGATAAGGAGATTTTTAGACATTTTCAACAAGATTCATGTGAATATTCCGCTTATAGATGCAATCAAAAAAGTCCATAAATATACCAGAATTCTGAAGGACTTGTGCACCAATAAAAAAATATTTAATCGGTAATGAGGTAATGAGAGTGGGGGGAGAATGCTTCAGCTATCTTGCAAAAGAAACTCCCACTCAAATGTAAAGATTTCAGTAGTTTTCACATTCTTATTGTTATCAGTAACACAATTTTTATTCTTATTGATGCGTCTCTACCTTCCTTTCCTGTTGGGACGACCCTTTATGAGCACGACTAGAACCAAGATTGATGTGTATAGCGGGTCATTGACTACGGAATTCGATGGAGAAGTAATACATTTCAACATTTATGAAACAATGAGATATCCTAATGATGCCCACTCTTGCTTCTCTATTGATGTTATTGATACCTTAGTACAAGAGATGTTCAATACGAACGGGGAAGATGTGTTTGAAACCGTGTTAACTACACCCATTGATGGTAGATTTGAATGTGGAGATGAACTTATGGAGGCCTTAGGCTCCCTGAATTCTTTGCAAGAATGCTCACCAAATCATGATATTTGTTTTATCTCTTTACCATGCTCTAATGAAAAAACTTTGCCATCTATTTTGCAGGCTCCTAAACTAGAACTTAAGCCTCTTCCTGATCACCTAAAATACATGTATTTAAGTGATAATGAAGAGTTGCTAGTAATAGTTTCGAATGAGCTAATTGAATTGCAGGAAAAAAAAATTCTTCGGGTGTTAAAGGAGTATAAAACGGCTATAGGATGGACAATTGCTGACATCAAGGGAATAATCCCAACCACATGCATGCATAAAATACTACTTGAAGAGGGGAAAAAACCTAAAACAGAGGCTGATGCGTGACGTAAATGCAAAAAATTACTCAATATATTTATCACTAATTAACTAGTAATATAACCATAATAAAGATCATTCCCAAAGAGAGCTATGTAATTGAGATGTTATTTAGATTAACAAAACTATAATAAAAACAATACTAAGGGGAATTGGTTGTTTACTAAGAATTTAATAAAAATATAATGAAAATAAAGAATGATTAGGGAGTCCTTATCCGTTAACAAACATTGAATCGAGTAGTATAGTTATTTATCTTTCGTTAGAATCATTCATCACCAACCGTAGAATAACATGTATGCTTAGCTATCCCCAAAACTCCTTATATCACCGGATAACAAGTACGCTTAGTCACCGGATTCTATCCAACTGATCCGACTGATCCAACTGATCCAACTGATCCAACTTGAGGTTCGCTTACAAGATATAACTCAATCGAACGTTTTAAGCTTTTTGAATCTAGGTTTGATCACAACAATTAAACTGAGTACGCTCGATTCACTTACTGGTGTAGTCTTCATACACGATTGCTCCACAAAATCCATCTGCAAGATCTCACGTTTTTAACTTGTATAGGAGATGCTCGACAATTACGGATCGTTTAACTCTCTACTAGGATTATAATAATCAATATAATAATCCAATTGTACACTTGAACAATCTAAAGAATCAATCATAAACTTTAGATATAGTAAAAACAAACGATAATGATTAAAACTCCAAATAAACTTGTATTACTAATAAAGCTTCACGCTTAGATTATTGAATTCATCCTTAATTAACAAAAGGTTTAACTACTCATATTACAAAGAAGAATGGTTTCCCCCTAAAGGAGTAAACCCTAGGTTTTTGATGTAAAATTGTAGTATGAGAGGTGGAGTATATGAGATTACTTCCTAGATGTCTTGTTTGAGCCTTATAAGTCTTCTTTTATAGTCTTTAATGCTTGGGTATCAAGTAACCTCTCTTTCTAGGGTTTAGAATCCTTCCGGGACCATGTTTCCTTGTTTAGAAATTCAAAACGCGTGCCAAATTTAAAAATTCAGAATAGTCCGGTTTGCAAACCTCTGTGAGTTAAATCTTCAATATTATCTTGTTTTGCTGATAACTTCTTCGTTCGACATCGGAATGACCTCATTCCTTTTGAGTTCTCTTCCTATTTTAATTCTCTTCAAGATGGTATTAAAAAATCCTGATCTTGGACGAGTTCCACCTGGTATTTGGCCCCTTATCACTTGTAACTCAATTTCCTTGCTCATTCTAGCACTTTGTAACTCTTTTTTGGACGATTCTCCTAATATGACATATAAGATAGAAAACAAGAGTAATAAAAAGTAATATGCAAGAATTATAGCTAAAACAAGTATGGATTTGACCCTACAAACATATGAATTAAGCACTTATCAAAGGATCAACATCGTTTGAATCCTCTGATGATAGAAGTAGTAAAGAAAGAGATACTCAAGCTTTTAGACGTGGGAGTTAGATACCCTATTTATGATAGCAAGTGGTTGAGCTTGGTAACTGTACCAAAGAAATCGGGGATTACAGTGGTACAGAATGATAAAAATGAACTTGTTCCAACTCGTGTGCAAACATGTTGGAGAGTTTGCATAGATTACAGGAAATTGAATGCAACCACTAGAAAATTATCACTTTACTTTACCTTTTATGGATCAAATGTTGGAAAGATTGTCTGGACACTCTTATTACTGTTTTCTTAATGGTTATTCAGGTGACAATCAGATTGCTATAGCACCTGAGGACCAAGAGAAGACTACTTTTACTTGTCTTTTTGGAAAATTTGTATATCGAAGGATGCATTTTGGTTTGTGTAATGCACCCACTACCTTCTGAAGGTGTATGGTAAGTATTTTTTCAGTTTATGTTGAAAACATTATCGAGGTTTTTATGGATGATTTCAGTGTGTATGCTGATTCATTTGACTTGTGCTTGGATAGCCTCACACTAATTCTTAAACGATGTGTTTAGACTAATATTGTGCTAAATTAGGAGAAGTGCAATTTTATTGTTCATGGTATTGTTTTAGGCCATATTATATCTTCTAAAGGCTTGGAAGTTGATAAATCTAAGATAGATCTAATTCGTGATCTTTCCCTTCTCACTACAGTGAGGGAGATTCGTGATTTTCTTGGTCATGCAAGAATTTATCTCAAGTTTATCAAGGATTTTTCAAGGTCACATCACCATTATACCAAGTACTACAAAAAGACGTGGTTTTGAACTTTGATGAGAAGTGTTTGGTGACATTCAATCGTTTGAAAGAACTTTTGATAACAACCCCTATCATTAGACCATCGTACTGGAGCAAACCTTTTGAGATAATGTGTGATGCCAGTGACTATGCGGTTGGTGCACTATTAGGCCAGTGTACTAGGAAACTACCCCATGCCATTTATTATGTTTCCAGAATGTTGAATGATGCTCAACAAAATTACACGACCACATAAAAGGAGTTGTTAGCAATCGTATTTGCATTGGAGAAATTCTGTTCTTATTTGCTTGGTACGAAAGTTGTTGTGTTTTCTGTTCATGCAATACTTAGTTACTTACTAGTGAAAAAAAAGCGAAACCAAGGCTCATTCGGTGGGTACTACTCTTACAAGAATTTGATCTCAAAATTAAAGATATAAAAATGCATTGAGAATACTGTTGCGGATCACATGAGTCGTCTTACTGTAGACGAAGAAGATATATTGTTGTGTGACTGATAGACACATTTTTGTGTATAAACTGTGCTCAATTATCTATTTTGATAGTATTCGATTTTTTACTATTTATGGGTTTTTATGTCTTTGTAGGTATTTTAGAGAAATAAATATTTGTGGAAAAATTGGCTCAAAAAATGATAAAGGCACCCACCAGTTGGATTGGGGGCACCCCTTCTTTAAATTCAAAATTCAAAAATAGCGGGAAGAAATATTCTCATTCTACTGTGAAGATTCTGAGTTGATGTTGAATGAATTGAAGGGATTTTTGGGTGATTTTGAGTTACCCAAGTAAATTAGAAACAAAAATAAGATCAACACACGTCATTCATGAGATTTTTTCCTCGTGAAATATGGCTCCAAATTCAAGTTCTTATCGGAAAAGGATAACTCTCCCTGTTTGTGATTAACACGTAATTGGAGTTTGATTTGGACTCTTCCTTGAGTCCTTATCGGTTAACATTGGTTTCTAAGGTTAGCTAAACCTATAAATAGCCAACAGATCGAAGAAAAAACAAGCCAGGGACCACCGAAAAAATTCAGGAGAAAAGATAAATTCTGCTGGTGTGAAGAATAGGAAGAACATAAGGCTCCAGAGAACTGTCATTTTTTCCGTTGCTTATTCCTTCAAATTTCTGCGTCGGCCAGAGTCCGTACTTTATTTCTGTTCTCTTCAGCCACACAAACAACACACTCTGTAACGCTTATAAGCGTACCTGTTCTCCTGTGTTACTTTTGTTTCTTCATTGTAAACACTTTTTTGGGCTATGAAAAAATATTTTAAGAGTGTTTCCAACATGATGAGCTAATCACCATCACTGGGGTGACGGAGGAAGCTATTTTTCCAATAATAAAGTGGTAATTCTTATTTTATTTATTTTTTGTAATTCTTTTACAATTATTTGCTTTGAATTAAAATTGGAAAAATATTTTTTTATCAGTTAGTTGTGTTTTATTTTGATGAGTTATGCTGAGCTTAGAGCTTTTGATGTCTCATGCTTTCGATTTACAACTGTTATTTTGAAAACCTAACTTTGGCAATATTTTGGATAAACTTAATAAACGAGTTGCAAGATTTTTATCACTTGAAAAATTGGCTAATGGTGGAATCCTTAGTCTCAGTCCTACCATAATTTGAAATCAATTTTACTTTAATCCGTTTTATTTTTAGTTATTAAAAATTAGGTTTAAAAATCGAATCTTTACAAGTCTGGGTATCGAACCTTTTACCACTATTTAAAAACTACACCAATTTTTGGTGCCGCCGACGCGGACTTGTCTTTAGGTTTAGAGTTTTAGATTTATGTTTTTGTTTTTAGTATTATTTTTATTTTGTTCTATTTTACGTTTCTTTGAGTATTTATGTTTTTGCTACAGGTTTTGGATTTGGATTGAAAGGAAATAGAGCCAAAGGCTTTGGTGATTAAAGACTTGGAGTTAAAGTTAAAGCTTAAAGAACGGAAAAGAAGACAAATAATTTTATTTTTAATTAGGTTTTATTTTTTTAAATTTTATTTGTTTAGAAAATTGTATTAGGAAATTTTTATTATTTATGTAATTTTTCTTTTATTTTTGGACACTTTTTGGACTTTATTTTTGGGACTTTAGACATTATTATTATTTTTAAACATAAACTGCAACAGGTAAGGACGACATACTATATTGTCTCCGCGCCGCGGGTTCGTACACTGACACAGGAGTCGTTGGCCCGAGTCGACTGCAACCGATTCATCCCCCGTCTGGTACGAGAGGTAAGACTCGATCAACCCACGAATCCCCTGCAAGTGGGTTTACTGTGTTCCTTCGTATGCATATATGTTGAGGAACTGAATACGGATTTATTTTTCTAGTAAAGGTCAAGGACTTACCATACAAGATAAGGACTCAGATTTCATCACCGTTTCCTTCTTGCCCGCTTTAGGAACACGTTACCAAACACGAACCTAAGCTTAAAATTTTGACTAGAAAGAGACCGATAAGTTAACGATCTTATAGGAAAATCGTTCAAAAGGACTGTATTGGTTACTTTATTAGCCTAACTCAAAGTTCAGGAAGATTATTTTAAGTTGATTAGAGCCTCCTTGTAACCCAGGGAGAAGTTGCCAAAGAGACAGGGTTATCAAAGCTCCTTAGAGCTTATCCTGTTTCTCTTCGACTTAATCTAATTCGGATCGTTCTAAGAGGTTTGCTAAAATTGTAACTAGTTGCCTTTCAAAGGAATAAAAGCTGGTCTAGAAACAATCTAAGTGGAGACATCATGTTTTTTGTTTGCTAGATTCAATAGGTTTGATTTGGTTGTGTCAGCCTTGCTTGTGATTGTTTAAAATTCCCATCCAATTAGGATTTAGTTCTTTTTATTTTTTTTTAGTGTATGCCAATAACGCTTGAAATCATCACTGAGCGGGCTTGGAAAAAAGACACTCTAGGTCGTTTGATTACTGACAACCCTAGCAGTTCTATCCATGGAAACAAGGACCTCGAAGATTCTTCTTTTAAGGGCCCTGTTCTTGGAAATTTCAATTTTGAGAACTTGACACTGTGTAAAGAAGTTACTACTAGTCCTTGGATAGTGCCATCAATGGCAACTTTAAAAGCTTTGTTGAACCCGACTAGGAATTCTCGTCCATCATGTATCAAGTTAGCTGAAACTGAAGTAAACTATGAGTTGAAACCTGAGACCATACAGATGCTCCCAATCTTCTTAGGGAAAAAAAACGAAAACCCCTATTTCCATGTTAGGGATTTTGAGGAAATATGTAGTTTCATCACGATCAACCTTCCAATATTAGATGCAATTAGGCAGATTCCTGCTTATGCCAAGTTCCTAAGGGTATTTGTACGCGAAAGCGAAAGATTAGTCTACCAAAGAAAGCCTTTTTAGCTAGTCATATGAGTTCAATTATCCAGAACAATACAACTCCTAAGTACAAAGACCTAGGCTCCCCAACCATTTCTTGCACAATAGGTAACTACCGTGTTGAGAAATTATTACTTGACTTAGGAGACAGTGTGAACTTACTACCGTACCATGTGCACCTCCATCTAGGACTTGGTGATTTGAAATCTACTCAGATAACACTGCAATTAGCTGATATGTCTGTGAAAATTCCTCGTGGTGTCATAGAGGATGTTCTTATTAATGTTGATAAGTTTATTTATCTAATAAGTTTTGTTGTTCTTGATACGCAACCTGTCCCTGAACCAGAGAATCAAATACCTGTGATATTAGGTTCGCCCGTTTTTAGCTACATCTAATACGATCATTAACTGTCGAAATGGTATTATGAACTTATCTTTTGGTAATATGACTATTGAGCTGAATATTTTCAATATTAGTAACCAACCACCTGAACTAGATGACACGTACATTGAAGAGGTTAACATGATAAGAAAAATAGTTCAGGAGTCATTACCAAACACTTTGTTAGAAGATCCTTTAGAGAAATTCCTAGCCCACTTTAGATTTGTTGTTGACGATGATAGTGTTATTAATGAGGTGAATACTTTGTTAGATTCTGCACATTTGATGGACACTTATAATATATGGAAAACTGAGTCTGAACTTCTACCAGTTTATAAGTACACCTTATTTCCTTCTATAGAGGAAGCTAGGTGTAGTTCTGACCTTAAGGACTCTAGAATCCAACCAATAGTTTTTAGTCCATCTGAGAGTAATATCCACCCTAAGTTTGGGGTACCGATGATTCTTGTGATTTTCAAGTATCCCTGCTTAAAGTCCCTCACTTGGGACTTGACATATGCACCTCTACTATTTTACAAGATCATCTTCAAACTATATTTTCTCATACTGGTGATTTCTAGAAAGAAGTTCAGTTGTTAGAAACCCATCCTATGGTCGATGTGGTTTACCTAGGAAATAATACCAAGATTGACTTTGTTTTCCCACCAAAATATTTTCTTCCATATGTGGGAACGTATGAATTTGAAATGTGCCAGTTATTAAGTTTTGAGACTAAGCCTAATTACTTTAGGGAATTAGAATCGACACATTTGTTTAAGAATGACCACCTTCATAGTAGTCAATTGTGTGAGTCAAATATGATTGACTTTAAGGATCCATAATTATTCAGGTTATTATTATGTGCTTCTAAGTTCTTAGTTGAGTTATTCCAGACTCTACAACCTGATTCTTTTGATCCTGCCTACGAGGAAATCCAGCCCATGTAAATATTTTATCTAGACTCTTTTATAGAGCCTGAACCTGAACCACAACTAAAAGTAGTTGTCTTAAACAAAAACCTAGATAAGGGTGTGCTCGGTTTGTTCATTTTCTTGGCCTGTTGCAGTTTCCTCTTATTTGTGATAGCACTATTTGATTCAGATGACCCACAGTTTTTCCAACTATTTCTATATGATTTTATGAGGTGACTAATTCTTTCTTAGTCTGGCTGAAGACTTTACACGGTAATATCTTTCCTTAACTCTTTTCCTTCGATTGGTAACAATTTCTCCTTGTTCATGCTTTTAATCATTCATCTTTAGAACATTGAGGACACTGTTTGATTTAAGTTTGGGGGTAAGGGAGAAAATTTTAAGTTGAATAATGGAACTCCAAAGTCTAGAAACTTGTGAACAATTCAGGATGACACTAACCATTCTAGGTAGATGGAAACTTAGATTTTTTTCTATAGGAATTGGTGTCCCAGCTAAATGGTCTATTCATAAAAGGACATAGTTCAGGTGTTAGAAATAACATGATAGTTGTCAGCATATCTCGGAGTCTATCTCAACCATATCACTTTTTGTTTTTATTTTTACAATTTTTATGTTTCTCTAAGTGATTTGGTGGGGAACCAATATCGAATTGTTATCATTGCTAGGATGGAGTAGTGTGTTTGAGATTATTTAGACTATTTTCCAAAAAAAAAAAAAAAGAGGAAGAAAAAACGAGTATTAACACTTTGATAGCAATATGTGTGTTTTCTCCCTGTCTCCGTCGCCTAAGAAAGCGCGGAACGCAGGTTCCGTGGGAACTATCATGTAAGATGTTGATAAGGACCATGCGCTTGGATTCAATTTGATCCAATCATGTTGTCAATACATTTATAATTGTTTTATTTTCAATAAATCTATCGCTAGGACCCTTGTATATACCAGTTGAATCGATATTAGTAGTACGATTAAAACCATGTATCTCAATCCATTAGGATTCATCCTGGCACTGACCTTCAGACAGATATGGGAAACACCTTTCACCTTAGTCAACTTGCGCAAACTTCATTTTGTCCACATCCATCTTCTAAATCTTTTCATGTGATTGAACTTTGATAGATTCTAAGTATTGTGGTTGAACGACTATCTGAGTAAAGCTTTTTTTTCTTATATATGAATTTTAGTATGCTTGAGTAAAAACTCGTGTACAACAGTTGGACTAATATAAGGTAATGATTCCTAGAGCCGAAAAATTTAGTATGCCAACTAAATAGCTTGTGTAGTGTTTATCCTCAATCGTTCACGAGTAGTTAAAACTTGGAGTAAACGTTTTGTGAGTATACCTCTTGTAAACCCTCACGCGACAAAACTCGTCCACTAGGGACACCTAGGGGTTTAAAGGCTTATTGCATATGCTAAATGTAGTCGTGATTCTTGCGAAAGTGAGTTAGGATTTTATTTTCTAGATTAGATTTGCTCGAGGACTTGCAAATAGTAAGTTTGGGGGTATTTGGTAGACACATTTTTGTGTCTAAATTGTGCTCGATTATCTATTTTGATAGTGTTCGATTTTGTACTATTTATGGGTTTTTATGTCTTTGTAGGTATTTTTGAGAAATAAATATTTGTGGAAAAATCGACTCAAAAAAAGTGATAAAGGCACCCAGAAAAATTATTAAAGGCACCCAACAAAAGTGATAAAGGAACCCACCAGTTGGATTGGGGGCACCCCTTCTTTAAATTCAAAATTCAAAAATAGCGGGAAGAAACATTCATTACGTTGTGAAGATTTTGGGTTGATGTGGAACGAATTTTAAGGGATTTTGGGGTGATTTTGAGTTACCCAAGTAAAGTAGAAACAAAAATAAGATCAACACACGTCATTCATGAGATTTTTTCTCGTGAAATATGGCTGCAAATTCAATTTCTTATCGGAAAAGGATAACTCTCCCTGTTTGTGATTAACACGTAATTGGAGTTTGATTTGGAATCTTCTTTGAGTCCTTATCGGTTAACATTGGTTTTTAAGGTTAGCTAAACCTATAAATAGCCAACAAATCAAAGAAAAAGCAAGCCAGAGACCACCGAAAAAATTCAGGAGAAAAAAGAAATTCTGCTGGTGTGAAGAACATAAAGAACATAAGGCTCCAGAGAACTGTCATTTTTTCCGTTACTTATTCCTTCAAATTTCTGCATCGGCCAGAGTCCGTACTTTATTTCTGTTCTTTTCATCCACACAGAGAACACACTCTGTAACGTTTATAAGCGTATCAGTTCTCCTGTGTTACTTTTATTTTTCATTGTAAACACTTTTTGAGCTATGAATAACTATTTTAAGAGTGTTTCCAACATGATGAGCTAATCACCATCACTGGGGTGACGGGGGAAGCTATTTTTCCAATAATAAAGTGGTAATTCTTATTTTATTTATTTTTTGTAATTCTTTTACTATTATTTGCTTTGAATTAAAATTGGAAAAATATTTTTTATCAATTAGTTGTGTTTTATTTTGATGAGTCATGCTGAGCTTAGAGCTTTTGATGTTTCGTGCTTTCGATTTAAAACTATTATTTTGAAAACCTAACTTTGGCAATATTTTGGATAAACTGAATATACAAGTTGCAAGGCTTTTATCACTTGAAAAATTGGCTAACGGTGGAATCCTTAGTCTCAGTCCTTCCTATAATTTGAAATCAATTTTACTTTAATCTGTTTTATTTTTAGTTATTAAAAATTAGGTTTAAAAATTGAATCTTTACAAGTCTGAGTATCGAACCTTTTACCACTATTTAAAAACTACATCATTGACAACTTTCCAGACGAGCAACTATTCTCTATTGTAGTTTCAGAACCATGATACGCTGATATTGTGAATTATTTAGTGTCTAAACAAATCCCAAGTAATTTATCTCGTGCTGAGAGGGATAAACTTAAAAAGATAGCAAATCAATACATTTGGGATGATTGATATCTATGGAAACATTGTTCATACCAATTTATGCGAAGTTGCGTACCCGAATCAGAATTCAATTCTATCTTGTGTTTTTGCCATTAGTATGCTTGTGGAGGACACTTTGGGTCTAAAAGGACCGCACTCAAGGTACTTGAGAGTGGTTTGTTTCGGATAACTTTATTCAAGATACATACATATTTTGTACTACTTATGATCGATGCCAAAGAACGGGCAATCTAGATGCTAGAAATTAAATGCCACAAACAGTTATCCACTTCATTGAGGTGTTCGACGTTTGGGGTATAAATTTTATGGGGCCTTTTGTTAATTCTTTTGATAAATATTACATCATACTCGATGTTGATTATGTATCAAAAGTGGGTGGAATCTAAAGCCACCCCGACTAATGATTCTAAAGTGGTTACAAATTTTGTTAAAGATCAAATTTTTGCAAGGTTTGGAACTCCAAGAGCAATAATCAGCGATGGGGGATCATACTTTCGAAACAAGTTCTTTCAGGGCTTGTTGAGAAAGTACAATGTATGTCACAAGATAGCTACACCATACCATCCACAGACTAACGGGAAAATAGAAGTACATAATCGAGAAGTGAAGTCCATTCTAGAGAAAACAGTGAATCCTATAAGAAAAGATTAGAGTTTACGGCTTGATGATGCATTGTGGGCATATAAGACTGCATACAAAACACCTTTCGGGATGTCTCCTTTTAGGCATGTGTATGGTAAAACATGTCATTTTCCTGTTGAAATTGAGCACAAGGCTTTTTGGGATATTCAACAGTGTAATATGGATATGGATGATGCAGGAAAGCAAATAAAACTCCAACTTAATAAACTAAAAGAGATTCGTAATGATGCATATGAAAGTTCGAGTATTTACAAGGAGAATATAAAGACTTCTCATGATAACATGATTTCTAGAAAACACTTACGTGTTGGAAAAAAAGTTTTGTTATTTAATTCACGTCTTACTTTATTTCCTGGTAAATTACGTTCTCGTTGGATATGTCCTTTTATTGTGCTTCACGTTTTTCCTTATGGTGCAGTAGATATTTAAAGTTTAGCTACAGGGAAAGAGCTAAAGGTGAATGTATATCGACTAATGCTTTATTATGAGCCATTCACATCGGAAGATCAACTTTGTAGATGCACTCCCTCTGGAGGAGTAGCAAGGAGAATGCCAAGTCGGGCTGAAAACATTAAACCAAGAGCTGAATGAGAGGCAACCCATTGGTTTTGTATTTCTATCTTTATCTTTTTAGTTTTATATTTTTTATCTTTTCATATCATTAGTAGGATTTCCCGCCCTGACTTTTACATTGGACGAATCAATTTACATTGAGGAAAATGTAAAGTTTAATAGGATTAGTCAAATGAGATTTACGAGGACTTCCAGAGAATTTCCAAATCCGCTGTTAGTCAATAAAAATTATATTAGAGTCTCATAATCTCTATTATCATTGGATAAAGACTTCTTTAAGTTTTTTAAATTATCTAAAAACACCTTGTTATTGGATAAAGATTTATAAAGAGTCACTCAAACATCTTTGTTATTAGATATAGACTTCAAAATCATTGATTTGTTGTTTATTGGGATTTTGGGAGACTTTTTAGAGGAAAATAAGCATGGCCAAAATCCCTCCTCTAGAGGTGATATTTTGGAAGAATTGAAAACAAATATAATCCAAAGGTCCTCACTCCTCAGCCTTATAGAATGCCTATCTACTACACACGTGTCACGACTAGGCACTCTTCCCCTACTATTCCTTCTTCTTGTTCTTCTTCTTCTTCTTGTTCTTCTTGTTCTTTTCTTGTTCTTCTTCTTATTCTTCTTCTTCTTATTCTTCTTCCTTCCCCTGTCTCCTTCTTCCATCCCCTCCACGACTATGCTGTTGTATCCAGAAAAAAGAAATTTGCTCTTTCTTTCTCCTTTTCTCTTCAAGATTACTCTCGACACTAACCTATTTCAAAAATAAAAGGGTGAGGAGTATTGATTTTTACATGAGCCAAACATGAGATCCAAGTATATTTTCTCTTTAATTTCAGAATTTCTAGGTTTAACTTTATGGGTTTTTGCTATTTCACTGTTTTTACTACAATTTCTTACTCGAATTGCTTGATTTCATGACAAGTTGAAGTTAATAGGGCAAGGATTGTATTTTTAACAAAGGTTTATAATAATTTCTTGATTTCATATTATATACTATACTTTTTGGGTTTTCTCTATTATATCTTTATTATTCAATTTGCAGTATAATTGCTGTATCACTCTGAGAAAGTTTTCTAATTTGAATTTTAATGCATGGGAAATTTCATCTGTTTTTGTGTGTCCTTTGGATGTGATCAAAACAAGAATCCGAAGCAAGCTTAGGTCTAAAGAAAAATGGCTAGATTTTCAGTAGAGATTGGACTAAAAGTGCGAGATTGGACTTGTTACATGATTTGATCAAATGTTGCATATATGTTTCCAATCTCTATCCTAGTACTTAATCACGAACTTTATTCTGCAGGTACAAAGTAAATATGGAACTTCAACTAGAGAACCTGTAAGATCCTATAACTGATGATGTATGTTGTGTTCAAGTATTTTATTTAATATTTGAAGTTTATTGTTAGAACCTGTGAAATAATAGGCAAAGCTGATCACATCAATTCCTTGTTTAAACTTCACATCGATAGCAAAATCATTTTCCGAAAACAGTTGCTTTTCAGATTATAACACTGGTTGAATGCTTTATTGGACAAACTCAACGTACTGTGGATTTGTTAGTTATTACTTATTAGTTGATATTTTGTCTTGTGCAGCCTTTCAAGAGGTCCATATTTGAGGCAACTTTAGAGCTAATGTCGAGTTTATTTGGGTTTTTTCTATCATGCCTCTGAGGGAGGAAAGCAGAGGTTTGAAAAACAAAAATACTTCAATGATAGTTAAAATCTTGTAGTTGTGTTGTTTTACGAGTTTTCTTAATTTCTTGTTTCCTTCCCGATCAGTTCACTTTTCTTTCGGTCTAATTGTGAACTTTCTTAATGTTATTAACTAAAAATTGCTCATAGGAAATATAATATACTGTAGAAGTATTTTCTTTAGGTTTGAGGATCAAAATCGTATAAAACAAGGCTAACAAAGAAAATGGCCGTTGATGTTTTTCTTCGGTTACAAAGCGAGAAGATAGGTTGATCATAAAGGAGGGAAGCAGAGAAAATTGAAGAAGTCAGTGTGATGAATTGTGTGTAGAAGTGTTGAACTATAGAAAATAACAGAGCTTGTAATAATGATCAGCTTGTTCTGTTTTTCTGAATGGGATAAGTAGTCTATCTATAGTAGTTAGGAATATATATTTTTTCCTCGTAAGTAGTGGAGGTAGTGAGGAGGTGGAGAGATGGATATTATGGACATAATGGTGTAGTTACGCCTATTATGTTCGGGAAGTTTCTGGAAACCATTACTTCATCTTCTCTTAACTGCCATAACCGTCATCACTACTTCGTAACTTTTTTATCATGGGGTGTTGCCACGCCGCATGCTGTTGTAAACCACCAAACCAATACCCATGAAGAATCCCCCCATGTAACATGTTTTGATTTCTCGTAGGAGTTAGTGGAGTCATGGACTCAGAACACGTGAGTAATTTGAGAGTTTGTTGTAAAAATAAGCTTATGTTCACTCAACATGGAAAATGGCGTATTTGTAGCATGTTTGTAACATGCAAGCTGTGCTAGTGACAATGGCACATGCGAGTGCTATAGGCATAATTGAGGTGCTGCTAGCACATGCTAGTGTCGTGGTTGTGTCCTAGGTGATGGCGCTAGCAACGAAGGATGGCACTGGAACGAGCAGCGTGGACACGAACATGCAAGGATGGCGTTGCGGAGCATTGGAAAAGGTGGCGCATCAGGTAAGGGTGAGAAGGGGCACTAGCACTGATGGTACTAGCGCAGGCGCCAGCACTGATGGTACTAGCGCATGCGCTACCGCTGCTAGTATTAGCGTTTTGGTTTTAGTTGGTGTTGAGAGCATGGTTAGGGCTTGCTAGGGATGGCACTTGCTGGTGTCGTGGACATTGCCTATGAATTATTAGTGTTGGCACTTGCTAATGTCGTGGCCATAGCCATGGCCTGTTTAGGGCTTCTCAGTCGCATGAGATTTAATGTTGGTGTTATGCTTTGCCTTTATGCAGTGCATTCATAACATATTCAAGGAATTCAGCCGTGAAAGTTTGCGACTTGAAATAATGTTCGATGCGACTCTGTATTTAGATGGTATGTATCTAATTAGCGTTTTATTTTCAGAAATGGCATGGCATCCATTCCGAATGTTCACAATTTTGTATAATCAGTGTGTTCTGATTAATGCAGATACTTTGCATGGACGCACATGAAATAAAGAGGTTTTAGCCGGGTAAAGCCCTGAAATTTTGGAGGCGCATATAAATATGAAAGACCTACAAGGCTAATGTAGACATGAAGCTGAATACACATTCTCAATACTCTTCTGGAATGTAAGATAGAAGTACGTATCCATAATTCAGATATCGAGTCAGAAATTTATATATATTTATTTCGTGCTTTTACAACTGGGAAAAAGTAATATTACGATTTTCTTCCTTGTCAAAAACACACCATCAACATTAAGTCCCCTGCTTAACGTGGAACACTAATGTTTCGTAGTAAGCATTAGATGTTGATTTTCTTTTACTGAGATAAGTAAAATAAATCAACAAGCTTAGTTATCGGACATTACCTATAATTCTGATTCAACGACACCCAGATTATGTTGAAAAATCGCTGAATGAGCAATAGTTGATGTAGTAATGCCCGTAAGATAGTAGAAAATCGTCTGGAGAGACCACAAGTAATCGCCCGTAGGGGAAACGAGACCACAAGTAATTTTGCCTGGAAGTTGAGACCGTCTTCAGAAGAAGGTGAACGTCTTGCATTTTATTTTATTCTTCTTTCTGTATGAAGTGCATCCATACTTTGTCCTGACAAGTATTTCGTACAGTCTGGGGGCATAACTCATCAAGGTGACTTGAGTGCTCAACCCATCAAGTTTGGTGTCCCACCTATCCTTTGTATCTCAACACCTTATGTTGTAAGTAAGGCTTCTTTTGGGAATTCTTGATTTATTATATCTTGTCAAACTTGATAAATTATGAATCTTATGAATAACCACTGCTCTTAGACGACTAGCAATATGAATACCTTGGCGTCATTAAGTACCACCGTTGCTGGAAGCACTGAGGAGGAAGATAAAGATGACAAGGGGCCTGAAGGATTGTTCTATACTGTAGAAAATCGAAGAATCCGAAGCTGAAGACGAAGGACTTAGTGGTGAGTCGCATTATGAAGTACCCTCAGCTTCCGATGACTTGTTGCGGCTACAAGTAAGTTTACTTTATTATTTTAGAATAACAATGATAGGATTATAGTTCTTATACCATCAAATATGTAGAACCATATGTGATTTCATGAAGTACTTTGGTGATTTTCGTCGTCAAAAAATTTCAGATTCAGGTCTTCTTGCCGTAAGGGCTGTAGAATCTTCGTCCGAAGTCGGAATGAGGTGGTTGACCTCTCATTCTTTAGATAATAGAAACAATTAACTTTTAGAAAAGAATTCTTGATTTGGAGTCCATTTTCTAGGTGAAAAAGACCTAACACTAAGAGTCCAAAACCTTTCAGACAGAATTCTGTAGGTTTCAGCTGTCGTGTATTCGAGCATTTTAGCCTCCCTTATTAGCTCGTTTATACGATTGGTGTGACTTTTTAGCATGCTGTAGTAGACATAAGTACGAATCATTCGGTGTATAGATCACTAACAAATAACTGACCAATTAGAGCTAGTTTCAGTTCTTCTGGAGGGCAGTGCAAAAACGTTTCCGACAACATTTTTGCAAAACGACCTGTAGCCTTTCTAAACCATATATCATGACCCAAAAAACTTTGTACTGAATTTTTAGGTTTCTGAACATATTTTATGGGTTTCATGACTTGTGCTTGAATTCCTTATGCTTGAGATATTTTAATTCATTATATCTATAATGTCTCTTTTTTTAGGGGGGGGGGGGGCCAACAAACCAAAACAGAGAGATGAACTTGTAGATGAAGGATTGGAGATTACCATTAACCGTGCTGTTGGTGATGTGTCTTATCCAACTCATAATATTGAGCAATCCCTCCCTGACGCGATTGTTAAAGAAAACACTACGAGTGGTGTCATTGTACAGAATGCTGATGCGATGGAGATTGTTCTAGTTGAGTATCCGAATGCTGGAGTTAGATTTGACTTCAAGTTTTATAGGATTTGACACGAACACGTGTTCATTGGGGGTTTCACTGTCCCGTCCACCTATGCTGAGTTGTATACCAAAGTATGGAAGAAGTTTGATAGGTGCATTATTTGCATCAGTTGGATACTCTAATTCACTGCTTTCTTGTTAGTTTTCATATCATTATTCTTTTATTTTCTTTTGTATGAGTTTCTTAGGAGTTTTGAACTGTATTCAACCAAATAAGAAGAAAGGAGTTCATTACGACATGAAATGAACAAGGAATTCAAGTTCTACAAGTGAAGAAGGGCCAAATACCGAGTTCAAATCATTCAAATCCAGAATTTCTTATCATAAAATTGAAGAAAACTGAAAGACGAAGCCAATTCAAAAAGAATGAGGTCATTCCGAGTTCGTATGGAGAAGTTATGAGCAAAACAACCGAGACGAAGTAGGTAAAACGCTCAGCAAAATAATCGGTAGATAATGGGTGCCTGTTCCTATCGATTATGGGAGGTTTTGGACCAAAATCTCTGTATACTTCATAAAAATAATCGGTAAATAATTAAGGGTTCGAGACTACCGATTATTGACGTTTTGGGAACATGAAATATCTGTATACTTCATAAAAATAATCGATAGAAAGGTGGGCAATGAGTCTACTGATTGTAGGACGACGGGAGCCAGTTCTAAGACACGTTTTGGACTTATAATCAAGGAAATATGGTCTTGGAAGGATTTTAAACCCTATAAGGAGAGAATACTTGAGGGACAAGCATTAAAGGATATAAAAGAAGACATCTTAGGCTCAAACAAAATATATTCTACATCTTTTTAAGAAATCTCTTATCTTCTACCTTTCATATCACATCTTCTATATCAACAACCTAGGGTTTTCCCCTTAGGGGAAAACCATTCTTCTTCTTTGTATATTTTCCATGGGTTTTAGTAAACCTATGATTAGATAACTCTTATATTGGTTGGGGATGTAGTTGGAAGTCCTAAACATGTGAATAAATCTGGTTGATTATTGTTGATGTTCAAGATCTCTTTTTATCGTTCATTTTCTACTTTTAATATCGCCATGTATGATTGGAGATGTGTTTGTTGAGGATGCATACTAAGTGAACACATATTCATATCCAAATCTAAACTAGGGTTTGGAGATACGGAATAGTCGATAAACCCGGTTGTAAGTAGCTTAGTGTGATTACCGATTATATTCAAAACCTTCATATGATTGCATGTAGAAGCTTGACTAATGTTAAATAGAATAATCGTAGTACTTATATTGCATTGATTAGCCTAATTCAACGAACCTAACGCTCTTGGAGGATTAAACTTAATAGCACGTTGTCTTTAGGTTGTTGGATGAGTAGTATTTGCATATTCATCGTTATGATATGTGATGACATAAGGAATTTACCGGAGTATGCTCTCGATGGGGTGCTCTAGGGCTATTGGTATGAAGAGAATGGATGTTGATTCTGATCGATTGAAGATCATGATTGGCGATGGAAGATGGAATCCCTAACCATTATTTTCTCCTAATCTCAATCTTTATTTATTTATTTTTTACTTTATTAGATTCGTTTACTTTAGCTTAAAACTCACAACCCCCTTGCTTATATAAGAATTCAAAGAAAAATAAAAATTCACATCTCCTCGTGGGAACGATCCTTACTACCGCTATATTATTTGTTAGTATTAGTTGGAAATATATTAATTAATTTATGCGCAAACGACACGCATCAAAGTTTGGCCATTTCTTCGTAGGTAACCCCAAAAACTATCGTACTCTGGAGAAGAATGTGTCTGTGCTGCTGCCAACTATCCATGAGATGGTTTCTCTTCACCGTAGATAAATCTCTGAGATAGTGCTTCAAGATTGGAAGGATGCCTTGGAGGAGGCTGAAAGAGCTGAACTTAATGTCGCATGGCTTCGCCGTCACTTAGAAGCTATTGAGAACTGTTTGCAAGAGAGAGGCGTGACTTCTAACTTGGAGATGATCGCCGAGGCTAGATGTAAAGTTTATAGGATTTCTCGGGAGTTGAGGCTTGCAACTGAAACTCTTGGGAAGATGGAGAAGGCATACTCCGAAGGTGCTGAACCGGTTTTCAAGGATTTTCTCTAGATTTTTTCTAAGTTTTCATAGGTTCTGAGACACATGGCTTTTTATGATTTTATTTTGTGATTTTGAGTAGGTAGAGATTTTTTTAAATGATTTGCAAGTATATTTAAGAAACAAATAATACTTTGCTTGACTAATAAATTGAAATCCTAAGTATGAATGCAAGATATTGAAAATATTTTGGAGGAATTATAAATACTGCGTAAAACAGGGAAATATTGTGAGGCATGTGTTGGTAGAATGCTTAAGCATTGAGAGCTCTAAGCCATTTTCCATGTAAAACCACCCCTTCTGGCTTATCAGTATTGACAATCTTATAGTAATCGCTGATCAAGCTTTCAATAATGAGATACGACTGTTCTTTAGGAGAGGTAGTGATTTTCTCGACTGTATCTACGATATGGAAGGAATTGGGTTCAGGTACCTTAATTTCTTGACATGTCTTATGGATAACTGTGTTGCTTACTTTTTTTATCTCAAATAGAGACAATCCATACCCATTTGATAAAATTTTGAAAAGGATCAGCTTCCCATTCACATCGCCGAGTCAGAGTAGGGTTGATATCCGGGTCAAGTCCCCAAGATTTGATGGGATGTGGGATCGCTGGTTGCAAAGAAGTTGGTTGAATATGACTTACTTGTGTTCAAAACCTACGAACGTATGATGTCATTTCCTCTCCTGGCAGTTGCTTCACATCCAGATCCATTATGCGATGGAATTCGGCTGATAAGAAGTCCTCGGGATTTGCTGGCTTGTTGGAGAGCCTTGGTGGTGTTGGTGCCAGCGAAGGAGATACGTCTGACGTCATCTTGCTGCTACGTACCCATGGACGTCTTTGAATAATGTCGTAACTTGGATCCTTTTTGACAATGTGAAACTTAGCGTGTTTCTGGGCATCACTAATTTTCACCTCAAGAGTGATGTAGCCGTAAGCGCTTATGGAATTTCCTTCAGAATTCTTGATTATGGTCGGTGAGTACGTAGCTTCGTCTCTTGAAAGTCCTGCATCCCTCAGAGTCTTGATGGTGATGATATTGACATCAGTCCCCGAGTCGATTAGCGTTTGCTCAAACTCAGTATCCTTGAGGCAGGCAGTGGTGATAAGTCCCCAACAAGGCTTTTCATTATGCCTTATGACTATGTCTTCTACAACGAGCTCAGGATACACAGTAGTCTTCTTGGCGAAAAGTAAACGCTTACTCTTGTTGATGGTGAGTTTTTGACAATGAAGAAAATCGTAATACTTCCCTTTGTAATATTGAATCTTTGCCTAAGCTACAAAAAAGAATGAAATAAATACACATAATTTCCTAACAAGCATCAGAATTATGAATATTATTCCTATCTCACATTTTGTAAGAAAATCGAGAAAGGGATATTCATCTCTTGGCTAAATTAGCCCTGTAGATCTTTTGCATATATACGCATCATAGAAATTCTAGAGTTATACTCAACTACATCCTCGTTATTTTATATGCATCTATGGGAACTATTTTGTATAAGATAGAATATGTTGATTATATAAAATTACGAACATTCAGAATAGAGGCTAAGCCACATCTGAACAAAAACGCTAATTAGATGCATACCATCTAATTGCAGAGTCACATCAAGCATAATTTCAAATTGCAAACTTCCACGGCTGAATCTCTTGAAAATGTTCTGTATGCACTGCATAAAAGTTAAACATAAAATGCTAACAATAAATCTTGTACAATTGAGAAACTCAAAACAAGCCATAAATATAGCCACGACATTAATAAATATCAAAGCTAGTGGTGCATAAGAAATAATATGGGCACTAGAAAGTGCTAGTTTTGGCAAACCCTAGCCACACTCCCAATACCAATGAGTAGCACACACATGTGCCAAATAAAAAATCCAATGAAGCCAACAAAGTGCGCGCCACATAAGCCATAGCCGTGCTAGCGCTAACACCAGCGCCAACAATGTTATAGGATTGACAGCACTAGCGCTAGCTCCAGCGCCAACAACGCTAGCGTTAGTTTTGTCTTCTCCCTATTTTCGAGCATTTTGCTCTTGCTTGTGCTAGCATTATCCTGAGTCCATGACTCCACCAATTCCTACGAGAAATCAAATCATGTTACATGAGGGGATTATTCATGGGATTCGGTCCGACGGTTAAAGCAACATGTGGAATGGTAACACCCCATGATATGGAAGTTACAAAGTAGTGGTAAAGCTGGAGCAGTTAACGAGATAATGGAATCATAGTCTTCCAGAAACTTCAAGGGATAGTGGGCGGTTACACCGTTATTCCCACGACTTCCATTACTCCATCTTTTCACTACTTCCACTACTTAATAAGGAAAGATACGTGTGATCCCAAACTATTATAAATAGGCTCCTTAGCCTATTTCTAAAACACAACAAGATTACAATTTTCAAAGGCTCTATGATTTCTCTCAATAGTTCTGCATTCTACACACATTCAACATACATAATTCCTTCAAATTTCTTTGCTTCCCTCCCCTAAGATCAAGCCATTTCCTCTTATCGTGACCGAAGCATGGCGAAACGGCTCCTATCGTGGTTTAGTCTTGCTTAATATGATTTTGATCTCTGAATATAAATAAAGTACTTTTATAGTATATTATTTTTCCTAGAATCAATTTTTAGGTACTGACAATTGGCGACCACAGTGGGAGATCAATCTCTTGGTCACGAATTGAATTTTTCAACCATCTAAAAATCAATTCTTCAATCACTCAAAAATGGTGAGTCTTAGATCAGGTTCAACAAGTAATCCAATTTCAGGTTCAAAATCCACTTCGAACGATGGTAATACCAGTGGTGGAGCTCCAGAAATCCTTTCCCAAAACACCACCACTGAAAACACCAAAACTCTCCTTCACACCAATGAAGGTTCCAAAAACAAGGAGCAAGCACCACCTACCATGGATGATTTGATGAAGCGGCAGGATACCTTGGATGACTCAAGTAGACATGGCCACTACCCAGAGGGAGGTTCTTACTTTTCTTAAGACTCTAACAGAGCAATTATCGCTGGAGCAACGTCATCGTCAAATGGAGAAAACTAAGAACACAGCTGCCGGCGGCGCCAACACGTCAAGAGCTAACACCCAAGTAGGTGATGAAGTACAAGTTACCACTTACCGCGTACTAGAAAAGAGTCAACAACAACAACACTTTATCACTCGTGGAGATCTGGAAAGCCTCATGCAAAATCGTGGAAAGGAAGATTCATCTTTATTCCACCAACATCAATCCCCTTACCCAACTGAAATACATAGGATTGTACTGCCAAACGAGTATTCATCTCCTCCATTCTCATTGTACGATGGCACTGGGAATGCTCGAGAACATATTTCTCGATTCTTGGAATTATTAGGAGTGCATGAATATAAACAAGTGTTACAGCTCAAGGTTTTCTCCAAATCTCTTACGTGAAGAGCTTACACTTTGTACAATAATCTCGCCCCCAACATCATCTCCAGTTGGTCCTAGATGGTTAATATTGTTCACAAAAAATATTTCTTCATCTCTGAAGAAATCACTCTCTCGGACTTGAGAAGAACGCTCAAGAGGAACAACATGCACCCCAACAAATACGTTAAAAGGTTCAGAACACAAGCTCTCGACTTCCATGACCAAAACGTAACCGAGCAACAATTGGTGGAGCTTTGCATTAATGGTATGATTGCTGTTTATTGTGCTTTATTAGAAAATTTACGATTTCAAACCTTCTCTGAGCTACACAAAGCCGCAAAAAGATCGACAACAATCGCTTCATCCTTGTTGGAAAGAGCGAGGCCCACCAGATAAGAAAGCCATGGAGACACCCGTGGAAGTAGACGTCTGGTGAACAAACAACATTCTACCCAGCACTCCATATGTGTTGTTACTGAGGAAGGAGGCAAGATGAAGGAAACTTCTCAATCAACTTCGCAGACTAAGTGTGCAGCGTAGACCCCAATAACATCCCCAGTATCAACTCAAGGAGAAGGCTCGGCCGAGACTTCGCGTCAGCCACGAAAAACCAAGACAAATATGACAATCCCAAATTTCCCCTTTTCCATAGAGGAGGTCCTCGAACCACTGGAATTATGGGTACAAAACGGAGCTATCAAGTTACCGCTTGTGCAACGTCCACCAACTGAAAAAGACATGTCAAATCCAAAATATTGTCACTTCCATAAATTTTTCAACCATCCCACCAGCGAATGCAATGGTTTAAGGCGTATCTTCAGAGAAAATATCGACTCAGGAGAGCTACGCCTGGGGACTGGAGGCATCCACAAAGATCCCCTCCCAGTTAGGAGCTTCACTCTCTCTGGGGGCTCGGTCAACAAAACTGTCCATTCCATGATGAAGCGCATATGTGAGATTCATTACTTGTCAAAGGCGCAACAAAAAGATATTTTCACCGCCCTTAATCGTGTTGTATCAGGTAAGCGTCCACTCTTCGCTAAAAGTGATACTGCATATCCCCAGTCCGTTTCAGATGTGATCATCCAACACAATGAGAAGCCTAGCTGGGGACTTCTCACCACTGCTTCCCTCAAGGACATTGAGTTCGAGAATACACTAATCGACGCATGCACCAATGTCAATATTATCACTATCAAAACTCTGAGAGCTGTGTGAATTTACAGGAAAAAATCTACAAACTCGCCGACCGTAATCAAGAATTCTGAAAGGAAGTCCCGGAGTGCTTACTGCTAAATCACCCTTAAAGTGAAAACAAGTGATATCTGAACACATGCTAAATTTTACATTTTTAGAGAGGATCCAAGTTACGACATGATTCTGGGATGCCACTGAGTCCGTAGCAACAATATAGAAGCAAGTGTATCTCCTTTATCAGCGCCAACACCTCCGATACTTTCAAATAAGCCGAAAAATCCCTAAGATTCTCTATCAGATGAGTTTCTCCTCGTAATGAATCTGGATGTGAAGCAGCTGCCAGAAGAGGACATGGCATCATATGTTCGAAGGTTTTGCACACAAGTAAGTCACATCTAACCAATTCCTTTGCAACCAACAATCCCACGTCCCATCAAATCTTGGGGACTTGACCCGGATATCAACCCTACTCTGACTCGGCGATATGAATGGGAAGTTGATCCTTTTCAAAATTTTATCAAATGGGTATGGATTGTCTCTACTGGATATAAAAAAAACTAGTAACCCGTTTATTCAGAATATATGTCCTGAAGTTGAGGGGCCTGAACCCAATGCCTTCCATGTTAGAGATATTATGAAAAAGATAACATCTTCCCTGAAGAAGAGCCATATTTCATCACCGAAATCTTAATCGGAAGTTACTACAATCTTGTCAATACAGACAAGTCAGAAGGGGTGGTCATACATGGCAAGTGGCTGGCAGCTCACAACGTTTAAAGCATTTTACCACCATCCCGCTTTATTTCCCTGTTTTATATAATTTTTGTAATTCCTCCAAAATGTTTGCATATACAATTAGTGATTCCTCTACGGAGAATCCATTCTTCTTCACACACTAATGATACTTCTCAACCTTATTTTCTTCCCTCCCCTAAGACCTACCCAAATCCTTTCCATCTTTATAATCAAAGCAGGACGTGAACAGTCGTTTCTTGGTTTAGACTCGTCCTGTTCGAGTTTAATCTCTCGAACTTACTTGAAAGTACCACTTTGCAGTACATTTGTTTTTACCCTAAAACAGTGCCTTATTAGAAAATTGATTTTAAACCTTCTCTGAGCTACATGAAGCCGCCAAGAGATCAGCAAAAACTGCTCCAATCTTATTGGAAAGAATAAGGCCTGTCAGAGAAGAAATCCATGGAGACACCCGCGGAAGTAGACGCTTGGTCAACAAGCAATATTATGTCCATCCATCCATATGTGATGTCGCTGACGAAGGGACCAAGAAAAACGAAAAACCTCAGTCGGTGTTGCAGACTAAGGGCCATGCATCAACCCCGGTAACGACGCCAACACAAATTCAAGGACGAGGATCATCCAAGGCTACACATCAACAACCAAAGACAGATCCAACGATACTGGATTTCCCCTTCCCCATGGAGGAACTCCTCGAACAACTGGAAATATGGAAACAATATGGAACTATCAAGTTGCCACATGTACGATGCCCCCGACCGAGGAAGAGATGTCAGAGGAAAACTATTGTCGTTTCCACAGATTCATCAACCATCCCACATGTGAGTGCAATGGCCTGAGATTTTTCTTCAGAGAAAAGATTGATTCAGGAGAATTAGTCCTGGAGACTGAAGGTGTTCATAAAGATCCCCTCCCTGTCAGGAGATTCACTCTCTCTAGAGACTCTGTCAACAAAATTGTCCAATCTATAATTGAGCACATGTGTGAGCTACTTTACCTATCAAAAGCGCAACACAAAGATATTTTTGCCGGTCTTGATTGTGTCGTGTTGGGTAAAACGTTTACTCTTATCCAAGAAGACTACCATGTATCATGATCCCGTTGTAGAAGACATAGTCATCAAGCATAATGAGAAGCCTGGTTGGGGACTTCTCACTACTACTTTCCTCAAGGATACTGAGTTTGAGCAAACGCTGATCGACTCGGGAACTGATGTCAACATCATCACCATCAAGACTCCGAGGGATGCAGGAATGTCCAGACACGAAGCTACATACTCACTGACTATAATCAAGAATTCTGAAGGAAAGTCCATAAGCGCTTACGGCTACATCACTCTTGAGGTGAAAATGGGTGATGTCCAGACACACGCCAAGTTTCACATTGTCAAAAAGGATCCAAGTTACGACATGATTCTAGGACGCCCATGACATCAAACATATCTCCTTCGCTGGAACCAACACCACCAAGGCTCTCAACCAATCCAGCAAATCCCGAGGACTTCCTATAAGCCGAATTCCGTTGCATAATGGATCTGGATGTGAAGCAACTGCCAGGAGAAGACATGACATCATACGTTCGTAGGTTTCACACACAAGTAAGTCATATTCAACCAACTTCTTTACAATCAGCGATACCACATCCCATCAAAGCTTGGGGACTTGACCCGGATATCAACCCTACTCTTCCTCGACAATGTGAATGGGAAGCTGATCCTTTTCAAAAATTAATCAAATGGGTATTTGAGATAATAAAGTTAGCAACCCAATTATCCAGAAGACATGTCAAGAAATTAAGGTACCTAAACCCAATTCCTTCCATGTCGGAGATACAGTCAAGAAAATCATTGCCTCTCCTAAAGAAGAATCGTATCTTATTATTGAAACCATGATCGGTGATTACTATAAGATTGTCAATACTGATAAGCCTGAAGGGGTAGTCATACATGAAAAATGGTTTAGAGCTCTCAATGCTTAAGCATTCTACCAACACCTCACAATATTTCCATATGTTTGCAATATCTTGCATTCATACTTATGATTTCAATTTATTAGTCAAAGCAAAGTATTATTTATTTCTTAAATCTACTTGCTAATCATTCAAAAAAATCTCTACCTACTCAGAACCCCAAAATAAAACCATAAAAATCCATGTGTCTCAGAACCTATGAAAACTTAGAAAATCTAGAGAAAATCCTTGAAAATCGGTTTGGAACCTTCGGAGTACGCCTTCTCCATCTTTCCAAGAGTCTCAGTTGCAAGCCTCAACTATCGAGAAATACTCTTAACTTCACATCTAGCTTTGGATGAAACTCAAGTAGCCATAGACACTACTAAAAAGGAAGTTCTTACCTTTCTAAAGACTTTGACATAGTAGTTATCGCCGGAACATCGTCATCGTCAAATGGAGCAATCTTGGAATGCATCCAAGACTGTCGTGGAGCCAGTATATCAAGTGTTAACACCCAAGAAGACGATGAAGTACGTGTTGTCACCGACCGTTTACCAGATAGGAGTCAACAAAAAAAAAATTATCACTCGTAAAGACCTGGAAAGGATCCTGCGAAATCGTGGAAAGGAAGATTCATCTTCATTCAATCAACACCAACCCCCTTACCCAGTAGATATTCAGAGGATCGCACTGCCAAAAGGATATTCATCTCCTTCATTCTCATTGTACGATGGCACCGGGAACGATCGAGAACATGTTTCTCGATTCTTGGAATCTTTAGGTAAACATGAATATCATCAAGTGTTGCGGCTCAAAAAATTCTCCAAATATGTTACGGGAGAGATTACACTTGGTACAACAGCCTCGCTCTCGACAGCATCTCTAGTTAGTTTCAGATGATTAATGATTTTTATAAAAAGTATTTCTTTGTCTCTGAGGAAATCACTCTCTCGGATTTGGGAAAAATGTTCCATAGGAACAACGAGCACCCCAACGAATATGTAAAGAGGTTCAGGACACAAGCTCTCGACTTCCACGACCAGAGCGTAACCGGGAAACAGTTGGTGGATCTTTATGTTAATGGTATGATTCTTGTTTATCGTGCCTTATTAGAAAATTTACGATTCAAACCTTCTATGAGCTACATGAAGCCACCAAGAGATCAGCAATAACTGCTCCAATCTTATTGGAAAGAATAAGGCATGTAAAAGAAGAAATCCATGGAGACACCCGTGAAAGTAGACGTCAGGTCAACAAGCAATACTCTGCCCAGCCGTCCATATCTGATGTCACTGAAAAAGGGACCTAGAAAAAAGAAGAACCTCAGTCGGTGTCGCATACTAAGCGCCCTGAATCAACCCCGGCGACGACGCCAACATAAATTCAAGGACGAGGCTCAGCCAAGGCTCCACGCCAACAACCAAAAACATATCCAACGACACCGGATTTTTCCTCCACCATGGAGGAACTCCTCGAACAACTGGAAATGTAGGTACAAGATGGAACAATCAAGTTACAACCTGTATGAAACCCGCCGACCGAGGAACAAATGTCATAGCCAAACTACTGTCACTTCTACAGATTCGTCAACCATCCCACCAGTGAGTGCAATGACATGCGAGTTTCGTTAGAGAAAAGATTGGTTCTGGAGATTTAGACCTGGGGACTGAAAGTGTTCACAAAGATTTCCCTCTTTGTCAGGAACTTCACTCTCTTATGAGACTCTGTCAAGAAAAATGTCCAATCTATGATGGAGCGCATGTGTGAGCTTTTTTACCTATCTAAAACGCAACGCTAAGATATTTTTTCCGCTCTTAATTGTGTCATATCAAGTTGTTAGTACCTAAAAATTGATTCTAGGCAAAACAATGTACTATAGAAGTAAATTATTTATATTCAGAAATCAAAATCGTACAGAGAAAGCCTAAACCACGATAGTACCCGTTTTGCGCTGCTTCGGTCACGATGAGAGAAAATGGGTTGATCTTAGGGAGGGAAGCAAAGAAAGTTGAAGGAATTATGTGTGTTGAATTGTGCGTAGAGTTGTAGAACTATTGAGAGAAATCATATAGCTTATGAGAATTATAAGCTTGTTGTGTTTTTGAAATGGGCTAAGGAGCCTATTTATAATAGTTTGGGAACACACGTATCTTTCCTTTTAAAGTAGTGGAAGTAATAAAGAGATAGAATAATGGAAGTCCTGGGAATAATGGTATGAACGCCCATTATCCCTGGAAGTTTCTGGAAAACCATGATTCCATTATCTCGTTAACTGCTCCAGCTTTACCACTACTTTGTAACTTCCAGATCATGGGGTGTTACCATGCATCATGTTACTATAACCGCCAGACCAAACCCCATGAATAATCCCCCCATACAACATGATTTGATTTATCGTAAGAATTGGTGGAGTCATGGACTCGGGATAATGCTAGCACAAGAAAGAGCAAAATGCTCAAAAATAGGGAGAAGATAAAACTAACGCTAGCGCTGCCATGCCTTGCAGCGTTGTTGGTGCTGGAGCTATCACTAGTGCTGCCAAGCCTGTAGCGCTGTTGGCGCTGGTATTAGCGCTAGAAAAACTATGGCTCATGTGGCGCGCACTTTGTTGGCTTCATTGGCTTTTTTTGCCTTTTGGCACATGTGTGTGCTACTCATTGGTGTTGGGAGTGTGGCTAGGGTTTGCCAAGACTACCACTTGCTAGTGCCCATATTATTTCTTATGCACCACTAGCTTTGATATTTATTAATGTCGTGGCTATATTTATGACTTGTTTTGAGTTTCTCAATTGTACAAGATTTATTGTTAGCATTTTATGTTTAACTTTTATGCAGTGCATACAGAACATTTTCAAGAGATTCAGCCGTGGAAGTTTGCAATTTGAAATTATGCTTGATGTGACTCTTCAATTAGATGGTATGCATCTAATTAGCGTTTTTGTTCAGATATGGCTTAGCCTCTATTCTGAATGTTCGTAATTTTATATAATCAACATATTCTATCTTATACAAAATAGCTCCCATAGATGCATATGAAATAACGAGGATGTAGTTGAGTATAACTCTAGAATTTCTATGATGCGTATATATGCAAAAGAGCTACAGGGCTAATTTAGCCAAGAGCTGAATATCCCTTTCTCGATTTTCTTGCAAAATGTGAGATAAGAATATTATTCATAATTCTGATGCTTGTTAGGAAATTATGTGTATTTATTTCATTCTTTTTTGTAGCTTAGGCAAAGAATCAATATTACAAAGGGAAGTATTACGATTTTCTCCCTTGTCAAAAACTCACCATCAACATGAAGTTCTCTGCTTAGCGCGGAATGGTAATGTGTTTCGTGGTAAGCACTAGATGGTGATTTGCATATATATTATTTTATTTTACTGTTATAAGCAAAATAAATCAATAAGTTTTAGTTTGACGTTCATTACCAGACATTATGATTTGATGACGCTCCAACGATGTTGAATAATTGAAGGAGTAATAGTTGATGTAGTAGTGCTTGTTGGATGATAGAACGTCATCTTGGGAGCGTAAATTAGCGACACGTGGCTGATTTATATTGTGGAGAGACCTAAATTGACCCGTGTGCAGCACGGGAGCATGGTTTCAATTAGGAAATCCTTGTTTGACCTAAATTTGGAAACCAATCAGTATAAAAGGGAGTAACCCTTGTTTGTATTTTCTCCCATCGCTACTAATATTTTCCAGCGCCTCCCGCCAACAACAACAGCAGCAGCAGCAGCTCCAGCTCCTCCCGTCAGTGATCCTCCGTCGTCGCCTGCCATAATTCCGGCCAAATTCCAGTATTTGTTTTCTTCTTTTTACGTGAGTTATTCACGTTCAGTATTTTTTTTTGACGTGAGTATTATCTCACTAGCTCAGTTACCTTTGCTTGTTTAATTGTATAAACATGCTATTGACTTGGTAATGATCTCCTTTTACTGGTGAGCTCCAATTCCACAATTGTTGTCTCTGATTGTGATAATTCTCCATTGGCTCTACTGTAGCGTTGTTAAGCTTTAATCAGGTAAGCCGAGCTCCATAGTAATTCTTTTTTTTACTGGTTCTTATTTTCGTATATAAGCATGTATTTGCATATCAGTAATGTATATACATAAAATAAAACCAAACCTTGCGCATGAATTCCCATTATTAACGTGAATGTATCATTTAAACCCTTTGTAGATGTCTAAGGATCATGAAGATAATGCCACCACTGCTTCTAGCTATGGTGGAAGAGAAAAATCTGATGTGATTTTTCTAGACGATGTGCCCATTATTCATGATGAGTTCTTTGATGATGTTGTTGAAGAAGGTGTTGGCCCTGATTATGTTGGTAACTTTACTATGAACATTATTAGCCATCCACAGATTAGAGTATTTATCCTCGATCTATTGTCAGATGTTGTTTGTAGAGAAGAGAGTACCGACCCTCATTTGTTGATTTCAAGACGTTTCAAATTCCTTTGCCTAAATGGACAAAATGGTTTAAAGTTATGTTGGGGAATGCTCAGGTGAAGCTGGTTCCAGAAAATGTTAAGATACTCCATGTTGTGCGAGTGTCTGAGAGTTTGAGACTTAATATGGACACGGAGGGTTTGCTTGCATTTTCTTCTCGTTAGTGCGGTTCATCCCATTCAGCAGTATGTACTTGGGGTGAGTTATTCATTACTTTAGAGGATGTGGCGGTCTTATTTCAACTACCCGTTGTTGGTAGTATTCCACTTGAATGTTCTGAGGAGGATAAGGAGCATGGTGACATCCTTATTCATAAAATAAAAGCCCTACATAAGCCTACGCGTTGCAGTAACAAGAATTATTCGTCTTGGACTAACTATTGGTGGAACGGAAGTACAAGTGTTGACAGCCTTGCTGTCGACAATCCTTTATGTATTGCTGCGTTCCTTATACTTTGGCTTTCCAGAAATGTGTTCAAAGATTCCCCTGGAGGCCAATTGAAGTTTGGACTTGTTCCGCTTGCTATTGTACTTGCTGGTGGAAAGACCCTTCCTCTTGGTAACTTGTTCCTAGGCTCTTTATACTCTCATATTGATTTTTTTCATTCATGACATGAGGCTTTCCAACGGTTATGCCAAGGTGGAGTCTTTTATCCCTGTTATGTTTATGCAAGCCTGGCTATGGGAACATTTTCCTGAATATGAACCGAAGACCAAGCCCTCTTTCTCCAGTACGAAAATATAGTAGAAAGAAACCTTCTTCTGTTAGTCTTATTAGATTAATAGACAATGAGAAAAATGTGAATTTCATACCTTAGGGATTGAAACTTCCACACTTGATTCCATCGGATTCTTTTGTTGAGAGCTATGGTATTGCTCTATGTTTTGGCCCGAGCGATAAATGCAATATTATTACAGCTGACGAGGCCACTTTTGTGAATAGTTGTACTCCAAGATATATTCTTGATGTACGTTCTGATGAGTACATCATGAAGAGTTATAATATTGATAGGGCATCTCGGAAAATGGGATTTGATTAGTCTATTCCTCACTTCCATACCTTGGTGCCTCCAATAGATGAGCTTTAGCGATCTGAGGGTGCCTATACCATTCATGGTCGAAGTATTCCTTTTTTCTAGGATGATAGAAGAGGATGTGTCACAAATGAATACGCCGGTTTTTGGAATTCACATCTTATCCTTCTTAAAAATTCATGTACGGTGAGCCTTCTGAGGTACGCGGTGAACCTTCTGGGAAGGAGTTAGCAGATCGACCAAACTTGAAGATTACTTTTAGAGTGAGGCGTGATTCGATCGTCAGCTTGACGCAGGTATCTAAAATATATTTTTGTTTAATCATTATTTTTACTCAGCGGTTAAATATTTGATTCATTGGTTGTAGTCGTTGTTCCCAGAGCACTTTGCGTCTGATATCATGAAGAGCTTCATTCCTCAGTATGGGTATAAAAGACCATGGGTAGTAATGCCTGGAAGTGGAGACCGTTCTTGGAAGAAGGTAAGCGTCTTGTGTTCCTTCTTATTCTTCCTTTATGTATGAAATAAATTTGCATCTCCTCTTGACAAGTATCTTTGCATAGTTTGAGGGACTATCTCGTCAAGGTGAATCAAGTATTTAACCTTTTCAGTTTGGCGTCCAACTGTTATTGGCTCCTCAACACCTTATTTTGTAAGTGGAACTTCTTTTGAAAATTCTTGAGTTGTAGAAATTTTTGTCATACTGAACTTACTGAATTCTGATTCTTATGAATAATCGCCATTCTTAGATAACCAGAAGTATGGATACTCTTGTATCCGGAAGTACTACTGTAGTTGGAAGTACTAAGGAAGAAGGACGAGATAACAATGGGCCTGAAGAATCGTTCAAGACTGAAGAAATCAAAGATTCTGAAGCTGGAGATGAAAAACTTTATGTCGAGTCGCATTTTGAGATGCCTTCTACTTATGATGGATTGTCACAACTTCAAGTAAGTTACTCTATAATATCTTATAAATTACACTGCTTGTGGTGTGTCTTTTCTAACCCGGAATTCTGAACAGGTTCCTCATAACATGACTGTTGGAGAGAGCATTCCGAGTGGTATTGTCATACAAGATGATGATGTGATAGAGACTACTCCGCCTGATTACCCGAATGCCAGAGTTAGATTTAACTTCAGGTTTGATAGGGTACGACTTGATTATGTGTGTATCGGAGGTTTCACTGTCCCGTCTGCTTACGCTGAGCTGTATACCAAAATATGGAAGAAGTATGGCCATTTCTACATAAGTAATCCCAAGAATTACCGTACTTTGGAGAAAAATGTGCCTGTGTTGTTGCCAACTGTGAACGAGATGGTTTCTCTTTTTTGTAGATAAATCTCCAAGATGATGCTTCTAGACTGGAAGGATGCCCTTGAAGAAACCGAAAGAGCCGAGGTTTATGTTATCTGGCTTTGTCGTCATTTATAAGCTATTGAAAATTATTTGAGGAGAAAAGTGTATCTTATAGCTTGGAGGCAGTGATCAAGGCTAAGTGTGAGGTTGATAGGCTTTCTCGGGAACTGAAGCTCACGACTGAAGCGCTTGGTCGAATGAATAAGGCATACACTGAAGGTGCTGAGCCAGCCTTCAAGGATTTTTTCTAGGTTTTCTTAAGTTTTCATAGGTTTTGAGACATATGGCTTTTGTGGTTTTATTTTGGGCTTTTTGAGTAGATAGAGATTTCTGAATAATTTGCAAGGATATATTTGGAAGAAAAATAATACTTTGCTTGATTTAATATGAATTGAAATCCTAAATATGAATGCAAAAGTGTTTGTCTCGTTCTGTCTTGTTTCGAATAGATGAGAATCATATATTTATAGATTGACAAAGACACACTGATATTCTCGTAAGTTTTGGAAGTTAGGGAGAGATGGAGAAATGATGATTGTGGAGATTATAGTGGGGTGGTGCCCGGAAAGTAGAGAAGACCTGTCTGAACACTACTCCGCATCCTCTCAACTGCTCTGTAACGCCCACTTCTTGTTACCTTCTTGTTTGTGAAGGTTGTGTAACCACCCATGATGTCGTAGACCGCCAGATCAATATTAATCCCAATGAAAATCCCCCCATGTTGTATTTGATATCTCGTGGAAATAATGGAGTTATAAACCACTATGGTTTAGATTAATTCAAGTCAAGTCAAAATGACCTGCTAAGTCAGTGAGACAAGTTGTGTGATTCACTGGATTGATAATCCGACTGATTATTGTCGAGTATAGGAATTTTGGTGGTCATGTACTTGTTTGAAAGTAACATGGCATATTTATGGCCAAGTATTAGCTTAAAAATGACTTATTGTAAGTCTGAGAGGCATTTAAGTCCAAATGTCATAAAGGGCTCCTTGAACAAGGAAACCTACTGAAATTTATATAAAACTCAATGTAGGACCTATATTGAGAAGAAAAGCGTATTTATGAGGAATGTAACTAGAGAATCCAATACTATCTACTGAGCGCAAATAAGAAGGTGCTAACTCTCTTAACGTAAAAGGTTAGTGTGCTAATGTTTTGGGAGAAAGACCAACATGCACAATTTTTAGTAAATATTAATTGTACTATGGCTAGGAATCCAACACCAAGGAGGTTTGAAGTTAGCACTTCAATTTTATAGTTAACACTGAGACATTAACAAAAATATACTTGTAGCCAAGTCGTTAAATATTACTAAGGACGTGCTAGTCTTAGAGGTGCATTGGGTTTTGCTAAAAATGCATTAGAGCTATGGAAAAGGTGCCAGTGCCAGGGGAATCACCCACAACAAGGGCGCTAGCCAAGCAACGAAAGCGTTAGCCACAACAAGGGTGTTAGCGCAAGCAAGGGCGCTAGCCACATCAAGGGTGTTGGCCACAAGGGCGCTACCGCAAGCAAAAAGGGCGTTGTCCACAAGGGACTTAGCAAGAGGGTTAGCCACAAGGGAGTTAGCGCAAGGGCGCTATACAAGGGCATTAGTGCAAGGGCGTTAGCCACAAGGACGTTGCGGCCAAAGATTGGCGCTTTTGTTGCTAGAGTTAGATTTAGCAGTTTTGGTGCTAACGCTTAGGTGCTAAGCTAGTAATACATGGGATATGGTATTATTAGGCTAAAATGTACTACCTAAGCCTATTTTTGGTCAGTTAGCTCCTCTCGGGTGCTAGGATTTAGTGCTAGAAATGTTAGCGCTTTTAGCGCTATTGTGTCTAACGAGTGCCAATGCGATGTTAAGCCGAATGGCTAGTGCTATCTTGACATTAATATGAGGCAAGGCTAAGGTTAGCCTAAATGAGAAGTTCAATGCATCTTTTAGGATATTGCTTCTTAGTTGTGGCGCATTTAAGAGGAGTGGCGCATTATTTGTGGCTTATATTTAAGCAAAGTGCTAAATAACATACTTTAAGCTCGGAAGAGCAATTTGAGACGAGTTTGTTGAGAATGAAGCGCTAAGTTAAAGTGTTGTTTTTGGTATTTAAGCATTAGTTATTCCCGAATTTGGTATATATTACCAGAACATCGATGCACACTCGAGACAAGTTCAAGGAATTCAGCCGTGGAATTTTACGCGACTTGAGACTAGTTCGATATGGCATGAATATTAATAGTATTGAGGAGGCTATGGGGCCAGTTTAAAATGTTTGTAGTTGTTTAGAGAAGACTCAAGTTTGCTCTAAACTAGTGGGAAACCCATCAAGAAGCTTGAGACTTATTATGTAGAGGTTATAGACTACTTTGTTAACATGGAATACATGTAGCCTTTTGTAGAGACTGTATCCTCAATTCGATTACGGAATACAAGGAGGAATATAATATTTTGTATTTTGAGGTAAAGTCAGAGCTATGCGCACGAGTATGTGCGGATATTTCTCTATTCCTGCAACTAGGTAGAAATGCGATTTTATAATTTTAACCTTTGTCAAAAACTCACCATCTACATTAAGTCCCCTGCTTAGTGAGGAACAGTAATGTTGTACAGTAAGCACTAAATGGTGACATTATGCTTATAATTATTATATACACATAATTTAAATTTTAAGAGAAGAAGAAGATATACTTAGCTTCTGGCTTCCAGGTACTGGAATAAGTGTCCTTTAGCGTGGGTCTTGTCTGTGATTAGTAGGTGCCCACATTCTTTCCCGGAATTTCCAATTCATGAGCCAAGGGAAATGTAGCTGGGTTGAACTTCTGATCCGGTCACGTTGGTTGAACAGCTACCAGCAGGGTTATAGAGAGTACTCCTATGAGGAGCCCCATTGTTCAGGGAAGAAACTTGGTTGGCTCTGTCGAGATTGAGACATGTTCCCCTAAGTGCAAACCTCGACTGGGAATAGTAGGCGCCCTCGTTCTTTTCAGGAATGTCATCTTGCCGTGAGCAAAGGTGGGGATGTGGATGATGCTTTCTCTCTTTCTTTGTTTCTGAAACAGATCCGCCTCATCTCAAATAGAGGATCAAATTTGCTGGATCGATTCTTCATGCATGTCTAACAAGAAATATCGTCAGCTTTCTCTCCTCCAGGCAATATCTTTGTTGCAGAGTTAAGCCTTAAACTTATACTCCCTTATAAGCAAGTAGTTGGTTCCAGTATGCGCTTAGATTTTCAGCATCCAGCAATTAAGTGCTAGTGATAGCATCATCAGAGTGGAAGTAGATGAGAGACATGACACCCGGAGACGATGCTTTGAGTTGTAGCTAGTAGCAACAAATTTGGAAATACTAGAAACCGATAGAAGAAGTTGATGGTAGATCAGAACTGTAAGTGATATTGGCGGTGGACTCCAGTGTTCTTGTCATAGAAAGGTTGACGAGGTCTACTTGGGAGATACAATGCGACCAAACAAGATGGTATGTCTGAGAATATGAAAGTCCATGGGAAGACAAGGTCTCTACAAAGCTGAGTCTTCTGAACCACGCTTGGAAACCCTAGTTTGCACACCATTCGCTTCCGAAGTTGTTGTAGTTTCATACGATGTCGGATTTTGACGTTTGACCCAAAATTTTAAATCCAAGAGACCAAGCTATCATATGCAAAAAGAAGCACTTGGTTCGGAGTTGGATAGGTCAGTCAAACATGCGTAAACATCTGTGATTAGTAATCCCGTGTGAATTTTCAGACCTTATAGACTTTAGTGTAAGATCCATATCTCCTAACTCAGGTTTTCGATTGATGTTCCCTTCTAGTATGTCGTAGTAGAGATGTAGACGAACACTTCTCGTGAAGGATGTTTTGACCCGTTCTTCACCGATTGTTGTCGATTTCTTGATTTGTAAATCGAAGAGGTAAAGAAGACAAGACAGGTACCGTGAAACAGGTACTATGAGACATGACAAGCACTAGGAAACGGGACAACTACCATGAGACAAGACAGGTACCAGGAGAACAAGGTGTGCAATTTTTTTTTATGGTGAACATATTACTAGATTTTTGTCTTTCTGAATATGATCAGGTAAGAAGATGAGGCTCCCCAGTCGCGTGAGTACTGATGTAGAAAATTCTTGTTGCTTGTATCGTTGCTGATCAGACCTTCTAGTTTAAGGGATGTAACTGCATTAAACTTTCAAAAGTGAACGAGTCGTCAGTCCTCGAGTGTGACTCACTTGGATCCGCTGCCAGGAAAAAGATAATTTTTGGTGTCGTCACAGGTCCATGCTTCCAAGAATTTGTGAGGACATAGGAAATCACAAAAGTTGGAGTCGTCATTTGATGTCGTTGAAGTGTTGGAACTGGACCGAGCATCTTAATTGAATCAAAGTTGTTGATGGAGACGCAGTGACGTGTCCCTGGGAACAAGCCTGAGAGAGGGTGTCTTTGTCCTTAATTGTTGATGCGTCTCTGAGGTACGGGTACTAGAGTGAGGCAAGTAACTCGAGGTTCCTCCGTTAGTTTGGATCCGTCTCAAGTAAGCTTCTTTTCATTAATTCGGATGTGGACAATATCCTCTCCAAAAGTGAAAGTCATAAGAGGACTACCTCTCGCGTACTTGTTGAGTAAGGTATTTCAAATAACGTTGATATGTGGAACAACAGTGTAATAGAGTGTGTGCCAATTGAATACCCTAATATGAGTATTGGCGTTGATTTTTATTTTGACAGGATCCTCCTTGAGACATGTGTATTATCTAGCTTGGATGAGGCTTCCAAGGAAATGGATAAGGCTGAGGAGGGTTTAAAATTCGAGAATGGTAGCATGCCTCTGAACAGATCGAGCCAGTCTTTAAAGACTCCTTTTTTTTATTGTGTCTATAAAATATTTTTTATGGTTTTTGGAATATTAGGTAGGCTTTGACAAGTGGTTTGCAAGATATTTTATTTTCTAAGACAAAGATAATTAAACATTGAAGGGATTGGCCCCCCCATTCACATCGCCTAGTCATAGCGGGGTTGTTCCCTGGATCGAGTCCCCAAGCCTTGGTGGGACATGGGATAGCTGATTATAAAAAAAATTGTTGAATAAAACTTACTTGTCCGAGTCTCAAAGTTTTGATGAATCCTAAGCTTTGATGATAACGAGGAACTCGCCTTGTTGCTATGAATCCATGGTCGCCTCGGAACCATGATGGAGTATGGATCTCCGTTGATGATGTAAGACTTTGCATCTTTAAGGTGAGTAGTGGTGGGGAGTCCCCGGTCGTGTTCTTTATTTTCTGGCCGACCATATCTTCCAAAGGAAGCTTAATTTAAACGGGAGTATTTTCATCAAAGGATAAGCATTTACCGGATACAAAACAATTGAGATGAAAATATCCTTGCACTGTGCTTTCGTAGAAGTAAAGAAGCTCGCATATGTACTCCATCAAGGATTTGACTTTCGGTTGATAGATTCTCCGGAAAGAGTGAAATTTATGAATCGTCCTCAAAATGGGAGGACGCTGTAGATGAAGCTGAGAATTCTGATCGTCATCTGGGAGTTGCACGGGAGCGTGAAGTAGGTAGTGCCTTATTGAAGGGACTGGTACCGGAATGAAGAGACAGGTACTGGAGTGAAATGGATTGGTACCTGAGTGAAGAGACTCATACCGAAATGAAATGGTTTCCACGTGAAAAGGAAAATTTGATAGTGTCATAGATGGCTTTGGCTTTTGTTATTATTTTTGTAGAGTTTTATCTGAGACATAGAGGAGAGCTTGTCTTTCGGCTGGTGCTGAAGTTGAGGATAGAGCTGGGGATGATGGTGAGCGTTCGATTCGTGACGCTTGCTGAGATGAAACCACCATCTTGACCCCTTCGTTCTGACAAGACTTGATGGATGATCATATGTTGTAGTGCTTACTGACCATATGGCTGCTGCAACAGAGAGGACGCACCAGACAAAGAGGAGGTGCTGGGAACCAAGAGGAGGCGCCGAGACTAAAAGGTGTTGCAGAAGTGAGACTGGTCCCCTTTTTCTTTGAAATTGTAAAAAAAATTCCAGGTACTATCCTTCTTGAAATTTTCCTCCTTGGATGCATATCTCGTCATCATCTTGAATATTGATTCTGATATTGTTAACTTTGGTAGGCTTGGAATTATTTCTTGCTGTAACTGGAGACAGATATTTCGGGAGAGGGATCCTTCGGATTTCAGGCGGGTAGGGAGGTTGGTGTTGGTGGGCCGAGGATGAGTCATCCTTGCCCTGGTTTCGTAGGAGTCTCTCCAGATCTTTACGAGTGATAGAAAAATTATATTGCTGGTACCTCTGTGGTGGTCGATCAGGAATGATATGGACTCCTTTGTCTTTTCGAGCCCTGGGTGTTTCAGCATTAGTTGCCGCTTCAAAATTAGTTCTGGTATGCTCTGTTAAGAGATGAAGTTGTCCCGGGGAGAGTTGCTCTGTCAGAGCCTTGAGACAAGCGAGTACCACCTTCTGAGTAGTATCCATCTCCACCTGAGTTCTGGCAAAGACTTCTTGTCTCTTCATCAGATCGTCTATGTTGATTGGAGTGAGTATTCTCAGTGTCTTCAACGGTTTTGTCACCGAGAGGAGGCGCAATAATAGAATCACCACCACCAGTACTACCTGAACCAACATTAGGAGTTGTAACCGCTCCATACCTAAGATCCACTATTTTTGAAATAACTGAAAATTGGCTTTTATAATCGAGAGGTTGATCTCCCACTGTGGTCACCAATTATTTTAGGATAAAAACAAATATACTACAAAGTGGTATTTTCAAGTAGGTTCGAGAGATCAAGCTCGAATAGGACGAGCCTAAACCAAGAAATGGCCATTCACTTCCTTCTTCGATTACAAAGATGGAAAGGATTTGGGTAAGTATTAGGGGAGGGAAGCAAAGAAGGTAGAGAAATATCAGTAGTGTGTGAAGAAGAATGGATCCTGTGTAGAGGAATCACTAATTCTATAAATTTTGGTTTCTTCATACTGATTATGTGTTTTGTCTTTTTCTGTCTTGTTTCGAATAGATGAAATCATATATTTATAGTTTGAAGAAGACACACTGATACTCTCGTAAGTTGTGGAAGTTAGGGAGAAATGGATAAGTGATGATTATGGAGATTATACTGGGTTGGTGCCGGGAAAGTAGGGAAGACATGTGTGACCACTACTCCTCATCCTCTGAACTACTCTGGAACCGCCTACTTCTTGTTAACTTCTTGTTCGTGGAGGTTGTGTAACCACCCACGATGCCTTAGACCTCCAAACCAATACCCCAATGAGAACCACCCCATGTTGTATTTGATATCTCGTGAAAATAATGAAGTTATAAACCACTATGGTTTTGATTAAGTCAAGTCAAGTTAAATAACATGTTAAGTCAGTGAGACAAGTTTTGTGATTCACGGGATTTATAATCCGACTGATTAGTGTCGAGTCTGGGAATTTTAGTGGTCATGTACTTGTTTGAAATCAACATGACATATTTATGGCTAAGTATTAGCTTAAAAGTGACTTATTGTAAGTCTGAGAGGCAATTAAGGACAAATATCATAGAGGGATATTTGAACAAGGAAACCTACTAAAATTCATATAAGACTCAATGTAGTACCTATATTGAGAAGAAAGGCGTATTTCTAAGGAAAGTAACTAGCTAAGCCAACACTGGCTACTTAGCGCAAATAAGAAGGTGTTAACTCTCTTAACATAAAAGGCTAGTGTGCTAATGTCTTGGGAGCAAGACTATCATGCATAATTTTTGATAAATATTAATTGTACTATGGCTAGGAAGCTAGCACAAAGGAGGTTTTAAGTTAGCACTTCAATGGTATAATTAACACTGAGACTTTAGCACAAATATACTTGTAGCTAAGTCGCTAAATATTACTAAGGATGTGCTAGTCTTAGAGGCGCATTGGTTTTTGCTAAAAATATAATGGAGCTCGGGAAAGGGTGCCGGCGCCAGGGGCGTCACCCATAAAAAGGGCGCTAGCAAACAGCAAAGGCGTTAGCCACAAGAAGGGTGCTAGCGCAAGCAAGGGCGCTAGCCACATCAAGGGCGTTGGCCACAAGGGCGCTAGCGCAAGCAGCAAGGGCGTTGGCCACAAGGGTGTTAACGTAAAGGGGTTAGAAACAAGGGTTTTTTCCAAGGGCGCTATCCAAGGTCGTTAGCGCAAGGGCGCTAGCCACAAGGGCGTTGCGGCCAAAGATTGGCGCTTTTGTTACTAGATTTAGATTTAGCACTTTTAGTGCTAGGGATTAGGTGCTAATCTGGTAATACAGGGGTTATGGCCTTATTAGGCTAAAATTTACTAGCTAAGCCCATTCTCGGTTAGTTAGCACCTCTCAGGTGCTAGGGTTTAGCACAAGAAAAGTTAGCGCTTTTAGCGCTATTGTGGCTAACTAGTGCCAATGCGATGCTAAGCAGAATGGCTAGTGCTATCTTGACGTTAATATGAGGCAAGGCTAGGGTTAGCCTAAACGAGAGGTTCAATGCATCTTTTATGATACTGATTCTTAGTTATGGTGCATCCAAGAGGAGTGAAACATTATTTGTGGCTTATATTTAAGCAAAGTGCTAAAGTAGCAACCTTTAAGCTCGGAGGAGCAATTTGAGACGAGTTTGTTGAGAATCAATGGTTAAGTTAAAGTGTTGTTTTTGGTATTTAAGCATTAGTTATTCCCGAATTTGGTATATATTACTAGAGCATCGATGCATACTGGAGACAAGTTCAAGGAATTAAGCCATGCAGTTTTATGTGACTTGAGACTAGTTCGATATGGCATGAATATTGTGAGTATTGAGAAGGCTACGAGGCCAGTTTAGAATGTTTGTAGTTGTTTAGAGAAGACTCAAGTTTGCCCTAAGCTAGTGAGAAACCCATCTAGGAGCTTGAGACTAATTATGTAGATATGATAGACTACTTTGTTAGCATGGAATTCCTGTAGCCTTTTGTAGAGACTGTATCCTCAATTCGCTTACGGAATATAAGGAGGAATACAATATTTTGTGTTTTAAGGTAAAGTTAGAGGTATGCGCACGAGTATGTGCGAATATTTCTATGTTCCTGTAACTAGACAGAAGGGCGGTTTTACAATTTTAAAACTTGTAAAAAACTCACCATCTACATGCACGATAAGCAAGAATCATACCATTAATGTAAAACTCCACCTATTGTTGCTCATTTACGTTCTGGTCGTGGAAGTCGAGAGCTTGTGTCCTGAACCTCTTTACATATTCGTTGGGATGCTCATTGTTCCTCTGGAATATTCTTCCCAAATCTGAGATAGTGATTTCCTCAGAGATAAAAGAAATACTTTTTATAGAAAGCATTGACCATCTGAGACCAAATAAAGATGGTTTCGGAAGAGAGGTTGTTGTACCAAGTGTAAGCTCTCCCCGTAAGATATTTAGAGAATTCTTAGAGCTGCAACATTTGATTATATTCATGTTCTCCTAGAGATTCCAAGAATCGAGAAACATGTTCTCGAGCGTTCTCGGTGCCATCGTACAATGAGAATGGAGGAGATGAATATCTTTTTGGATGTGCAATCCTTTAAATCTCTGCTAGATAAGGGGGTTGGTGTTGATGGAATGAAGATGAATCTTCCTATCCACGATTTTGCATGAGCCTTTTCAGATCTTCACGAGTGACAAAATTTTCTTATTGTTGACTCCTCTCTGGTACATGGTTAGTGACAACACGTACTTCGTCGTCGTCTTGGGTGTTAACTCTTGATGTTCTGGCTCCACTGACAGTTTTGGTTGCATTTCTAACTTGCTTCATTTGACGATGACGTTGTTCCGGCGATAACTGCGCCGTCAAAGTCTTAAGATAGGTAAGAACTTCCTTCTGAGTAGTGTCCATGGCTACTTGAGTTTCAGCCAAGGTTTTTTGCCGCTTCATTAGATTAGCCATGGTTGGTGGTGCCTGTTCCTTGTTTCTGACACCTTCAGTGGTACGGAAAAGAGGGTTGGTATTCTCAGTGGTGGTGTTTTGAGTAATGATCTCTGGAGTTCCACTACTAGTATTGCCAGGGTTAGGAGTGGTTGTTGAACCTGAATTAAGATTGGTTACTGAACCCGACCAAAGATCCACCATTCTTCAGATAATTGAAAAAACTGATTTGTAGACGAGAGGTTGATCTCCCGTTGTGGTCGCCAATTGTTAGCACCTAAAAATTTCTCCTAGGAAAAACAATGTACTGTAGAAGTACTTTTTTTAGGTTCGAGGTTCAAAAACGTAAAAAAAACGAGCCTAAACCAAGAAAACTGTTGTTCCCGTTTTGATTCAGGTACAAAAAGAGAAGATGGGTTGCTCTTAGGGGAGGGAAGTAGAGAAAGTTGAATAAATCAGTGTGATGAATTGTGTGTAGAAGTCTTGAACTATGAAAAATAACAGATCTTGTAAGAATGATCAGCTTGTTCTATTTTTCTGAATAGGATAAATAGTGTATCTATAGTAGTTGGGAATGCACATTTTTTCCTCGTAAGTAGTGGAGGTAGTGAGGAGGTGGAGAGATGGAGATTGTGGAGATAATGGTGTAGTTACGCCCATTATGTTTGGGAAGTTTCTGGAAACCATTACTCCATCTTTTCTTAACTGCCATAATGGTCGGTTGTCATCTAAGAAAAATTAATTCAAGTTCTTACTTCACTAATATAGATTAGATTTTAGTAATAAGAACAAGTTCGTTCCCACAGAGAAGCATGTGATTGTTAATTACTTTCGATTACTTATGTAAACTGGGGGGTTTTGGTTGTGATTATAACTAAATTATGCTAAACAAAATTAATTAAAACGAATATAAGAGATAAAGAAACTGGTTAGAGAGTTCATCTTCCATCTTCCAACATGTTATAAACCAAATCATACTCAACATTCATGCACTCTCAATATCAATAACCTTAAAGCATCCTATCGCAGGCTTACTCCGGCAAAACTCTTATTATCATCAAAGGCGCAAGAGCCACTCTTTGAATCCTTTTCAACGAATAACTTAGCGCAAGAGCCACTCAAGTTTAACCCAATGAAAGCAATGGTCTTTGTGAGTTGAGGTTATTCTAAGCAATCCGGCGCAAGAGCCACACGGATTTAACCTAGGTCACGCTTCTACACATAATTGCATGGTAACATCCCGTTATTAACAACTATGTTATGCTACTTGTAACAAGGATCTTTCGACAGTTCCGGATCTCAAACCCTACTTTAGCTATAGATGTCAATGCATGCTCATCTAATTCGCGACTTAAACAAACAAGTAATAAATCATACAAGGCGTTATAAACGGTAGAACATAAGCGATATTGAAGAGATTATGAACATATGAAAATGAATACTTCAATTAATAAACATGTTTTCCAACTTAGGACTACATCTCTAACCAGTAAGAAAAGTTTAGTTCATCATGGATTTCTCAAAATCCATGGAAAATAATCAAGAAAACAAGTAAAGCAAACCCTTGAAATCGGTGATGATCAATCGCAACTCCAAGCTCTAGCTTCTTGTTCTCCTTGTGTTTTCAAGTCTCCAAAAGTGTCCAAGCTCCCTTTCTAGGGTTTTGGATGTCTTTTTATATAGTATTCATCATATCTAGGTGATAGTCCTAATGCGACCATGATACCTTGATTTGGAAGTCAAAAACGTGTCTTAGAAGTGCCTCCCGTCGAGTCACAGTCGGTAGGAAAAACACCCTCCTTAACTACCGATTGTAATGGCTCAAAATATGACTTTCCTGTACCCCAAAACTTGCCATAATAGGTAAGTTATTTTCCCTTGTAAATTCCCGATTGTTGGAGCTCAAAAACGAAGTTTTCCTGTACCCGAAACTGCTTATAATCGGTAGGTTATTTTCCCTCGTAAACTCCCGATTGTGATCCTGGATTTGAATGAGTTGAATTCGGTCTTTGGCTCTTCTCCATTGGCAGAAATTAACTTCCTTGTTCATTTCATGTCGTAATGAACTCCTTTCTTCTTCTTTGGTTGAATACACTTCAAAAGTCCTAAGAAACTCATAAACAAACAAAATCAAAGCATAATGTTAAGAAAATTAACAAGAAATCAATAAATTAGAGTATCCAAATAATGCAAATAATGCACCTATCAAATTCCCCACACTTTCCTTTAGCTAGTCCTCGAGCAAACTACAAATTTAAACTAACCTAAACTACAAAAACTCAATTTCTTTGAGGATAGGACCTCATTGGTAAGTGCTACAAGATCTCGTGCATTGGAGCCCATGGTTATGGCCCCACACTTAGCATGTGTAACAAGCCTTTAAACCCCTAGGTGTCCCTAGTGGACGAGTTATAGTCTCGTGAGGGTTTACAAGTGGTATACCCACAAAACCTAATTTCAAACTTTTAAATATTCCAGAGAACCTGCATCCAAAGAGCTACGAAGACATAAAGTTTCAGCACACTAATAATAATAGTTAGAATTATAAAGAACATTATTCTTATGCTTAACCCTTGAGTTAGGAGAAAACCACCATATGAAAGAATCCAGGTTCGAGAGAGACCGAATATTTCTGCCTCACCAATAGGGTTTTATGAATTTGACACTCAAAAGATGCACTTTATGGTTATCACATATGTGCAGATAGGAATGAAGATAAAAATCCTGCACACATTGAATGGTAGGAAGGAAAGGTAACCTTCCGAATCATATGAAAATGTTATCCCATAGAACGTGGGACGAAAAAGAACCCCTTTTTGTTTTTCTAGTGACCTCTAATAAAGGAAATAAACCACTATGCGAGGATGGGAATGCTTACTTACCTTCTCACCCGATCGGCAATCAACACTACTCTCACAACATCCAATAGAAACGTCTTCGGTCTTCAACTGTTGATGATGAACTCTTGAACTTCATAGAACCTTGACAATTTGAAACCCTTTTCCTTAATTTCTTGTTGTTTGAAACTTCTCTATAGATTTCTTCTTCCCCACGACCTTATTGAATGAATACAAAAGAAAATCTACACTAAAGCAATGATAATCTTCTTTTTTTTTATGACTTCAAAATATAAACTAAAAAATAAATAAAATGATGAAACTACTAAGGCCGTGGGATAAAGACTTTACCACTTGATTCTTCACAACTTGTATTGCCTTGATATCATGAACTTCACTAACTCACATCTTTTGATTTCTTTCGCTTTTGTACATAAGTCTTCAACATGTATATATAATTCTGCTCATTGTATAGTTGCTTTACTTGAATATGAAATTTGCTCTTTCTTGAACGGTTGCTTGTAAACCTTGACTGTCTTCAACTTTCCTTCAAATTTTTGATGTTCCGCTTGTTGATAATGATATGTTTCTATGGACCTGTTGTTGTCGAGAGAATGGTGTCAACTGCAAACAAGACTACAAGATAGAGTTAGTGATGTGATAAAATATAGTGGTAAAAAGAGGTTCGATTCTCGGACTTGTGAAGATTTAATTTCAGACCTAATTTTAATTAAAGAAAATAAAATAGATTAAAATAAAGATGACATTTTATAAATATGGGGAAGAACTAGGATTCAGGATTCCACTTTTAACCAGTAAATCAAGTGATAGTAATTTTAATCATGCAATTAAACATTTTATTTTGATTCTAAAGCATTGCATAAATAGATTTTCAAAACAACAACTGTATAACACAAGCATGGAGCATCTAGGGACCTAATCCGAGGCATGCACCATCTAACGGAATCACAATTGCTTAATAAAAATCTTTTAAATCAATTTTCAATCAAGGCAATTAATCATAAATAAAATTGCATAAATTAATTAAATACATACCACTTAATTATTAGAGAAAAAGCTTCCTCCGTTATCCCAGTGATGGTGATTAGCTCATTGTAGAGAAAACACACTCAAAATAATCTTTCATTGCTCAAAAAGTGTTTACAAAGGCTAAAAGGAAGTAACACAGCTGATTTGATACGCTTATAAGCGTTACAGTGAAGTGGTTCAGCGTGTTACAGCAGCAAAAAAGCAACAGGAAAGAAGGACAGATAATATGTGTAGCAGATGAAACTGTTGAAGCAGCTGAAGCAGCGACAGTTCCAGCGATAATGAACGACAGTTCGCTGATGCTGTTTGTTCTTCACCTTCTTCTTCACGTGAGCAGCAGCAGAAAAAAGAGTTCAACTGTCTACTTTTTCCGGCGATTCTGTCTACTGATTTTCTTGGTTTCTCTTGGTATTTATAGCCTTTTCTAACCCTAGGGATCTTCCTTAATTGATAAGGACTCAAAGAAGAGTCCCAATCCAACTTGAATTCATCCTTGAACATGTCACAGCGTGATATTTTTCTTCTCCGGCTACAACTCGGATTTGAAGCAGTTTTTCCGGCTTTAATCTCTGTTTCTTCACGTGTTTAATCTTGCTTTAATCTGTACTTGCTTTTGGGTCAAATTAAAAGTCCAAAAATCCCAAGAATCACGTAAAACATGTTCACAGCAATCTTCTCTTCGTGAAGCAAAATTTCCCGCCATTTTCGGTTTCAAAATTCAAAGAAGGGGTGCCCCCAATCCAAAATGTAGGTGCCTTAATCCATTTTCCCGGGTGCCTTTAACAATTTTCGAGCCAATTTTTCCGCAGATGTTTATTTCTCAAAAATACCTACAAAGACATAAAAAGACATAATAAGTGTAAAATCGAGTACTATCGAAGCAGATATTCGGGCGCAATATAGACACAAAAATGTGCCTATCAGTTAGCAATTCTGATGACACCCTCATGATTGATAGAAATAGCACTCAAGAGATCAAAAAGTAGTGCTGAAATTGGTGCGAGGTTAGGTAGCTCATCATTCTACCCGGAATTTGCGCAGATGAAACACTCTAAACAGACAATTGAAGGTTTGGTGCCTCACTCATGTGTATTGAAAGATCAACAACTCTAATACTAAACTCTCTACTCGGCAGTTTAAGTCCATTTTTGTCGGCTCTAGCCTCTCAACAACTAAGCACTCTGAATATAGTTCTCTAATACTTCTAGTTTCAGTTATTTCGGTTAGAACTCCGTATGTAAACGTAGCTAAAAGTATACTAAGTGACTCTAAAATCTCTAAAAGCTAAAGGTTTTCATGCAAATATGTACAAAAGTTTAAAAATTCTACCTACAAAAGAAAATACTAAAAATTTTATATGCTCAATTACTCCACCACACTTAAACTTTACATTGTCCTCAATGTAAATTGATTCCTCCAATGTAAAATCAAGATGGGAAATCCTAACATGATATGAAAAAAAAATCAAAAGAGAGAGATAGAAATACAAAACCAATGAGTTGCCTCCTATTTAGCGCTTAGTTTAACGTCTTCAGCCCGACTTGGCATTCCTTGCTACTCCTCTAGAGGGAGTGCATCTACTAAATTGATTTCAACCCTCTCAGGTTCAAACGGTTCATAATAGGGCTTCAAACGATGCCCATTCACTTTAAGCTCCTTCCCTGTTAACAAGCTACGAATTTCCACTGCACCATGAGTAAAAACGTTAGACACAACAAAGGGTCCTATCCAACGAGACTTCAATTTTCCAGGAAATAAATGAAGGCGAGAATTAAACAAGAGAACTTTCTGTCCAGCAACAAACTGTTTTCTAGAATCCTACTATCATGAAAAGCCTTTGTTTTTCCTTGTAGATTCGTGAATTTTCATATGCATCATTACGAATCTCTTCCAGTTCACTCAATTGAAGCTTTCTTTGTTTACCAGCCCCATCCATCTCCGTGTTGCACTGTTGAATAACCCAAAAAGCTTTATGCTCGATTTCAACTGGAAGATGACAAGGTTTACCATACACAAGTCTATATGGGGACATCCCAATAGGAGTCTTGTATGATGTTCGGTATGCCCATAATGCATCATTGAGACGCAAACTTCAATCCTTCCTTGATGGATTCACTGTTTTCTCTAGGATGGACTTCACCTCTCGATTAGAGACTTCTCCTAGCACGTTTTTTTATGGATGATATGCTGTAGCAATCTTGTGAGATATGTTATACCCTTTCAACAAACTCTGGAAGAACTTGTTTCAAAAGTGAAGGGATCCCTGCTAGAGTAGAGGTACTCCGCGCGTAAATCTGGATTCTCAGTTGCCTTTGTTCTTTGTGATCCCCCATCGCTGATTATGGCTCTTGGAGTTCCAAACCTTGCAAAAATATGTTTTTTAACAAAATCTCTAACCACTTTAGAATCATTAGTAGAGGTGGATTTAGCTTCCACCCATTTCGAGACATAATCAACAGTGAGTAAGATGTAAAATTTACCAAAAGAATTAACAAAAGGACCCATAAAATCAATGCCCCATACATCAAAAATTTCAACGAAAAGAATAAACTTCTGTGGCATTTGATTTCGAGCACCTAGATTGCCCGTTTTTTGACACCTATCACAAGTTTTGCAAAATACATACGCATCTTTAAATAAAATGGGCTAATAGAACCCACTTTCAAGTACCTTCAAAGCAGTTCTCTTTGCCCCAAAGTGTCCTCCACAAGCATATGAATGGCAAAAAGACAAAATAGAGTTGTATTTAGATTCGGGTACGCACCTTCGCATAATTTGGTCTGAAAAATGTTTCCACAGGTATGGATCATCCCATATATATTGATTCGCTATCTTTTTAAGTTTGTCTCTCAGCACGAGAAAAATGTCTTGGGATTTGTTTAGACACTAAATAATTCACAATATCCGCATATCATGGTTTTGAAACTACAACTAAGAAGAGTTGCTCATCTGGAAAGCTCTCACATAACGGGATAGCTTCTTCGTCTACAGTAAGACGACTCAAGTGATCCGCAACGGTATTCTCAATTCCTTTCTTAACTTTAATTTCGAGATCAAACTCTTGTAGGAGTAGTATCTATCGAATGAGCCTTGGTTTCTCCTCGTTCTTTGTAAGTAAGTACCTAAGTGTTGCATGATCAGAAAACAGAATAACTTCCGTACCAAGTAAATAAGAACGAAATTTCTCCAATGCAAAAACGATTGCTAACAACTCCTTTTCCGTGGTCATGTAGTTTTGTTGGGCCTCATTCAACGTTCTGGAAGCATAATAAATTGCATGAGGTAGTTTCCCAGTACGCTGGCCTAAAATTGTACCGATTGCATAGTCACTAGCATCACACATTAGCTCAACTGGCTTGATCCAATCCTTTTGTAATAACTGGCATAATGGTGATGCAACCTGGAAAAAATCTTTGATAAACCAGCGATAAAATCCTGCATGACCAAGAAAAGCACGAATCTCCCTCACCTTAGTGGGAGGGGTAAGAGCACGAATAAAATCAATCTTAGCTTTATCAACTTCCAAGCCTTTAGAAGATATATGGCCTAAAACAATGCCATGAGTTACAATAAAATGGCATTTCTCCCAATTTAGCACAAGATTAGTTTCAACACATCATTTAAGAATCAATGTAAGTTTATCCAAGCGCAAGTCAAATGAATCACCATGCATACTGAAATCATCAATAAAAACTTCGATAATATTTTCAACGTAATCTGAAAATATACTTACCATACACCTTTGGAAGGTAGCGGGTGCGTTACACGAACCAAAAGGCATCTTCATGTATGCAAATGTTCCAAAAGGACAAGTTAAAATGGCCTTCTCTTGATCCTCAGGTGCTATAGCAATTTGATTCTAACCTGAATAACCATCAAGAAAACAGTAATACGAGTGTCCTGACAATCTTTCAACATCTGATCCATAAAAGGTAAAGGAAAGTGATCTTTTCTAGTGGTTTCATTAAGCTTTTGATAATCAATACAAACTCACCAACCGGTTTGCACTCGAGTTGGGACAAGTTCATTGTCTTTATTCCGCACCACTGTAACGCCTGACTTCTTTGGTACAACTTTTACCGGTCTCACCCACTTGCTATCAGAAATGGGGTAGATAACTTCCACATCTAATAACTTAAGTATCTCTTTCCTTCCTACTTCCATCATTAGAGTATTCAAACGACGTGGAGCTTCCCTTGTAGGCTTTGTTCCCTCCTTAAGTAGTATTTTATGCATACACGTAAAAGGGCTTATTCCCTTGATATCAGCAATTGCCCATCCTATGGACGTTTTATACTCCTTCAACACCCAAAGAAGTCTTTGTTCCTGCAATTCAGTTAGTTCTTTAGAAACTATTATCGGCAACTCCTCATTATCACCCAAATACATGTATTTTAGGTGATCAGGAAGAAGCTTAAGTTCTAGTTTAGGCTCCTGCAAGACAGATGACAACAATTTTTCATTAGTGCATGGTAAAGAGATAAATGAAATATCATGAATTGGTGGGCATTATTGTAACGAATTAAGTTCACAAATAGCTTCCTCAAAATTCATCCCCTAATTTAAGATCTGTTCTTGGATCTGTAAGATCTTTAAACACTCCTCGTGATAATAGTCTCCGATGGATCATTACTCCCCAAATTAAACATCTGTTGAGCTAAAGATTCAATAACATCAATAGAGAAACAAGAATGTACATCACTAGGATATTGCATCGCCTCATAAACGTTGAAACGTATTATTTCTCCATCAAATTCCATTGTTAATGTCCCATTATAGACGTCAATTTTTGTTCTCTCCATTCGCATGAATGGACGTCCCAGTAGAAACGGTATAGACGAATCAGTTGATCCATCTGTCATCTCCAGTATACAGAAATATGCTGGAAAGACTAGCTGATTAACCCGCACAAGCACATCTTCAACAATACCTCTAGGGTACACATTAGAACGGTCATCTAGTTGTAAAACAATTCTAATTTCTTTCAAAGGTCCTAAATTGAGAGATTCATATATAGATGCATGCATAACATTTACTGATGCTCCTAAATCAAGCATAGACTTATTAAACGTTGTGTTACCAATAACAATAGGAATATTAAAACTACCGGGATCTTTACATTTGAGTGGGAGTTTCTTTTGCAAGATAGCCGAAGCATTCTCCCCCACTCTCATTACCTCATTACCGGTTAATCTTTGTTTTTTGGTGCACAAGTCCTTCATAATTCTCGCATATTTGGGGACTTGTTTAATCGCATCTATGAGTGGAATATTCACATGAATCTTCTTAAAAATATCTAAGATATCCTTATCTTGTTCCGCCTTTTTCGAGTTAGCAAACCTGCGAGGAAAAGGTAAAGGAGGAACATAAGTAGAAACGGGAGGTTTAGAGTTTTCTTTAGGTACCTCATCGGTTTGGGAAGAGTCAATAATCTCTTTTTCCAAAACCGGCCCCTTAGAGTCTTTGTTTTTCTCAACTTCCTCTGGTTGCACAGTTTGTGTACCACTTCTCAATGTCACGGCGTTGACATTTTCTCTTGGATTGATAGGTTGAGAACGGAGTTTCCCACTATTCTGTGCCTTCATATGATTAATCTCAGTTGCCATAATGCCCACTTGCTTTTGTAATTCTTTGATTGCATTATCAGTTGTCTTCTAATTTTTCTGCATCAACGCCGTCATATTCTTCATCATTGAGAGCATCTCCGATGATTCTGAGTTTTGAGCTTGTTGTGGAGGTTGTACTTGCTGTTTAACCCATTTGGATGATTGAAAAATCGTCCTCGGAGCTGCAACTTGCTTATTCGCATAACTGAAATTTGGATGATCTCTCCATCCTGGATTATAAGTGTTGGAATAAGGATCATACCGTTTTCTCTGCTGATTTGGGAATACTGCATTCACTTGTTCGGCTTCTTCTTCATAAGAGGGGATGATCACTGCTGCCATTTGTTGCATCATCTTCTCCATATTACCAATTCTATGCTCTAAGTGCGGTGAAGAATTAACCTCATTAACCCTCTTGAAGAGTGGTTCTGACCCACGACTTGAGAATTGTTGAGAGTTTGCTTCCATGTTCTCAATTAACTCTCTAGCTTGAGCTAGTGTTTTGTTCACTAATGCACCACCACCTGCAGCGTCGAGAAGATTTGTGTCACTTGCTTGAAGACCCTCAGAAGTATTGGATGATCAATAAATCAATGAATTGATGATGTGGGCAGCTAGCGACCAATCTCTTGTAACGTTCCCAACATTCATACAATGTCTCTCCTGCCATCTGCTTAATGCCACAAATGTCTTTATGAATATGAGTCGCCTTTGATGCAGGAAAGTATCTCTCTAAAAAGAGTTTCTTCAGACTATTCCAAGTTGTGACACTACCAGAAGGTAAATAGTATAACCATTCCTTAGCAGTATCCATCAGGGAGAATGGAAAAGCTCATAACATGCTCCATCAATATCAGTCTCTGCTGGTAGAATGGACATGATTATGTTATGGAAATCCATCAAATGTTTATTCAGATCTTCATTAGTCATCCCATGAAACTTTGGGAGTTCTCGAATCAACCCTGGCTTGATCTCAAATGTAGATGTCGTCTGAATACACCATTGTTGCGTATCTAACTTGTGAGACGCTAAGTCTTTGAGTGTACGATTTGTATCACCATTGTTTCTTGTTCTTCCTCTACGTCTGAATCTGCGAACTCACTTGACGATGTACTTGGAGGAAGTGGAGTATTCACTGCTCGATAGAAAAGTGCCTGATCGAAGTCGTATACCAATGGTACTTGGTCTACCCTCTCTAAGCATTCACGAAAAGTGCCTGATCGAAGTCGAAGTCGTATTCTTAAAACTAAATTAAAAACTAGAAATAAGAAATCAAAAACAAAATAACAATCCGCTATGCCTCCCCAGCAGCAGCGCCAAAATTTGGTCGGTTGTCATCCAAGCAAAATTAATTCAAGTTCTTACTTCACTAATATAGATTAGAGTATAGTAATAAGAACAAGTTCGTTCCCACAGAGAAGCAGGTGATTGTTAATTACTTTCGATTACTTATGTAAACTGGGGGGTTTTGGTTGTGATTATAACTAAATTATGCTAAAACAAATTGATTAAAACGAATATCAGAGATAAAGAACACTGGTTAGAGAGTTCATCTTCCATCTTCCAACATGTTATCAACCAAATCATATTGAACATTCATGCTCTCTCAATATCAATAACCCTAAAGCATCCTATAGCAGGCTCACTCCGGCAAAACTCCTATTATCATCAAAGGCGCAAGAGCCACTCTTTGAATCCTTTTCAACGAATAACTTGGCGCAAGAGCCACTCAAGTTTAACCCAATGAAAGAAATGGTCTTTTTGAGTTGAGGTTATTCTAAGCAATCAGGCAGAAGAGCCACGCGGATTTAACCTAGGTCACGCTTCTACACATAATTGCATGGTAACATCCCGTTATTAACAACTATGTATGCTACTTGTAACAAGGATCTTTCGACAATTCCGGATCTCAAACCCTACTTTAGCTATAGATGTCAATGGATGCTCATCTAATTCGCGACTTAAACAAACAAGCAATCCATCATACAAGGCGCTATAAACGGTAGAACATAAGCGATATTGAAGAGATTATGAACATATGAAAATGAATACTTCAATTAATAAACATGTTTTCCAACTTAGGACTACATCTCTAACCAGTAAGAAAAGTTTAGTTCATCATGGATTTCTCAAAATCCATGGAAAATAATCAAGAAAACAAGTAAAGCAAACCCTAGAAATCGTGATGATCAATCGCAACTCCAAGCCCTAGCTTCTTGTTCTCCTTGTGTTATCAAGTCTCCAAAAGTGTCTAAGCTCCCTTTCTAGGGTTTTGGACGTCTTCTTATATAATATTCATCATATCTAGGTGTTGGAGTCCTAATGGTACCATGACACCTTGATTTTGAAGTAAAAAACATGTCTTAGAAGTGTCTCCCGTCGAGTCACAGTCGGTAGGCAAAACACCCTCCTTAACTACCGATTGTTATGGCTCAAAATATGACTTTCCTGTACCCAAAACTTGCCATAATCGGTAGGTTATTTTCCCTTGTAAACTCCCGATTGTTGGAGCTCAAAAACGAAGTTTTCCTGTACCCGAAACTTCTTATAATCGGTAGGTTATTTTCCCTCGTAAACTCCCGATTGTGATGTTGAGTGTTTCATTATTTTCTTTCGGCTATTTTGCTCATAACTTCCTCATACGAACTCCAAATGACCTCATTCTTTTTTCGTTGGCTTCGTATTCTCATTCTCTTAAAAATGGTATTAAGAACTCCTGGATTTTAATGAGATGAATTCGGTCTTTGTCCCTTCTCCACTGGCAGAACTTAACTTCCTTCTTCATTTCATGTCGTAATGAACTCCTTTCTTCTTCTTTGGTTGAATACACTTCAAAAATCTTAAGAAACTCATAAACAAACAAAATCAAAGCATAATGATATAAAAACTAACAAGAAATCAATGATTTAGAGTATCCAAATAATGCAAATAATGCACCTATCACATAACCTTCATCACTACTTCGTAACTTTTTTATCATGGGGTGTTGCCACGCCGCATGCTGCTGTAAACCACCAAAACAATACCCATGAAGAATCCCCCCATGTAGCATGTTTTGATTTCTCGTAGGAGTTAGTGGAGTCATGGACTCAGAACATGTGAGTAATTTGAGAGTTGTCGTAAAAATAAGCTTATGTTAACTCAACATGGAAAATGGTGTATTTGTAGCATGCTTGTAACATATAAATTGTACTAGCGACAATGGCGTATGTGACTGCTATAGGCGTAATTGAGGTATTGCTAGCACATGCTAGTGTCGTGGATGTTTCCTAGGTGACGGCACTAGCAATGAAGGATGACACTGGCACGAGCAGCGCAGACACGAACATGCAAGGATGGCCTGTTTATGGCTTCTCAGTCGCATGGGATTTAATGTTGGCGTTATGCTTGTCCTTTATACAGTGTATTCAAAACATATTCAAGGAATTCAGCCGTGGAAGTTTGCGACTTGAAATAATATTCGATGCGACTCTGCATTTAGATTGTATGCATCTAATTAGTGCTCTTTATTCAGAAATAACATAGCATCCATTTCGAATGTTCGCAATTTTGTATAATCAGTGTGTTATGATTAATGCAGATAGTTTGCATGGACGCACATGAAATAGCGAGGGTTTAGCCGGGTAAAACCTATAAATTTTGGAGGCGCATACATATATGAAAGAGATACAGGGCTAATGTAACCATGAGCTGAATACGCATTCCCAATTCTCTTGCGGAATATAAGATAGAAGTTCGTATCCATAATTATGATGTTGGGTCAGAAATTTATACATATTTATTTCATACTTCTACAGCAAGGAAAAAGTGATATTACGATTTTCTCCCTTGTCAAAAAATCACCATCAACACTTACAGGAACGTTGCGAAGGCAAAGCAGTAGAATAGATATCCCATCAAGGTATACTGTTTACAAATTGAGACGCAATTCCAAATCAGGTTTTAATGTTGCACGCAACTTTAATCTTTTCAGAGGAATGAATGGTAATCCTCCAAGGCTTCGCAGAAATGCATCTTCAACAACGGATTTCACAAATCTCGTTTCACAGTCAACTTTTCAGAATCCAGGTATTACCCACAACCTTTTAATATTAATATTTGCTAGTTAGCATTGGCACTTTCTTTCGTAACCATATGTAAAGGTGGTAACCATTTTCGAGTACCTTGAATCTCTGTATATGTATACTACTAGTGCACGTCGAACCGGAGTTTGATTAATGCTTACATTAGCTTATATGTGGATGTATCGATTTTGTAACTCTTCGATTGAATCTTCTTGCGTAAACCCCAGATAGCAATCTGAAACTAGAATCATCTTTAATCCCTGATAATATAAAGAAAGCAGAAGAGTGTTAGCAATAAAGTTGTAATTATGGAATCCAAATAAACCAACTTTGTAAATTTACCGTGAAGAATACAAAATGTTTCAACTTATTATTACGGATATAATGTGTTAGGTTAAATTGTTATATTTTGTCTATTTGAAATGTTTACAGAGTCATTATTATGTTCCGTGTATTTGAACTGTTTACAGAGTCAGGTTTGGTTTGGAAAATAATCGTGTTGATTTGTTATGTAGTCTTCATTAATGTGGTGTGATAGTATTTGACTTCTTCTCGTTATATGGAAATAAAAGTCAATGACTTAATCAAACAGGATGTTAGGTTTAGTTCTTAAGTAAGGTAAATCAGTTTATCAAATCCATTTTTACATGATTATGATCCAAATGCATCAATCCCTTAAAGGTGACACTGCATAAGGTGGATCAAAGCAACAACGATTGACACCGCACAAGGTACTTATGAATTGGTGTGTCCTGTCCTTTTTATTTCTGAATTTTCTAAATCTGTGGTAGTTCTTTGCAGGTGATATTGGACAACGAGTTATTTTGTCTCCTAGTCCATGTGATACGCATCAAAATATCACGACGCCATGTCATTGGTTCAGAAGTACGAAAATCCTGATATTTTCATAAGCATGACATGTAATCTTAAGAGTGAGTATATCCAGAATGATTAAAACCAGGGCAACATGCATATGACAGGACATATCTAACGACGTGAGTATTTCATTATAAGTTTGAATAAATAAAGACAAATATGTTATCTAGGTGTTCTAGGAAATGTTGTTGCACACGTTCATGTTATTGAGTTTTGGAAAAGAGGCCTTCCACATGCATATGTTCTTCTAATTTTCGAAAAAAGAGAAACTACGTAAACCCAAATAACTACAATGAAGTTATTCAAGAAGAAATACCAGATCACGATGTTGAACCAGAGTTATACGAGGTTTTCCTAAAACATATAATACATATGCCATGTGTATTGTCGACTAATAATATCTGTAAGAATAACTGAAAGTGTAAGTTTTCGAAAAAAAAATTACACCAAAATCTAGAAGGAGAAGATTCGCATCCAGTCTATAAAAGACGATATGATGGTAAATAAGTTATACTCCACAATGGGAAACTGGTAAATAACAATTGGGTCGTTTCGAATAATCCGTAGCAGAAGTACGACTTCCATATTAATGTGGAGATTCGTTCAAGTGTGAAATCTGTTAATTGTATGTACAAGTATGTGTACAAATGGGTAGATTGTGATAATACCACGTCTTATGGACTATGTCAACAGTGTTGACCCGATACGTCACTCAAACATATCTGGCTATATGGTTTTTTATGCGGGCAAAGTCTCTTAAGATTATGGAAGCCATCCTGACTAGTAAGTGTAGGGCGTGACGAGTACACAAGTCAATTGGAGGCACAAGGTATTGAATAACCGTAAATTCTTTATTTTTAAAGAGAATAATTATTTAGGTATTTTATTATATTTAAAATATTTATTTTGTTGAGAGTTTATATTTGTTAGGTGTAATATTATTTTCTTATTTTCTAAGTAATGTAGTCTATTTATATGACTTATCAATTTGTTAATGAATATCATAAAAATATTAAACAAATTGTTACCATTTGATTAATTGATTCTTCGATTTATGTGCTTTTGAGCTTGAGTCTGCTGGATGTTGAATCGCTTCTTATCAATTGATATCAGAACAAGTTCTTTTCTATCCCATCTTCCGCAAAACAATTAATTCATTACCATCTCCTCCATCGATTCATGTATCACCACCATTATCCATCACAAAATAAAAATAAAATAAAATAAATCATTGTCATGAAAATACATTGCAGAGTCTTTGGCATTCGGGGAATATTTATCCACTGTCAACCTTTTGGTTCCCCGGATTATCCGGTCAGTAGCTTCATCTTTCCACCAGGAGTGGCATTTTGTTTGGTGAGTTGTTTGTTTTGGGTTAATTACAATTTACACTTTTATACTGCTCCACTTAGTCCATTCAAACCCTAGTTATTTTAGTTGGTGCAATTAATTAACACCGATACCAGTTACATCACCCTAGCTAAAATAAATTAACCCTAGCTAGAAGATATACATATCGATCAGTAGATTACATATATAATTAGCTACCCACATCCCTTAGCTTTTCATATGTATAATTTAGGCCCATTTACTCCAAGTGTCAAACTATTACATTCAATAATTCTCACACGAACTGTTTCACCTCTAATATGCACCAAGAAACCAGCAAAAGGTTATTATGTCAGCAATTCGAGGCAGAGATCCTGAAGGTTGGTTATTTCAAGCACAAATAATTTTTGAGTTTCGTAAAATTTTATCAAAAAACTTTGTAAAGGTAGCTAGTGATCATCTTAATTGTAGTCCGTTCAAATGGTACAAATGGATGCAAGATTATATTTCAGGGTCCTGGAAGAATTTTTGTTTTGCTTTATTGAAGCATTTTGGAAATGATGATCCAACCCATGCAATAACCAATTTGCAACAATATTTAGATAAACGGTCGTCTTTATTGGAAATCTGCATTCCAAGAGTTCAAGAAGCATCAAAGAGCTAAAGTCGTTAAACCTCAACCCGTTGCAACTATATCTGATTGTTCCATTATTGCACCTCCAAAACCCAGTGAGCCGATTAAATCTTCTGATAACGTCAATGTTCTTTTCAAAGTTGTCGAAGAAGAAAAACAAGTTGTAGCTGTGTCAAGATCGGACCTTGGGGGCAAGGTCCCATTTAAGGAGGATGGAATGATAAGACCACGTCTTATGGACTATGCCAACAGTGTTGACCCGATACGTCACTCAAACATATCTGGCGTATATGGTTTTTTATGCGGGTCAAGTCTCTTAAGATTATGGAAGCCATCCTTGCTAGCAAGTGTAGGGCGCGACGAGTACACAAATCAATTGGAGGCACAAGGTATTGGATAACCGTAGATTATTTAATTTTAGAGAAAATGGTTATTTAGGTATTTTATTATATTTAAAGTACTTATTTTGTTGAGAGTTTATATTTGTTAAGAGTAATATTGTTTTCTTATTTTCCAAGTAATGTAGCATATTTATAGGCCATATCAATTTATTAATGAATATCATAAAAATATTAAGAAAATTATTACTGTCTAGTTTATTGATTCTTCGAATCATGAAATTTTGATCTTGAATCTGCTGGTCGTTGAATAAGAAACTAATTGTTTCTTATTAGATTGAGTCTCCATGGAGGTTTCTAGCGAGAAAGACGCCGGAGATGAGATCAAGCAGTTTGTAGATGCTTGTTGGATCTTCCTGCAAGAAGCTCTATTGCTAATATACAAGTATCAAATGAACAAGATTTATCCACTTGTTTTCAGTACAAATACAGTTAAAGGATCGACAAAGTATTCTACTTGCTGAAGGGAATACTGTGCGACACATGTTGCAGCCAGAAAATGCATCTTGTATAAAGCTTAATGAGTTTTTTAAGAAAAAAATCCAAGAAGATAAATTTGCGAGAACTCTTTTGTACAAAGAATCTGCAGTCGGTAAGACTGCATCACAACAACAAAATAACTGGAAGAGTTACCATTGCCACAACTCACAGTGATGCTTACCATTTGAGACTTCCGCTGAATAACGTTAGGGATCCAAATTCTTTTGAGGAACTAATAAAGGTAGGACCTGATACTTTTCGACATACAATATTTAGGTTTGTTAGAAAGTGATACTACCATCCATGTGTTTGTACCTAAAAATTGCTCTCAGGCTAAACAATGTACCGTTGAAGTACTTTTTGTAGGTTCGAGGATCAAAATCTTACAAAATAAATAAAACAAGTAGGATGTTAGTATTTGTTCTGCTTCGGTTACAAAGAGAGGAGATGAGTTGATCTTAGGGGAGAGAAGCAAAAAAAGTTGAAGGAATTGTGTGTTGATGGAAAAATAGCACAGTTTGAGAATGATATTCTATCTCTTCTATATTTGTGCTTGTTTTCTCCTGTTGTTCCTTTTGAAATTGGCTAAGAAGCCTATTTATAATGGTGGTACCACACACTTTCCTTGTAAAGTAGTGGTAGTTGTGGGGAGATGGAGAACTGGAGGTTGTGGGAATAACCGTCCACTTTGTATCTGGGAAGCTTCTGGAAACTTCTTAGACGATGACTCAAGTATCTCTTCAACCACTCCAACTTACCACTTATTCTATAACTTCCTTGTCATGGGGTAGTCCTACACCCATGTTGTTGCAAATCGCTAGACCAAAACCCCATATTTTATCCCACCATTGTTATATGATTTAATGTCTCGTAAGAGTTAGTGGGATCATGGCTTTAAAGCCATGATCCTTGTTGTAAAATAATATTCTTAGTAGACTTTATGTCAATTTTGTCGCAATAATGGTTCAAGTAATTGTGCTAGGTTGAGCGAATAGTGGTGCTAGAGCAAATAATAGTGCTAGTCGTGGCGGAGCGTGGGACCTAGCAATGGAACTTGGTGTCGTATGGAGCATTGGTGTTGCATGGAGCTTGGGCATACGAAGCTTGGCGCGTACTGAGCATTAGCTGCACGGATCTCTACAATGAGCATTACACAGAGCGTTGGTAGCATGGAGCTTTGCGTGTATGGAGCTTTGGATGCACAGAGCGCTGGAGCTTGGCCCTGCATGGAGCTTGGGTATAATGCTGATGCTAGCGTTGTTGTGGCCCACTTCTCTTAGTATTGCGGCTAGCATTTCTCCGCGGCTTTATGGTTTCGTTTCTTTGTAGATTTGATTGACTTCATTGTTTTGGTTGACTTTGTTGTCTGGCACATTTGTGCTAGAAGTGTGGCTAGGGATTACTAAAGCCTGTACTTGTTGTTGCCAGGGATATTGTATATATGCTATTATGTATTGATATTGACAAATGCCATGACCAAGACTATGGTCTATTTAGAGTTTTTTAATCTTGTGAGATTTAATTGTTTGCATTTATGCCTTATTTTGGTGCAGCGCATACAGAACACCTTCAAGATATTCAACCGTAGAAGTTTGCAATCTTGAAATTATGTTTGATGCGATTCTGCAATTAGATAATATGCATCTAATTAGCGCTACTATTCAAATATGGTGTTTCCTTTATTTTGAATATTCACGATTTTGTATAATCAGTATGCTCTTTTTTATACAAGTAATTTTGCATGGACGCACATGAAATAACGAGGTTTTTTATTGTACAAAACCATAAAATTTCTCTGGTACATATATATACCAAAGAGCTACGGGGCTAGTTTAGCGAAGAACTGAATATGCATTCTCAATTCTCTTGTAGAATTTAAGATAGCAATAATGTTTGTAATTCTGATGCTCGTCAGAAATTATTATATATTTACTTCATGCTTCTGCAGATAGGCGAAAAACAGCATTATAAAGGGGAATATTACAGTTTCCTCCCTTGTCAAAAATCCTCCATCAACATTAAGTCCCATGCTTAGCGCGGAACAATAATATATTTCTTGGTAAGCAGTAGATGGTGATTTTTATTTTATTGATATAAGCAAAAAAAATCAAATAGCTTAGTAGTTGGATATTACCAGGAATTCTGATTTGGTGATGCTCAATGATGTCGAGTAGTCGATGAAGGAGGAATAGTTGGTGTAGTAATGCTTGTAGGATTATGTAGCACCATCTGGAGAGTGTAACTTGGTGAGGCGTGGATGATTTGTATAATGGAGAGACCAAAATTGACCCGTGTGCAGCACAAGAACATGGTTTCAAATAGGAAACCCTTGTTTGACCTTGTGTGCAGTTTTCCAATTGTTGATGTAAATATTATTTGAACCCATTGTAGATGTATAACAATCACAGAGATAATGCTGCCACTTCTTCCGGTCGCAACGAAAGTGAAAATTCTGATATCATTTATCTAGATGATGTGCCCAGCCCCGTGATGAGTTCTTTAATGGTGTTATCGTAGAGCCTGCTGCCCCTGATTATGTTGGTAGTTTTATTATGAGTACTAATGGTGTTTATCGTCCTCAAAATGTTCATTCAGTGGGCCTTATCAGGTGTTTTTTGCAAAGAAGGGAATACATTCATTTGTTGACTTTAAGACATCCCAATCCCCTTTATCTGAATGGGCATGATGGTCTAAAGTTATGTTAAAGAATCCTCAGGTGAAGCTAGTTTTAGAGAATGCTAAGATATTCCATGTCGTGCGAGTATCTGAGACTTTGAAAATCAATAAAGATATGAAGGGTCTGCTTGTATTTTTCTCACATTGGTGCGGTCTAACTCATTCGACGGCATGTACTTGGGGTGAGTTAACAATCACTTTAGAGGATGTGGCCGTTCTGTTGTAATTGGCAGTTATTGGTAGCATCCCTGAATTGTCTGATCAGGAGAAGAAGTATGGAAACAACTTGTTCAGAAGATGATGAAATTGCATACTTTTTGTCGTTGCAACAGTAAGAACTATACAGCTTGGACCAATTACTGGTGGAATTGCACTACGAGCGTTGAGGGTCTTGTTGTTGATCATCATCTTTTATTGCTGCATTCCTTGTACTTTGGCTTGTCAGAGACGTATTCGAAGACTCTCTTGGAGGTTAAATGAAGCCCCCGCTTGTTCCTCTTGATGTTATGCTGCTAGTGGAAGGACTCTTCCTCTTGGTAATTTTTTTCTTGGTACTTTATATACTCATTTAGATATTTTCACTCGTGACATGGAGATTTCTAATGGTTATGCCAAGATAGAATCTTTTATCCATGTTATGTTCATGCAAGCCTGGCTTTGGGAGCATTTTCCTGAGTATGCACCAAATAATCGACCCACTTTTCAAAGTGACGAGACGGAGTATGCTAGAATACTTCGTGGAAGTAAGAAAAAACCTTCACTTGTCAGCCTTATTAGTTTGATGGATAGTGAAAAGAAAATGAATTTCAGACCTTGGAGTTTGGAGCTGTCTCAGGTGATTCCATTTGGGACTTTTACTGATAGGTCCAACATTGTCTTACACTCTGGTCCCAGTATTGAGAATAATTTTTCCCAGTGTTGGTGAAGCTACTTTCATGAATAGTTGTATCCCAGGGTTCGTTCTCGCCGTCTGTTTTGATAGTTGCGTCATTCAGTGTTATAATATTGATAGAACAACTCGACAGATGGGTTTTAATCAGTCTGTTCCTAGTTATCGCACTGCAATGCCTTCTATAGATGTGCTTCAAAGTTCTGAGGGTGCTCACAACATTCCTGGTCGAAGCATTCCTTTTCTCTAAGCTAGCAGAGAAGTAATGTTACAAATGAGTATACCAATCTGGAGCGCACAACTTATTATTATAAAGAACTTCATGTTAAGTAGTCCCTATGAGGTTAACGGTGAACCCACTGAAAAGGAAGTGCGACTCCATCATCAGCTTGACACAGGTATCTCAACTCATCCTTTATTTAATTACCATATTTTATCCAGTTATTAAGTGTTTTGGTTTCTCCTCTTGCGGTCGTGGTTCACAGAACACTTCGTAGCGAATGCTACTCTTCAATAAATAACGAAAAGGCCACGGGTAATTATGCCAGGGAGTGGAGACCGTCCTTTGAAGAAAATAAGTGTCTTGTATTTCCTCTCAGTCTCCTTTCTGTATGAAGTATATTAGTACTTTACTCTGATGAGCATGTTTATATAGCCTGGAAGCGTAACTCTTCAGAGTAACTTGAGTATTCGACCCTTTGAATTTGGTGTCCCAGCTATTCCTGGTGCTTTAGCTGCTTATGTTGTGAGTAAAGCCTTCTTTTAAGAAATTTCTGAATAACAATTCGGTATCTTGTTGATTTTGATGAATTTTGCTTCTTGTGAATAACCATTATTCTTAGATGACTAGCGATATAAATACTTCAACGTTAGAAAGCACTATTATGGTTGGAAGCTCTGAGGAAGAAGATAGGATGACCAGGGAATTGAGAAATCTTCTCATACTGAAGTAGTTGAAGAATTCGGGGTCGAGAATGAAGGACTTGGTGATGAATCATACTACGAGGCACGTTCTGCTCCTAATGACTCGTCGCAGCTCCAAGTAAGTATCCTTCATTGTTTTAGAACTATAATGACATGATTATATCTCTTAAACTCCAAAACATGTAAAACCATGCATGATTTCATGTGGAATTTTGGCAATTTTCGCTGTCAGAAAAAATCAGATTCAGGTCTTCTTGCCGTAATGACCGTAGAATCTTCGTCCGATGTCAGAATAAGGTGTTTGACCTATAATTTTTTAGATAACAGATAAATATAACTTCTACATGAAGAATTTATGAATTTAGATCTCATTTTCTAGGTGAAAAATACCTTGCACCGAGCGTCCAGAACTTTTCCAGGAAGAATTTTGTAGGTTTTTAGCTGTCATATAGTCGACCGTTTTGTCTACCCTTATTAGATCGCTTCTCCGATTGTCGCTCCCTTTTAGAATGTTATATTAGACATCCATATGAATAGGTTGGCATATAAACCACCCCCAAATTTCTTACCAATTAGCGCCAGTTTCAGTTTTTCCATAGAGTAGTGTAAAAACGTTTTTGACGGTATTTTTACAAAACGACTCAAATCTCTTCTAAACCATATGTCATGACCAAAACACTTTTTAATGAACATTTAGGTTGCTGATCGAAACATTTTATGAATTCCATGATTTGTGCTTCAATTCCTTATGCTTGAAACATAATCTCTATAATGTCTCTATTTTTAGGGGGGAAAGAGCTGGATCAAAGAGATGAATTTATAGGTAAAGAATTGGAGGTTACCATGAGCCGTGACGCTGGTGATGCATCAATTTCACCTATAAATCATGGGAAATTTCTTCCGGATGAGATTGTTGAAGGAAACACTCTGGATGGCGTTACTGCACAAAATGTTGATATGGCGGATACTGCTCTGCTCGAGTACCCAAATGATGGAGTTAGCTTTGACTTCAAGTTTGAAAGGACTCGACTTGGCTATGTGTGCATTGGTGGATTCACGGTCCTGTCTTCCTATGCTAAGCTGTATACCAAAATATGGTAGAAGTTTGGCCATTTCTTTGTAGGTAATCCCAAGAACTACCATGCTCTGGAAAATGATGTGTCTCTGTTACTACCGACTGTGCGTGAGATGATTTATCTTCCTCTTAAAGAGATATCTGAGATAGTACTTCAAGAATTGAAGGATGCTTTAGACGAGGCTGAAAGGGATAAGTTTAATGTAGCATGGCTTCGTCGTCATTTTGAAGCTACTGAAAAGTATCTGCTAGACAGAGGTATGACTCCAAGCTTGGAGACAGTTACCAAGGATAAATATGAAGTTGAGAGGCTGTCTCGGGAACTTAAGCTTGCAACTGAAATTTTAGGGAGGTTGGAAAAGGCGCATTTTGAAGGTGCTGAACCAATTTCCTAGGAATTTTTCTAGTTTTACATGTTTTCTGAAATATGTGACTTTTTTGTGGTTTTATTTTGGGATTTTTTTGAGTGGGTAGGGATTATTGATTGATTTGTAAAGACACATATATATTTTTAAAAGAGATAATTGCTTGATTAATAAATTAAAATCTTTAGTATGAATGCAAGATGTTACAAATATTTTGGAGAAATTGTAAATATTGCATAAAATAGGGAAATATTGTAAGATGGTGGTAGAATATCTTCAAGCACTGTGAAATGTAGGGGATCTTTGTGAACACCTTTATTCCCCAAGCATAGCTCTCCTGAGTCGACTATTTCTCTGAATATGCGCCTCAAGCCATTGCATTCGCTAGTGGGATGGTTGATGAACCTGTGGAAGTGACAATATTTTGGATTTGACATATCCTCTTCAGTAGGTGGTTGTCGCATAGTTGGTAACTTGATAGCTCCATTTTTTACCCATATTTCTAACAATTCGAGGACCTCTTCCTTAGTAAGGGGGAAATCCGGGATTGTTATATCTGTCTTGTTTCGTTGTGACTGATGCGGAGCTTCGGTTGAGCCTTGTCCTTGAATTGATATTGGTGTTGTCGCCGGAGTTGATGCAGTGCGCTTAGCATGTGATGCTGATTAGGGTGCTGCTTTTCTCTTGGCTCTTTCATCAGTGATCACTCTTATGGAGTGTTGGGTAGAATGTTATTTGTTTAGCAGATGTCTGCTTCCACGAGTGTCTCCATGATTTTCTTCTCTGACGGGTCGTTCCCTTTCCAACAAGGCTGGAAATGTTGTTGTTGATCTCTTGGAGGCCTCATGTATCTCAAAGAAGGTTTGAAATTGTAAATTTTCTAATAAGGCACGATAGACAGGAATCATACCATTAATGCAAATCTCCACCAATTATTTCTCAGTCACGTTCTGGTCATGCTCGTTGTTCCTCTGAAACATTCTTCCCAGATCTGAAAGAGTAATTTCTTCAGAGACAAAGAAATACTTCTTATAAAAGGAATCAACCATCTGAGACCAAATGTGAATATTGTTGGGAGCGAGGTTATTGTACCAAGCGTAAGCTCTTCCCGTAAGAGATTTCGAGAATTCTTTGAGCCGCAACACCTGATTATATTCGTGAACTCCTAGCGACTCAAAGAATCGAGAAAAATGTTCTCGAGCGTTTCTGGTGCCATCGTATAATAAACGGAGGATATGAGTATCTTCTCGGCAGTCCAACCCTCTGAATTTTTGTTGGGTAAAGGAGTTGGTGTTGATAGAACGAAGATGAATCTTCCTTTCCACGATTTTGCAAGAGCCTTTCCAGGTCTTCACGAGTGATAAAGTTTTGTTGTGGATGACTCCTTTATGATGCACGGTCAGTGATGATCTGTATTTCATCATTCTCTTGTGCACTAGTTTTGACGTGTTAGCACCGCCGTCGGTTGCGTTCTTGACCTGCTCCGTTTGACAACAACACTGCTCTGGTGTTAACTGCTCTTTTAAAGCCTTAAGCAAGGTAAGAACTTCCTTCTGAGTGGTAGCCACGACTATTTGAGTTTCATCCAAGGTCTCTTGTCGCTTCATTAAATCGGCTATGGTTGGTAACACCTGCTCCTTGTCTTTGAAACTTTCACTGGTACAAAGAGAAGTTTTGGTACTTTCAGTGGTGTTTTGAGGAATGATTTATGGGGCTCCACCACTGGAATTACTAATATAGCAACGGCTGTTGAGCTTGAATTAGGATTGGTTGTTGAACCTTACTTAAGATCCACCATTTTTGAAGAATTGAATTTTGCTACCGAGAGGTTGATCTCCCACTGTGGTCGCTAATTGTTTGTACCTAGAAAAATGATCTCAGGTAAAACAATGTACTGTTGACGTACTTTTTGTAGGTTCGAGGATCAAAATCGTACAAAACAAATAAAATAAGTAGGAGGTTAGTATTTGTTCTGCTTCAGTTACAAAGAAGGACATGGGTTGATCTTAGGGGAGGGAAGCAAAGAAAAGTGAAAGAATTGTGTGTAGGATTGTGTGTTGTGGTGGAAAAATAGCAGAGTTTGAGAATGATTTTCTATCTTTTCTCTATATGTCGCTTGTTTTTTCTTGTTGTTCCTTTTGAAATTGGCTAAGCAACCTATTTATAATGGTTTGTACTACACAATTTCCTTGTAAAGTAGTGGTAGTTGTGGGGAGATGGAGAAGTAGAGGTTGTGGTAACCGTCCACTTTGTCTATGGAAGCTTCTGGAAACTTCTTAGACCATGAATCCAGTATCTCTTCAACTGCTCCAACTTACCACTTATTTTATAACTTCCTTGTCATGGTGTAGTCCTACACCCATGTTGCTGCAAATCGCCAGACCAAAACCCCATATTTTATCCCCCCATTGTAATATTATTTGATGTCTCGTAAGAGTTAGTGGGTTCATGGCTTCAAAGCCATGAGCCTTGCTGTAAAAATAATATTTCTAGTAGACTTTATCTCAATTTTGTCACAATAATGGTTCAAGTAATTGTGCTAGATTGAGCGAATAGTGGTGCTAGCATGAGTAAATAATAGTGGTAGCAGTGGCGGAGCGTGGGGCCTACCAGTGGAGCTTGGTGCTGCATGGAGCATTGGTGCTGCACAGAGCTTGGGCACACTAAGCGTTGGCTGCACGGAGCGTTGCACAGAGTGTTGGATGCATGGAGCTTTGCGTGTACGGAGTGTTGGCTCCACGGAGCGCTGAAGATTTTCGATGCATGGAGCTTCGGTGTAGTGTTGATGTTAGCACTGATGTGGCCCACTTCTCCTGGTGCTGCGGCTAGCATTTCTCCGTTGCTTTGTAGCTGTTGACTTCATTGTTTTGGTTGACTTTGTTGTTTGGCACATTTATACAAAATCCTGTACTTGTTGTTTTCAGGGCTATTGCTTATATGCTATTGTGTATTGATATTGAATAATTCCATGACCATGACTGTGGTCTATTTCGAGTTTCTTAATCTTGTGAGATTTAATTGTTTGTATTTATGCCTTATTTTGGTGCAGCGCATACAGAACACCTTCAAGGGATTCAGCTGTGGAAGTTTGAAATCTTGAAATTATGTTTGATGTGATTCCTCAATTAGATAATATGCATATAATTAGCGCTCATATTTAAATATGGTGTTTCCTTTATTCCGAATATTCGTGATTTTGTATAATCAGTATGCTTTGTTTTATTAAGGTAATTTTGCGTGGATGCACATGAAATAACGAGGTTTTTGTTGCACAAAACTATGAAATTTCTATGGTGCATATATATGCCAAAGAGCTACAGGGCTAGTTTAGCCAAAAACTGAATATGCATTCTCAATTCTCTTGCGGAATTTAAGATAGCAATAATGTTTGTAATTCTGATGCTCGTCAGAAATTATTGTATATTTAGTTCATGCTTCTGCAGCTAGGCGAAAATCAGGATTATAAAGAGGAATATTACGGTTTTATCCCTTGTCAAAAAATCATTATCAACACCATGATACACTTATCCGAGCAATACAAGTGGAGATGCCTTCGTCTGTGAGAAGAATTTTCTGCATGTTGTTAGTCTTATGCAGCCATATCGGAGTTCGTGAATTTTTGGGATGAATTTCTTCCACATATGATTGAAGATCACCACCAATCCAACACAAATCAAGGCGTTATCAATTTTTATTACAAAAATTAAGTTCTAGTCTTGGTCAAGATTTAATGGCCAAATATGAGTCCCCAACCATCACCGTAGGCGTAAAAACTATAAGAACAAATAATTTGGTCATGGAAAAAAAATCTATTCTAGTTCCTCTAGAAAAATTTTCGTCCATTGGAAAGCTCAACAACAACCAGAGGCATGGTATTGACAGGTAAAGTATCACTACAACATACTCATATTGTAATTTCAATTTTACTAAGTTAAACTCATTATCATTCAGTCTTTTTGAATCTGTATCAATCTGAAAACTGGTGGTGGTAGTGTTTAGTTGATGGATAACATAAAAAACTTAGATTAAACACAAACAACTTTTAGGGATATTGGCCAGAGTAAGATTGATGGTATATATGTATGCCTATATAGGCAACAATTAATATGAATGTCATATTGTCGATTATACATCCAGACACTAGAAATGTTACAATAAAAAAATTCTAGAGAAGGAAGAGAGGATTTGGGATAATTGATGTCTGGTACTCAGGTTTTGACCAGATTTAGTATTTTGTCTAACATTTGTCCAACGTTATGGCTTGGTATCTGGACTAGGCGTTGACCCAAGTTGACTAAGTTAAGTTTAAACTTTTGTTTAATAACTACTAAAAAAGGGATAATTGATGTTTGGTACTTAGGTTTTGACCAGGTTTAGTATTTGGTTTAAAAGTTCACTTATGCATGAATTCGTAAAGAAGGTACACAGTTTTAAATATGTTAGACCAAATACTAAACCTGGTAAAAACATGAGTTCCAAACATCAATTAGCCCATTTTTTAATACTTATTAAAAAGAAGTTTAAACTTAACTTAGTCAACTTGGGTCAAGGTCCAGTCCAGGTACCAATCCCTAACGTTGGACAAATGTCAGACCAAATACTAAACCTGGTCAAAACCTGAGTACCAAACATCATTCAGCCAAAAAAATTATATTACATATTTTGTGTGATACCATCCCTACCTCAATATTTAAGATCCTGACTCAAGAATGAGTATTCACTTACAAGATAGTATATCTATAAATTTGAGATAGTAAACCATACCTGATTAATGGTTTTATACTTTTTTCAAAGTTTGTTTTCAATTCAGATTGTTTGAATCACAAAAAACAAGATATGTGAGTCGTAAAACACCGGGAAAAGAGTAAAAAGGCTAATGAGAAGTATGTTACCTTCGTTGTTTGTAGTTCTATTTTTTGTCATCGACTAAACTCAATTTGGCATATTTAGAAAATAATATATTATATTCGTTTTTGTAATATATTGTATTCAAGTGAACAAGGAAAAATATTATCTAGATGAGTGAATCGATTATCCTTGAATTACAATTGTTTAGCTTATAGAGGGATCAAATAGTATAGTTCTGTTGATAGCTTGGAGGATTATAAGCCTCTCCGATCGATTCTACCATAGAGGCCAATGATAACTCCCCCGAACACAGCTTACAACTTTCATCGTACTGTGAGTAGTATCTTGTATTTTGAATGTGAATGTAATATACTGTAAAATATATTGTATTCATTTTTCCAACATTTTTATTGTCACTGTTATTTATCCAGTGAACATGAGTTTTAATTTGATGTTGTTCCTTAATTCTCTTGGAAGAAACCTTTAATTTTATGTTACTTAGTTTCTACTTTGTTCAATCATCCCTCTGTACGAATAAATTTATAAAATTTATAGTTATTGGGTTGGTACTAACTTTTTGTTTCACTCCAAGTGTCTTTTGAGTACTTGACCATCTGACCCACTCGAATCAGTAAAGTGTAACGTTATTTTATTACACTTTTATTAGTATTTTATTTCATATGGGTTGATTTGTAATTACATTAATTTTCTAAAAAGGTTAGTGAACTGTGTTCTCTCCACGACAGTTATATATTCTTTATTGATGGTCCTAGTGGTTCAAGGAAAACTTTTTTGTATAAGGCGATACTGGCGTATCTGCAAAACGGTTACAATTGCAACAATGACATCAGGGATTCTTACAACCATTATGCCAGGTGGAAGGAAGACTCATTCTCGATTCAAGATACTTGTAACAACAGACTTAACTTGTACAACATATGTGTGTGAAATATAATTTGGCGTATCTCATTCGTAAGGACAACTTGATTATTTATGATGAAGCAACAATGGCAAACCGATATGCATATGAAACTTTGGATCAAACGTTAAAAGACCTAAATAATATCGACTTACCATTTGGAGGTAAGATTTTGGTTTAAGGTGGAGATTCTTGTCAATTGTTGCCTTTGATTGAACGTGGCACACGAGAACATGCAAATAGTGCATGCTTAACCAATGCAACATTCTGGAAGGATGTCAAGGTAAATCATTTCAAAGAAAATATGTGTTCAAGGTTGGATCTTGGCTTATTGGAATTCTTGCTACACATTGGAGATGGAATTAAGCCATATGTTATGGAATACATGGTGAAACATCTAGATTACATGGTCTTGGAATAGGATGGTGGGCAATTTGTTAGGAGATTGATTGACGAGGTTTTTCCAAGAATTAAAAAGAATACATATGATAAAGTTTACATTAGTCATAGCGCATTGATAACTCCAAAGAATAACGTTATCGAAAAACTTAATCAGAAAGTTATTGAAATCTTTCTGGGAGATGTCACTCCTTTGACACGGTTCAAAACGATCCTAACAATTTGTGGACGATAGATTTTACCAATAATATTGCTCTAGGTGGGTTACTTCTTCCCATGCTTATACTGAAGATTGGTGCTCTGATTATTCTCTTGAGGAATCTTGATCCAAAGTATATCCTTTGCAATGTCATTAGGTTATTGTGTCGAAGACCATCCACAAACTTCATTGATGCAGAATATTTTACAGGTAATTACTTTGGGATGAGAGTGTTGATATGAGAATACCCCTAGAACCCCCAAAGAAGTTGAAACTGCTTTTTAAGTTTACACCAAAGTAATTTCCAGTACGTGCAAGTTTTTCTCTTATGATAAAAAAGTCTCAAGGGTAAACCATACCACATGTTGGTGTCTACCTATAAGATCATGTGTTTTGTCATGGAAGTTATATGGTTTTTTGTCTAGGGGAGTCTCGAGAACTACAACAAAAGATTGGTCAAGAATGGGGCTTTTCCGGATATGGCTGAAACATGTATCAGAAATATCATTTTCCAAGATCTCATAAAGTTTTGTGATACTGTTGAGTGATCTATTTTTGGTTGATTAAATTATAAACAAAAAAAATCATTTATTGTTGATATATTATTGAGTGGTTTATTTTATTGCAGTATCATACTTTTTTGAACATGGAAAATACGTATGAAAAAGACTATTGTTTGCCGACGCGCAACGCACGTGCACTCGACTTGTCCTACTTAATCGTAAAAACAAAAAAATGAAATACTAGTCATTATAGTTTATAGACAATCGAGTTAACGATAATGCGATATGGCCCTCCCATATATGACTCTTAGTTGCTTTTTTATTTGTTTTATTGGTTTTTAGCGGATCATATTTTACTCATTTGACCAAAGAAAAACTTCAATATTTTATAAGCCATATCATCGACCCATCGTGGTGTCATATAGTGTTCATAAATGGTGGATCATATAGAACTTTCGTTGAGTTAAAATTCAAAAAGCAAGTTTATACATGTTTGATAACGTCAACTAATTATCCAGAAGTCACTTTAAGAGTTTGACTTTTATCAAGGTGGGTTAGGAGGCCTTTTTTTCGGTCAGAAGTGAAAGAATTTTATTTCAATTTTTTTTTTTTTTGCTTCTAAAAGTCTTTCTTGAAACATCTGACTTTTTACTTCCTATGTATGTTCTCAAATTAAGTTGAAAAATCATTTCTCATAATGTCCTAACACACTTAGTTATCTACTAGGATATTATCAATAACTCATGATAAATTTTTTGTGTTTTATCTGATAAATCGAAAGAGACGTTTATAAATTGTAAGATTCTTGGGTCAAGCGTCGTAGAAGCTAACCACGGGGTCTTAAAAAAATCCTTTGTTTGTTTGAATCATCTTAAAAGATTTATTATTTTTTTCTTTTTTCTTTTTTAAGATCAAAAAGATTTATTGTTGGTAGGTCGTTTCTTCTTTTTCCCAAAGGTTATTTTTTTTTGAACTTTAGTTATTTATTTCCGAGCTTAGCCTATCTTTGCATATTTTATAATTATCCCTCTCCTGTGGGGGAAATAAAATCGAAATATGAGATCCAATATGGAGGGAACGAACGAGTCAGTCAAATGTAGGACTTGGTAAATGTCACGTGTAGTTTTTGTTCTTTAGTCATAGTTTTCAAATATAGTTTTCCTGGTAGAATGTTCTCCTGGTATTATTTGACATCGGTAAATTGGCCATATTGACGGGAAAAGCTAGAATCTTACACATAAACTATATGTCATTCTTTTTTATTTTCCATTTTTCCTTTCGTATAGTTTAATTGATTTTCAAAGAATACTAGTATATAACCCGTGCTGTGTATCGGGGCTGATGGGAACAACTAATTAGGCGAGGTGGTGCTTCGCTTCACACCCCTGGTTAAATGCATAAGATTTTTTTTATAATATTCTTAGTTTGATTTTTGAAAGGTATCTGAAACTCTAATATCCTATATATATCTAACAATTCGAAGAAAGAAGTTGATTCCCTAAATTTTGGATTCAAAGTAATTAAACATATATATACAACTACTATTTCGTTCATATCTGAATATCTCACAGAGTTATACATAATAGTTATGGTATGACATGTAATTTCATTATGTTTTCGACTTGATAAGTTCATTAACTCAATAACCGTTAGTTAATTAAGTTTGAATCCTACTTTATAATTTCTATGAGCATTTCAGCAATCTATTTTAGTCCCATGATACCATTCAACGTGGAGTGGGAGATGAATTGAATATCAACTGATGTCTTTAAAATGAAAAAGATCATAAAAAGCAACATACTATTTATTTAAAATAAATTAATTTTTAATAATGTCATACGGGAGGATATGCTGTGATTTTTTGCAGATTGAGAAGGAGCTCATGGTTAAGAGATATGTCTTATGGGAGGATGTGTGGCTAGAGGATTTTAATAAAAGAATGATCTTTACCGTCTCATTTGATGACTGCAGTTGTCAAATATTTGAGTTTAAACGTATACTTTGTAGGCATGCAGTTAATGTACTAATACATAATGATATACGGTTGCTTCCAGATAAGTACATCCAAAGGAGATGAAGAAAGGATGTGAAGAAATCATACTCAAAAGTTAAAATGGGTTTTAATTGTGTGGATAATGACATTGAAAGCGTGCGTCGTAATGAACTTTGTGCAAACTTTTGCAAGATTACAGAGTGGGGGAACTGGGAATGATGAACAATATGGTCATATTAAACATTGGTTAGCTTATCTGGGGAATGAACTAAAACTTGGTGGACCGAGTTGTACGTGAGTGTGTCAAACGGAACCAATCAAACAATACACCAACTTCTTTTATACTCGAATCCAGTGGATTGGTAGAAAAATTTAGCTTTCTCAATTTCCTTTGTCATTTGTGAATTGCATTTTTTTTATGCTATATGAAGTTGAGTTTCTTTATGCATTCATATTCCAATCTCGTCTGTAGGGATTTCTCATATATATAGTCCGAACATAACAGAGATTTATGATTTAAGGATATAAGTGAGTATTTAAGGTTGCATTTTATAAGCTTGTTCAAGTGATATACTACTATTTTACGTGGATGTGAACTATTTTATGCATACTATTAACAATGACCGTCAGACTACATGATGAATGACATCCGAACTGCATCAGTAAATTAAGAGAGTAAAACTTCACTTGTTTTCAAATCTGATTTGCAATTGCGAGTCAATTTCAGAAACTCTTAAGCCTCGCTAACTTTGTTATTACATTAGTCTTCTAATTGTCCAACCTCCTAATGGAAGAGTTAAAATCTCGGGATTATCTTATAATACTCGGCCAATAATCCTTAACAAAAAGAAAAATGCTTTTATTTGGCTCTAAATGAGCGTAGGCCATAAAAAAAAGGTGAAACACTCACCTATCACTTGTCACATCCATTTGTATTGATGCAACAACAAATCATTTACTGTTAGCTAGAATGTTAAAAATTTACTTATATACACATATTCGGATCAAGTAATAAGGGAAGACTTAGACTAATAATTCAGGACACTGCAGGTAATCAACATGGACTTGTTGCTTATGAGGTAGCTAAATGGGAAAGAAATTGTATAATTACTTTGAAAATAGCAAGTGAGTGAACAAAATTCCTTTTACAATGCTGACATTAGATACCGTTTTCTGCATGGGCGAAGCTTCTCATGACTTGAATCCATATAAGTTTTCTTGCTTAGTCACCCATTGTTTATCAATATCACAGTCTTGATATGTTCTTTCATAATTCACTTCTCTTCCTCTGTCATTTTCAAACCAAAATCATATCCATTTCTTGAAGGTATGGCAGATAAATACAATGGTCTTGTTTCTATAAGATTGTAAGCCGATAAGTGGAACTTACCATTTGGGCGAACAGTGGGAACTGTAGAAAACCAATTAAAAGAACTAGAGCACAACTGAAGAGCAATACATCTATTGGAGCCTAATGCAACTGTTTGCCAAGAATAATTATAAAAGCTTCTCCGAATGACATCAATACACTGGTCATGTATATGAATAGTGTTGCAAAACCTATTATTCTTCTTTGTGGTAAGGATTTTAAGAAATCTTCTTCAAAGTACTGATGTGTATACAGCCAAGAACATTAATTAGCACTAATGTGATCGAGGAGAAAAGAGATAAGGCATCCGATGTAGAAAATACCATAAAATAATTATTTATCAAGAAGACTGAAAGACCATTATCACTACTATTACTTTCTTGAAGGTTTCTTCTAGGTACAGTGATAGCAGTGTAACAGTAGCAATTAGAGCAGCTACTACCATGAAAAAAAGGGTTAAGATCCACCACTAAGTAATTTCAAATATAATTATCTATTAATCAAAGATAGTACGTCAATCATTACCTGTTTATTTCCTAGATTGAACTTATTGATTGTGACTTATGTGTACTTTGGGACCTAGGGTAGAAATAACAAATGGAAAGGGAAAATTTGAATTTACCTTCAACAGCTACACTAAGATAAGATCGTCACTCAACATCTACACGGAAGATAGCAGTAATGTTTTTTAACTCTTTTAGGTTTTTTAACAGAAGTTAAGTTCGTATTTATATTTCTAATCACAGATACTTTTGACAGCATGAAAATCAATTAGAATTACAAATAATAACACAATTCAGTTAATAGTTGCTTGACCTATTGACTGCAAATCTATGGATGTCCCCATGATAATCAAACTCCAAAACAATGTGTTACTTTGTACTAACTTTGGTAGTGATACTCTAACTAACACCATCGTAATTGTACTTGCATCACAGTACTGTAACAGATTCACATACTCCATTGAGGGACCTTATAGCCAAGCAAATGTCAACAATTTGAACCACCATTGAGGTTCATTCATTACCTGAGCTTCAGTTATGAAGGTGAACTGCCGTGGATCGAAAAAGAACTGGCAATAATGGGAACTCGTCAGCTGAATGGTGATGGTATAAACTGAAAATTGGAGTACATAAGATCAATTACAGTATGTTTGAACTATGCAATTTCTAAAGTTCTCATGTTTATAAAACTTCTCTTATACTGAGACATAAGATCAAGCAACCGACACTCGTGATGAGAACATGACATACTCTTAAGATACAAAAGATAGCTAAGTTGTAAAATTCACAAATGAAAAGAACTTTGTGGTGGCCGATTGTGGAAACAAATTCATGTGATGTACATCTTCTTTTGCCACATCATAAACCAAATTCAAGTTTAGATGTACCACTGCCTTTAGTTGCTTCTTCTAACCATATTATCGTCCCACAATCGAGACACGTTTCTGTTGGCGTTCCAAAATCATACCTCAATAAGTCCATTCCTTTTTGCAATAATAGACAACATTATTGTAAGTCCTATAAACACAATAACATTGTATGTATTCTGATATTTGGGTAAAAAGATATTTTTCATCTGATTCAGAATCATTATTTTTATCACAGTGGCACTTATTCTCCATTAGTTGAATTTAGTATCATCAACATCTAATGAAAAAAAAAAGAAATCTACCTCACATGACGACTCCATTTATAAAAATTGAAGTTATAGAACTAAGTAAGCATGTATATTTTCCAAATCTTGAAAATGGAAAATTAAGCAATAAACTCTCCTAACCTGAAAAAAAATTAATTGCCAATGTTCTGATAACAAAGACAAAGTTCGGTTTGATAAACATATGATATTCTTCTAGTAAGAACATTTATAGTCGATAGAAGTAAATTGTGTTAGACAACTTCAGTATCCCCACGTCAGAAGAAATATTGACAATTATTCTTGAATCAGATAGCTGAAGGAACAGAGTGAGGGATTCAGTCACCACCTTAACAACCTGGTAATTTGTTTTTAGACATTTTTCTGCCTCGTCATATGGTTTTGTCCATATTTGTTTCAACTTTGGGTTCTCTAAATACTGCACCAATACACATTTACATCTAATTAATAACAACAACATTATAAAATATCTACAAACGTGTATATGCTAGACATAGATTTGTCAAACTGATATTTATCAAGCTTAAGCTTTGTGTTACGTATCTAATGGAAAGAAACTGACTTAATCCTGGTGATTGATCCATATTGATAGTTAGGATGCTAATAAAAAAGCAAAAGGGCTCTGAGCATTTTCGCAGTTGTATGACTAATGTGTCAACCCAACCTTTTTCGCTTCCGGTTTTAAACGCGTTCCGCAATCCACTTTTAAAATCTAAACATTGAGTTGAGGTATTTTTAACAAATATTCACACGATATCAATGAAGTTTGTTTAGTAAAGTTACCTTTTCATCCTTAAGCATTAGAACCCTAAGTTGATCCTTGTCTACTACTGTAACTTCACCAATTTCTGCATTATTCACTTACACAGGGTAATTTTCCATTAGGTGCTGGATTATGTCCAACCACAAATTTAACCAAGAACTCACAGAGATACAAAATCATATAGAAAGATGGAAATATACTAAGGTTTTAAAGAAATTTTTACCAAGATATCAAGCTTTCCAAAATGAGTCTTTATGAATTCATTCAATGATCAGACAAAAGTTAGATTCATGACATCTAATTAATGAAAAGTAACATTTGGGAGTTTAGATTTTTTTTCCAGATTTTCAACAGCTTCAAGACCCATGTTAATATCTCTAAATGTGAATACAACAAAAATCCAATTAGAATCTAATTTCTTACGAATCTCCAATCCAATTACCTTATTGGCACCTGTAAACATAGTTATTAGACAGGTATGAGTCACGAGTCGACTCGTACGAGTCACCTCAGCAAATCTAAAACCGAGTCGACTCGAGCCTTGACTCGTATATGACCATGAATCGAAAATTCATCTTGACTCGTATTGATTCATATAACGAGTCGCACGAGTCAAGCACTGATTCATGAACTCTCCCATAAATCTTCTTAATTGTTTATAAAAAATCGTTCGCAAAGAGTCGAACCCAAGACCTTAGCAATACTAACAATCACTTGATCCACTGAACTATATGTTCAATTATGGTATATATTTAATATATACCATAATTCTATCACAAAATCATCTAAGCCTAACAAATATTTATATAGGGATTTCAACAGGACCGGTATTTTCCAACTTCCCCTGAATCCTTAAAAATATTTTGTTTATATAAAATTATTACTCATAAACTAAATTTTAGATACATAATGTGTATCTATTTTATTATATTGTAAATAAAAAATTGATCATGAATCTCTGATTCACGATTCAATACTTAAATATAAAAAACGATTCATTTCGCGATTCACGAGTATTTGGTAATGGCCTATTTGTAGGACTTTGCAGATTACCAAATTGATGTCTTGGTAGATTCATAAATTCATCAAGTAAATAATAAACCAAAATAGTTATGGCAATCGTCAGTGGGTATAATGTAAACTCAGTTATGTCAATGATATCTTTTAAAATTTAAACTCTCAGCTATCTCAATCAAACAGACTGACCCAATCTGACCATTTTATTTGTTCTGCACTTTTATTTTTTGGTGCTAAGATACAACGATCTTCTAGGTACTGTTAATGAACGTACCTTTCGAGAAAAGACGGATATGTGCTTTTGACAATAGCATTGATGTTATCACCGTCATCGCATGTGACCAATAATCAGGTGGGATGTTTATCAAGTACTGTTTTCTTCATCTTCAGTTTCCAAGGTTGTGATTTTTCCATCCCAGATGTCTAACATCCACTTACCAAACTATACAATTTCTTGTTGTTGGGCGTGATCCGAATTTGCATCCATCAGCCGCATGTTCGTCGAAACTTTGAATATTTTGAAATGCTTCCATAATATTTTAAAATGTTAAGTTGTAAAATACACAAATGTCTCGACATAACATGGGATCAATATAACCTAAAAGTTAATTGAATAATAGGAACACCTGCAACTCCAATTGGTTGAAGATGCAATAATGGTGGACGTGTTTCTTTCTTCTGCTTGGTAGCAACGGTACTTTCCACTAAATCACGATGGCTATGGATGACCTCTTTAAAAAAATTCAGTGGGTTAAAAAGTTAACCACTCAACCACATCAGATCCCATCGAATAATTTAACAAAAAAAATAATGGAACAAAATTACATTTAATGTAAGAATTGATTTCAAATTATTTTTGATTTGATGGAACGTATTGCTTCAAAGTATCAAACTTGAGGTACATATATAAGCTGTCTTAAATCACCAATAACATCTGGCTATCCATATTGGGGCTCACCCCTTCAAATAAAAATATCAGTCTTGTTAGTTTAGACCTAACATGAATGCAATGTCCTGGATTTTTTCAGGAGCATTGTGCAAATTTTGAGTTTTGATATATGATATTTAATATTGAGCAGAAGGAAAAATTACTCATAATAGGTCTCCTCGTCAACAACAGTATCCAACTTTCTTTTGTTGTGTTTTTACCGTACTTGTGCACCTTTCTACCTTCGCTAACGGGAAAAAGGAAATGCATTCCTATCAAATAAAGTAACATCAACATCACAGGATAAAATGGGAAGATTTACACTAGAATACACTCCTACCATTGCATAAATTATAAAGTCTTCATTTTGCCATATATTTATGCAAAGGGATTGATAGTATTGGAAAACTAAGACTTTTTACTATTGTATGAAAATTCTTTTCACTTTAAGTATATTATACTACTGTAAACAATCAATTGCATGGACGTGATATTTGATTGAGATATGGTGATAGCTACAACATATCTATGCACACCCACATTCCAGCTTATGAAAACAAAATATGACCCATGGGAAGTAGCTCATGTAAATTATGCAAAGCTTAATGTATTATAGAAAACAAAATAGAAGTAAGCCACCTCTTGTTTTGATCAAAAACAGTATGATCCCAATCATTAATAACCCTTGTAGCTATCCCCCTAGATCTCACAATAAGCATATCCAAACTCATCAAGCCACATTAAGTTACCAGAAATTTATGCTAAACGCGCCATTTAGCAGTGCCATGGGTTATATGCCACATATTGGAACTAAGATTACTTGCATTGGTGTAACTTATAGAGTTACAGGTGTATTTCATGTAAATTCAGCAACAAAATGTATATATAAGATTTGAAACTCACCAAGAAGGCATTTCCACCTGTGACATCCACATAAGTTGTGATAATTTGCTATCCAACAATTAACCTAAAGTAGGGCTTCTTGGTAGTACGACGCCTCTTCATTATTGTATGTGAGACGATGTCCTGCAAGCAATCTAAAAGTAAAAAAAAAATATTGGTAATAAAAAAAACAACTCAGTAGTACTTGAAATAAAATGAATTTATAAACTATTGGTCTGCCAAAAAGATTACTTGACCATATTATACGTTTCTACGAATGTGCATATCATTCAGAAATCAGCCAAATCTATTTAACCAAAAGAAAAGCCCACCTGCACATATCGGTCTTGAAACTTTGTTTGCGATGTTGAGGTTATTGGTTACAATTCCATATGCTAAACTATATCTTGTTTTATTAGATCTCTATATTGCTTCCTCGACCGTCATATAATTACAAAACTGTTGTAGAGAAATAAATGTTTACAGTTTAGTTTGATACTTGTATTTCATAGTAATTTAGCAGCAGCAGCAAGCTGTAACTTGAACATAAATTTGAATGGACATAAGGGTGCGTAAACTTATTTGAACTTCATGAGAGACATTACAGGTCTAAATATTTCATCCTACACTATCATATTGTCCTCCTAGCAAATGTATACAGTAAATAAAAATATGACGAAATCAAAGCTCGTGTGATATAGCAACAACTCTTGCGATGTAATGCATGATTACAACTAAAAATTAAAGCACAAAAATACGAAGAAATAAAAAATAGTTAGGATTTACATTAACATCGAAATATTGTGGGTTCGATGTGGTATCCCTTCTCACCAACTGCTTTACCACCAGTTAAAAATATAGCCCCTTCTTTCTTGCCTTGCTAAATGTATGAAAGGATTTTGTTAAACTAATTCTTATTTACCTACATCATCCAAACAACGAAATTTAGTCACTAACACTTAGCAAGGGACTGAATTTCCATAAGTTCATGCTACGGTTCCTGAAATCATGTTGTGGTTCACCATTAATTCATATTAAGCAAGAGATGTAATCCATATTGCAATCAAGATACTTACTGGAAGACTAAGTAAACCAATGTTAACTACTGTTAAAATTTCCTGGCCATTTTGGGGGCTACCAAAAACTAATTTGGGGCGACTATTTTAAACCCATCCAATAGATGTGGCTATGGGATAACCTAATGGTATGTAAAAATATCTATGTACCCTCTCAGTAATCAAAAAATTTCCTATAACCCTTTCACTAATAAAATATTAAAAACCTAAAACCTTTACCATTTTCTTCTCCACCGATTCTCACTGTTTTCTCTTCTTCTTCTCTTGTTTTGAAACTACCGATTGTGGCTAAATCATTTCATCGTAAACCAATTTATTGTATAATCGTAAACCATTCATCGTCGTAATTACAATCTAAAGATGGCTAGAAAAAAGCAAACAACCCATCAACCTGATAATACTAACTAGCCGAATTTTGCCGAGAGAATAAGAAATAGAGAGATCGTTGAAGAACATAGTGAAGAACACGAAGAACACAAAGATGATGAACTAGATACGGAGACTGATTCTGAAAATCAGCCTCTCCAGAACTTTGTAATGGCTCTAATAAGGTAAGGGTTTACAATTATTGGGTTTATTTTTCTTCAATCGAATGAAATCGTCAATAGAATATCAAGGGTTTTAGGTTATATGTCATAATCGGTAGTTTCATGTTTGTTTTTAACTACCGATTATGTTAGTGTGCTTCATTGCTCATGAACATCGACCATAATCAGTAGTTATTATTCATTAACTACCGATTATATTTCTGGACCAAAATTTAGTGATAATCGGTAGTTTCGTATAGGGTTAAATTCCCGATTATAAAGTTAGTGATTCCTCGAGCACATCGACCATAATCGGTGGTTATATTTAGTCACTAACTATTAATTATATTCCTAGACCAAAATTTAGGAATAATCGGTAGTTTCTTATTGGGTTAAACTCCCGATTATGAAAGTTAGTGATTCCTCAAAATATACTACATAATCGGTAGTTATATTTAGTCATAAACTACCGATTGTCCACCTGTACCAAAATTTACACATAATCGGTAGTTAATCTTTTTATGTAACTACCGATTGTATGTGTGTCCATAGCTTAGACTTTTTTGTTCCATTTTTTATGCACAATCGGTAGATAATATAGATCCCGAGCTACCGATTATGCACAACCGGTAGTTAGTTTGTTTATTTGACTACCGATTATGAACAATCGTTTGAGTTTAACGTACTTTGTCTACCGATTATGTAGTGATTAAACGGTATCTTGTTGGAAATAATTGTTCTTTCTTTTGTTTTTTTAGGGAAAGGCGATCTAAGCATTCTCACGATACAATTCTTTCGGGGCCTCGTCATGAAGGGGGTAAGAAAGTAACTGCTAGTACAAGAAAACAAAAGAGCGCTAGCGGAATTGTTATCACCGAAGGAACTCAACCAAATGTTCCAAGAAGTAGAAACCAAGAAGAAGGTTAACAAAGTGCTCCAAAAGATAGATACCAAGATGAAGGAGAACCAAGTGGTATACAAGGATAAGGACAAGGTACAAAGAAGGCAATTAAGAAGAAAGGAGGACACCAAGTCCCTGCCTCTTTGAAGATAAAGGGTATTCAAGAAGGCCGAATCCCTGGGTTACCAAGAGATGGATGAGATCTTTTATGTGGTTACAAAGACTCTTGGGCGAAAGAAATTTATTCAACTGAGGTAATAATTATAAAACACCATTCTTAACCTATTGTGTTCTTATTCGTAGAAGTGTTATCCGTTAGTCTAATTATTTTATAATTCATCGTTTATATTAGGACCGTTCTAATGTGGTTCGTCTACTTAAACCTATGGCTTCACCAAGAAAGATGAAAGATTGGCCGTTAGATGGTGAGTGTGAACGGTTCAAGCAAATTATACTGAACTCGGGGTACCTACGGCTGCCGAGAATTCAATGTTACAGCATGACCGGGTGTCGATATCAGCATTCATGGAGAGAATGTATCATGAGACCGATACCTTTCACATGTCATGGGGAGAGATGACGATCACCCGTGATGATGTGGTGCAGATTCTAAGTCTCGCTGACCATGGTACGACGGTCAAGTTTGATTATGTGAAGCAGTTAAGCTGGGAACAACTTTATTTTTACACTGAGAAGTGCCTTGGTTGGGATCGAGCCACATCCGACGATGAGTTCAAACGGTGCTTTCCTTACAAAACCAGACAGTTCAGCATGGTTCACTTGATGAACATGTTCAAAGGCACCAAAGTTAAAGAAGAAATGAATCCAGAGTTAAGCGATGACGAAGTCAATGCTGCAGCCACTGCATATCTCCTCTGTGTTTTGGGATGTGTCATTTTCCCCAATGCTAGTGGAAACCGGGTCGACGCCAACCTTCTACAACTTTTGCATCCTCTCAACAAAGTTCGTGACTATTCATGGGGCACCGCATGTCATGCGTTCTTGATGGATGAGTTGAGAAAGGCATCGAGGGAATTAACTAGCCAAATTGCCGGGAACGAGAGCCTACTACAGGTATTTTGGTAACTCTAGTGATGGTTTGATTGTTATTTATTTTTTTTCTCTCTTAAGAATCAATTTTCTCATACTTGGTTTGATATGTACACTAGACATGGATCTATGACCACTTCTCGTCCCTCGAGTTGGCCAAAAAGAATCCGGCATGGGAGAAAGGAACACCCCGAGGAACAAAATACATCTTTGACAACAACCATTCAAGGTCTAAGGAGCAGGAGTTGATTTCTTTGAGGAGTAAATTAGACTCGATGGCGTCCAAAGATGTATGCTTTGATCCATACTTGGAAGACCGAGCTAGTGGTCATATAGCGGGAAGGTCTGAGTTGTCGTTTTACTATGGATCCTTGTGGCATCCCACTGGATAGTCATGTACAATGCCTCTAGGGTGATGCGTCAACTCGGTTATGTCCAAGAAGAACCTATGAGTCACATGCGCGGCAGGTTCAAATTGGACGTCGAGAAATCTACTTGTGGTAAGGATTCTATCACTGTAGTTTACTGTGATAACCCATCCGTTAAAGATTGGAACAACAGGATGCAATATATGATCAACAAGGGGAGACATGTCAACCGAGGTGATGAAGTAGATCCACGCTATATGGTATGGTACCGACATCATTTTTATCTTCATGTGATCCGTGAAGATAAAGGAAAGACCACCATGGTGTCCGAATATACTTGCATCATCAAAGACAAATCCTCTGGTTATGAAAGGCTGGTACGTAATGTTATTTCCTTTTGATTTTAGTATTACGGCTCAATATTTTAGATAATAATCGTTTGATTGTTATTTCCTAAAAACATAAAAAAATGTTTGTATTTTTCTCAAAGAAGATAGATGGGTGCATAAATGCAGGAGTGCCTCCATCAATTGAGAAGATGATGAGAGAGCATAAAGACCTCATTGACAACATTGATAATGAAGCCTATGCTAGCAAGTTCGGGGAGAAATCTGCGAATAAGCCTAAAAGGCTAGAAGCAGGGCACAGTAAAAGATCTCCCGGTTCATCGAGTGTTGATGTTGAAGCAAATGTCTCTGAGGGTGAAGCCGATGCCGCTGATGCTGAAATATTTTTATCCCCTGGTGTTCGTCGTCCTCGTACAAAAACCAAAATGCCTAGAAATTAGATTGTGGTTGTTTTGTCAAAGAACATCATTTTGAAAGTTGATTTGAAACAAACTTGTTTACTTTATGGATATGTCTATGGTGTTTAACATTACTGGTGTTTAATGTTCTAACATTTGAAAGGATTTTATGTTCTTTTTGTGAATTATCAATTGATTTGCAAGAGATTTATTTTTAACAAGTTATTTTGTTGAAATTTTACATTATAATCGGTAGATATCAATCTACAGATTATGTTAGTGTTACACAGTCGCTAGATAAATATCTACTGATTACACTTACCGATGGAACTGCCTGTTCCTGGATACATTTTGCATTATAATCGGTAGTTTAAAAAATTCATAGACTATCGATTATGCATGTTCAAAATGTTGGAATTTTGATAATTTTTTCGATTTTCAATTTGGGGCAACACATTATAATCGGTAGTTTAAAAAATTCTTAGGCTACCGATTATGCATGTTCAAAATGTTGGAATTTGATAATTTTTTGGTTTTTCAATTTGGGGCAACATACATAACCGGTAGTTTAAAAAAAAATAGACTACCGATTATGCATGTTCAAAATGTTAGAATTTTGATAATTTTTTCGATTTTCAATTTGGGGAAACACATTATAATCGGTAGTTTAAAAAATTCTTAGACTACCGATTATGCATGTTCAAAATGTTAGAATTTTGATAATTTTTTCGATTTTCAATTTGGGGCAACATACATAATCGGTAGTTTAAAAAAAATTAGACTACCGATTACGCATGTTCAAAATGTTGGAATTTTGATAATTTTCTCGATTTTCAATTTGGGGCAACACATTATAATCGGTAGTTTAAAAAATTCTTAGACTACCGATTATGCATGTTCAAAATGTTGGAATTTTGATAATTTTTTCGATTTTCAATTCAGAGCAACATATACGATCGGTAGGTTAATAAATTCTTAGCCAACCGATTAAGATGATGAAACTGATTGTTTTCTGAACACATTTTACATTTAAATCGGTAGTAAAAATATTTGTTATATTACTGATTGTAAAAATCGGTAGATAATGGTGATCCCAATATGTCCGATTGTTAATATTCGTACGAACTTAGTGTACATATATTCTGTACACTCTTTTTACACCAGGCCTCAACCGCTCTTTTTTTTGAAAAAAAGAACCGTTAAGACTCTAATCTATATAAGGAGGGTGACCTCTTCTCATTTATGCACCTCCAATACATTTTAAGTCTCCAACATCGAAGAAATCATCGTATAGATTAATGGCTCAACCGTGCATGGTAGAGGAAGATTTATCGCTATGTAGGCGCTATGTGCAATTCTATCCGAGGAGAGGAGAAGAACGTAGGCAAAATGGTGTAATGAGTATGAGTTATTTGGAGAGTGTTCACGAACATATTTGTGTTGACACCGGGAACCCCAATAATCGTAATAGAGCTGATCTTTTTTGTCGATTTTATTGTATATGCAGAGAAGTTGATCCATTTGTGAATTTAACTTATCTTGTCAATCAATATCGTTTGAGGGGTGAAACTAATGATGAAGTTATAGCGAGATCTCTCGAGGAATGATGACGATGGAAACAATCAAATTAACGTTACGAAGCTCATTTCAATATCATTAAGGTGATGGATAAATTCAACCCGTTTAAGGTTCGTCCATAACGCTTAAGTTGAAGGAAATTTTCCAAGACAGTGTAAAATAATAATTAATATAATAATAGTGTAAAACGCCAGGTTTATAAACAGAAACCAAAACCTAATTTTTCTTCTTCCTATCTATTCATGCCTCTTTTTCTTCTCATTTCCTTCTCTACCTATTCACGACTAAAACATGCTCTTTTTCCATTTCTTCTCCTCTACCGATTCTTCTCCTCCCTTTACTCTCGTTCTCCATGGAAAATGGCTCCAAAAAATTTTCCTACACAATCAAAGAAGGGAAAGGAAAAGATGGTGATCGAAGAGTCCAAAATCATAGAAATCAATTCGTCAACTGATTCCGACGATATGACCCTCCGACCAAAAAAATTTCCTACACAATCAAAGAAGGGAAAGGAAAAGTAAGTTACATTGAACTTTTATGTTTTTAGTCATTACTTTGAAGAAATCATGATAATTATTTTTTATAATTTTCTGAAACAACGGATAATCGGTAGAAATATGACGAACTTTATCTACAGATTATGCCTCGAGTTCATCATTCCTGAAGAACATCATGCACAATTGGTAGATATTGCGTACTTTTATCTACCGATTATATAATCGGACATATACTGAAAACACGCCCTACCGATTGTGTGTAATCGGTTGATATTTCATAATTTTAACTACCGATTATGTGCTTTTGTTTATTTTTATAATAGCTATTGTGTAGTTAGTTAATAATCAATGTTTGGGTATGTTCATTAGGGTTATGGATGAAGATGAAGGTCTTTCTCCGGCTCGAAAGGCTGAATTGATTTCTCAATTTGCTGAAAGGAGTTACTCCTGAAGAAGTATATCAAATGATGCTGGATGATCCGGATTTTTTATAATGATGAATGATCCTGATTGTTGGTGGAACAGTCCTGACAATCCCCTCAACTATGTTGAAGTTCCATCTTCGGATGAAGGATTTGAGGCAGAAATGGTTCGAAGGATGGAGGCCGATCCGGATTTTGATCCTCGACTTTTTTTCAGGGAGAAAAACTTCTCAGGCATACACCCATACTACAACGAAGCTGGAGAGTACATAGTTCCAGTTGAGGAAGATGAATTTGTTGCTGATCCTAAGGGGAAGGAGAAGAAGAAGAAACGAGTTAAAACTATGACCAAGTAGAGAGTAACAAGGAGTGGAAGAATTTCATGAGATCAATGAGATTGATCACTTTGAATTTCTATGATGTGTTTTGTTTCGTTTTTTTCGGATGTTTTTAGTTTTTTTTAACAAGTTTTATGAACAATATGTAGTAAGTTTTTTTGATCAAGTTTTTCTTCGGATGTTGAAATAGTATTATGAAGTTAGATGTTAAGTACAATCTGCATAATCGGTAGATAACTATGTTTCTATACTACCGATTAAATAAAATCAGTAGTTATTAATTTCCCGTACTACCGATTAATCACAATCGGTAGTTATTTATGTTCACTCACTACCGATTATGGCAAGAAAAGTCTTGGAAAAAAAAACCAGTATCATGGGTAGATAAATTTGATCTTTAAACTACCGATTACAAAGTTTAAAATTTTAAAGTTTAATTCAATTCTGGCTACATTCAGTAGATATAAATTTTCAATTTCTACCGATTGTGAAAGATGAAGAGTTAAAAATTTTGTAAGTTTTGAGAAATTCATTTTTGAGGCGACACCTATAATCGGTAGATATGGTACTCCATTAAACTACCGATTATGAAATCAAAATCCAAAAAAAAAATCAATCTGGGAATTTTATACAATCGGTAGTAATAAAAATCACGAGACTACCGATTGTACAAAACTATAACTCAAATAAATCAATCTAAAACACTCTCAACTTATATTCCAAAACTATAATTTAAATTCATCATCTAACACTAACTATAACCAAATTAATTAACTAATTAATCAACATTAACACTAATTAAGCAAGGGTAGATTAGTCATTAAAGAAAATATATGGATAAAGGGTGTATTGATATTACTTCATAATGACCTTATTTTGTTTTATTAGTCGCCCCAAACTAGTTTTGAGTAGTCTTCAAAAACACCAGATAAAATTTCAGGAAAATACTCTCTTATCAGAAGTTCAGCCTGCGCAAGAGCTGTAGTTCGCCATTACGTCATACTTCGCATTTAGCTACCTCAAAGTGCTTTTCATCCCCCCACCACCCCATAACGCCACTGCCAAACCTGAAGGCCACATAAAATATCTCCAGCACCCTAGAAGTTAACAAATGATCTGGATATAGACACCTTTTGGCATAGTTTCACAGAGACGTTTCACCGAGAATAATACAACAGTTGTCGGGCTATTTTGTTGACATGGGAAGGATAGCAATTTTCATGTTTCCCTTCAAATCTCACACATAAAAAAAAATCTTAGATTACACAATTTGAAAGACGATTCAATTCTCAAATCAAATATCGCATGTACCTACTCAATCCATGTTGCACAAAAGATACGCTGAGAAACATAAAATAACAATGGTGCAATGTTTTTATTAAGAAGAAACACTCAATCTCAAAATCAAAATTTTACAACAAAGAAAATAAAAGAGACTCACTTAAGGACGTCCACTGGAATTCATTCCTATTTCTCCTCCATTGAAGAAAGATCCAAACCATTTCTTGAATTGAACTCAGATGAAGAAATCCAAGGAACATCTGGCAAGATATTAGTTGCGGAGGATCAAACTGATAAACCTAACTTTCCAAACACAAATAATGAATTTGTCTCTGGGTAGTTTTATATATTTCTCAAAGTACCGACCCAAGGTGGCGTCAAACCCCCACCATTAGAAACTCTGTTTCCAAATTGACATTTAGGCCCCATAAAATGAAATCGTGAATACAATAAAAGAACTCAAATAATCTACTTACATGCCTAGTGTGTTGCCGATACACCTCTGAGACGCATCAGTATCCAATTTAGAAGATGTGAATAAGGCACATACCATTCAGAGTGTAAAGACATTCCAATACTTCCCTTTTGCTTTTTCTGTTTATTTCATCAAAGGAACAAATAAGCATCATCTCATACAACATTATCTAAGTAATATGCACATGAGCACATCGGTCAAATCATATGAGAATACATACTCCAACAAGAACATCTTCTCAGTATATGAAGATACAGAACCAAATGTACCACAAACTAAAACGTTTAACTTGAAAGAAGAAAAATATGCTAGGAAACTAAACAGAAAACATTCTACTGAGAGGAACCAAAAGAAATCCAAATGAAAAAGAACCCTACAAATCTTAGACCTAAATGAATACGGCTACTTATAAAAAAAACAAACCTAAATAAATATAGTTTCACGCCTGATGAATTACCCGAAATGAATGCTGGTACTTTTCTCAATAACCAATCAAAATCTGTAACAATACATCAAAAATTCTAAAAAACCAATCGACCAGAACAACTAAATCAGAAAAAAACCTAAAAATAGCTACCAAAATCAAGTCTTTATATTTTTATTCGTCGTCTCACACATCAAAAGTCTTTCGAGTCACATCTACTTCTTTATCGGCTAAGATTCCATCATATCTAGATAAATTTCTATAAATAAAAAAAAATCAGCTATTAAGATTGGATATGGAAAAAAAATCATTAATAATAACAATGTGAAATAAAATAAGATAATCAAAATCAATATAAACTTAACATCAATATCTCTGTTGATCGAAGATACAAAATAATAAACATAAGTATGTAAGAAAATCGATTCTCATAGTAAGGGAAAATTAGGGCTCTGAGTGTGAGAGAAGAAATCAGGCGCAATGAAATTGAGATAGAGAAGAAGAAACATGTTTTGGTTTTAGGCGTGTAATCGATTCTATTTTTACTTATTAATCTCATTTCTAACAATATTAAAATAATAATCCCTAAATAGCATGCCTTAATTTGTTAATTTTTAGTTATTTATTTGTCTTACTTATTTATTTTCATAATTATAAAATAAAAACAAATATAAATGAATATACTTTATTTAGTTACTCAAATTATGGATACTTTCTAACTAAATTCTTAGAAAAAATTGACTGTTCAGATTTAAAAAAAATGTATAAACGTGGTGTAAGAATATAAATCAAATATCAACCAATCAGGACAAAGGGTTTCGTCGACCCACCAACACATAAGAGGGTGGTCGGTACCATTTAATATGGAGCCTAATATAAAGTGGATTGAATAAAATTTCAACGGCTAGAAAATGTAAGAATGCTAACTTGTTTTCCAGCCAACCAGAAATCGAGGTTTTATTGACCGCCTAATGAGAATGGAGGTTAGTGCAACTCTCAACATGGAATGAAGGATGAATTATAATGTTTAGGGTATTGATAATCCTTCTAATTGTTTTCCCCCAATATAAGGAGTAGATTATCGGGTCTTTCTATAGACTATCCGAAGCGACTTTCTATACTCTCAACCAGTGTAGTCCATACCGGCCGGTACGGACTGTACCGGTTTGGCCGATATGGCCGGTATTGGCCGGTATTGACCGGTACAATCGTTTTTGTTGTTTTTTATTTAAAAAAATAAAAAATAAATAAAAAATAATAATAATAAAATAATTTATTCTTGTTTTAGTGTTTTCAATTGTTACTCATATTTTTTATGATATTTTAGAATTATATATGCATATGATAATATATATAATTAATCTAATGATCTTAAAATTGTAATATTTTTGTTTAATTAGTATTTTAGACGATAAACTTTGAAGTCGTTCTTGTTTCTTTTGTATTTCCAGTTTGAACTTTGTATGAAATCTATGGATCTATATATTTTGGATGAATACTAGTTTATCTTTTTAAACTTTGTGAAAAAATGTTTGTTATAACGTGTTAAAATATATTTATAATTATAAAATGTGAACTAGTATTGTTTCATAAAATTATAGGTATAAAATGTATGCACCGATATTCCACCGATATTTAAACCGAAATTTTCCCGGTATACTGGCGTACCAGTATATCGCTCTTGACCGGTACGAACCGAAATCCGATATGGCACAACCTTGCTCTCAACTCCATTTTCAGTTTAAAAATTGAAATGGAAAGAGACCAAGTAGAAATTATTGATGATCAAGTTTTTGAGATCGTAGGAGTAGAAAAAGAAGATGATGACCACCAGAGGATAATGATGGATAATATCAGCCTCAAAGATCTTTCAAGAAAGCTTGAAGAATTTTCTAAAATTTGAAATTGGGAACAATATCACAGCCCAAGAAATTTACTTCTTGCCATGGTAAGTTGATACCTATATATTATGTCTCTGCTATCGGCCGAGTTAGTTTGTGGACGTGGGCATTTTAATAAGTTCTTATGCGGTCTGGTCAAATGTTGCAATTTTATCACCCTACCACAGAGATGTCTGCACTACATATTATTGCTCATTTCATATAAGTTAAAATATTTATTGTTATATAGGTTGGTGAAGTAGGAGAACTTTCAGAAATATTTCAATGGAGAGGAGAAGTATCAAAGGAACTACCAAATTGAGAAGATTCAGATAAAGGGCATCTTGGAGAAGAACTATCAGACGTGCTGTTATACCTTATCAGGTTGGCTGATATGTGTGGTATTGATCTTGGTGTTGAATGCTACCAAAAGAATTGTCAAAAATGGCATCAAATACCCTTCACCTATGAGAAGACCATCTTCTAACCAAGTAACCTACTAGTATGAATCATGTATGCTTATTCACTTGATAAGCATAATACAGTATGATAAATCCAATTTTTGGCTAATATCCATCTTCTTTTATTATACTCCCTCCGTTTCAGCAAAAGTGTTACTATCACTTTTTTATTTTGGTCTGTTTTTGGCCAATATCCATCTTTTTTTTATTATACTCCCTCCGTTTCAGCAAAAGTGTTACTATCACTTTTTCATTTTAGCCTAAAAATAGACCAAAATGAAAAAGTGATAGTAACGCTTTTGTTGAAACGAAGGGAGTATTATTCATTAAACTCCTTATATTTTCTTATGTTTCTTAAAATAAGATGTGATAATCAAATATAAGAAGTGACACCTCGTATCCTATGTTGGACCAAATAAACTTTTTCAGTTCTTCGCTCTTACCGTAGAAGTATGAATCATTTGCTTTAGATAGTGACACGTGTATCTGGATATTTTACACTATATTTTTCCTATTTCTTCTCATATATACCAGGGGTATGATGGAAGAAACTCTTTATCTCCTTCTTCTCACCTCTACGTCCTTTGATGACCGCCATGTCTCTCTTCTTTTTCACTTTATGACCTATTGACTCGAAACGTCCGGATCGTCGTTCTTTTCCTCTCCCAAATGGTATTGAGGAGCTGCTTCTTGATGAATGTGCTCGAATCTTTATCTTCGTCATACCAATAATAAGAACTGGGTTAAATTTCCCTCATTATTCGTGGGAATTTCATTTCTGGGAGGGTCTCCATTTCTCGTTCTCCCGAATCTTCTCCTTATCAACCTTAGGTTACGAATTTTGAGAAGGTATTTCTATTTTTTTCTATTCTTTGTCATTTCCTTGCTTTATTATTCATGCTCATGGTTCTTCTGCAGCCACCCAAGACTCCTAAGAGGGGTAGGAATGCTCGCTCGCATGAGGGAAATGCTAAGGTAACAAATACTATATATCATTTCTAACTGTTTGAAGTACATGTACTTGCTCCTTAGCATTTTCCGATGTTGTTGCTTGTAGAAATTGAAGAGTGTCACTACTGATGGGGAGATCCCAGAAGAATCTAGTGGTGATGATGGTGATGGTGATGATTATGAAGCTGATGTTGAGAATACGATTGTGGAAGTAGATGATGATGAGGAAGATCTTAGAGATGTTGTTGATGGTAAGGGTAAGAATGTTATTGTTGGTGATGGAAAGGGTGAAAATTTTGTTACGTATGATGATCTTGGTGGAATAGGTGAAAATGATCGTGGGGAAAGTTGTTTGAAGGGCACTGGCCCGAGTGGTGATGGTGAGACTCTAGATGGATGTATGGCTCTAACTGTTTGTTTTGAACCTTCCGTATTTGCCCCAGATTCTAGATTAACCAATGGCATCCCTATTGTAGATAAACTGGGTTCGAAGTTGAATTTTAAGGTGAACATTTCTGATAATGAGGATGATTATGTTCTTGGTGACTCTAGTGACGAGTTGAATGAGGAGGCTAGGACTGAGAAAACTGTTCATATTGACTCCTCTATTGTTCCTACTTAGAGCAGTTCTGGCCTAGATTCAAACGTGCATACCGCGCTTCCTTTGGTGCATGCTCGTCGCAGACCTACCTCTTTGACTATCTCGAGTGCCACCTGTGAATCGCTTGGAGCCCTACTCTCTTCTTTTTTCGGAACGATGTCTCGCTCTGAGATGTTGCAAGATGTCCCTTCGTATGGCTCTGAGCTTAATCAGAACATGCTGACCTTTGTATGTGTATTTTCCTTCCTTGCTTATGGTGTAAGCGATTCCCTTTTTACTTTATGTTGCAAAAAAGTGTGTTATATCCGAATTTGTTAAATGAAAATCAAGATAATCATCAGTCGGCGGGACCCGTATACCATCTGAAAAAGTTAGAGGCTGCATAGCGGTAACAAGATCTCGGCTGCCAAGGATTTCTTCAAGAGAATATAGTTGGTCGTCCGCCGGCGGAGGGAAAGGCCCGCCATCAGACTTGCCGCTAGACTTAGACCCTTCTTGAGACTGATCTCGCATGCTTCTTCTTCTTCCTCCGCTGAGGAGTGTCTGGGAGAATCGTCTGACATCGACAACGATGAAATGTAAATCCGTAGTAAAAAGGGAAATGAAGTGGTAAAGAGGAGACTGTAAATATATAGCGGAGACCTCACTCTAACTAAAGTGAGACAGTTATTTAAAGAAGGGTAACTGAAGAGATAGTGGGGTATGTCCCTAACCAACTAGTAGGCAAGATTGAGAGTACGTGTTAAACAGATAGTCGAGAAAAAAGAACTACTTTGTAAGTAGGGGGTTTGACTATTGGGCTATCCAATGGCTAGCCCAACATTCAGGGGGCTAATGTTAATACCTAAAAACTTATTACCCATGGATAAGGGGAGTCATTCTTATTAAATGGGCCAAAGTCCATTACCACCTTGAGAATTTGGGGGCTAAGCCCAGGAATCTAAGAATATGCCTATGAAAGTGTGAGGATAAGAAGGGAATAAGAGGATAAGTTAGGGATAAGAATAATAGATGGCAATTTAGCAATAATAAGGGATTTGAAAGGAGATAGGTGTCAAAAGAGGGTTAAGGAGGAAAGTTTATAAAAGGAAAAAGAATAGTACAAAGAAAGGATCCCCTTTTTTCCCTCTCTACCCATATAAGGAAAACGTGCAGTCCTTGCTGTGATTAGGATTGGTCTCATCTTTAGCAAATTTCCCTAAAATATTTGGCGACCAAGGTGGAAGAATCGTCTCTAGTCCAGCAAGATGCACTTAGGGAAATAAAATCTAGTCACGCCACCCAACCAACTGATTAACGATTAAGTAATAATAGAAGACGCAAGCGGCGATAAAGAATCACCAAGGCAAGCTATAGTCAATTCACCAATCGTACAAATGGCTCATGCGGAAAAGGTAGAGACGCTGGTTAACAAGAACAAACAGCAACCAATACATGAAGCTCAATGGAAGCAAACTCTACATGACATGCAAACCGAGATGGAGGGGCATTATCGGCGTCAACATGAGCTTAGAAAGCTTATGAAACAATCATAATAGGAAGTGGCATCCGCAAAGAGAAAACCAGATGAAGAGGGATCCTCTAGAGGGGCATCACAGGAGGCAATCGCTAGATACCTGAAAGAGCACTACAGGGTAGTTAAGCATGATAGTTATGATTCCATGAACACCCCATGCTCAGTCGAGGTATCCGAGTATCAGTATCCGGAAGAATACACGTCTCTAAAGTTCAAGACCTAAGATAGACATGGAAATGCTCGTGAACATCTTAGTCGATTCTTATCAACGATGAATGCGTACGCGTTCAACGGAAGATTGTGCTTAAGAGAGTTGCCTAAGTCTTTATCAGATACGTCTTTCACTTGGTATGACAACCTCAAGCCTGGAAGTATGGTCATCAATGAGCTCTTTGTTCTTAAGAAAGATTTATTCAGCGAAGAAGAAAGTTACGATGATTGATCTCAGCAAATGTAATCAACGAATAGGAGAGGAAATCGGGAAATTCATCACACGATTCAGGAATCTCTTTCTCGAGTGCCATGAAGACAACAAGGAAGAAACCCTAGTGGAAATATGTATGTGCTGAATGACACCCATGTTCAAATGGAATCTCGCAAACTTAAAATTCCAGACATTTGTAGAATTAAAAGAAGTGGCATCCAGAATAGAAGATTACACGGACGTACTGAGCCTAAGAAATATGGAGCACGTGTGGCAACATTCGGTCAATATCGTGTCGGGACCATCATTCAGCATTCGTGCTTCGATCAACCCCGACACGAGGAGGTACCCCGTGTTTCATCCTATAACGCAGGACGAGGTAACAGAAGGCCTAGGACGGATCTAAAACGATTACTACCTATACCTTGTAGCCGGGAATAGATCATTGGTTTGCTCGAATAGTGGGTAGAAAATCAGGAAGTAACACTACTACCCTTGGTTGTGGACATCAATAAGGTCGACAAGAGAAACGCAAGATACTGCCACTACCGTCGTCGAGTAGATAACCCAAAATCAAGAATGTTTCTATCTTTGAGGCATCTGTTAATGAAAGAGAAATGCAAGGGAGATTAAAATTGTAAGTCAAGCAATTAACGAAAATCCTCTTACCCATCACCAGGTCATGATGTTGTCGTACAACCCACTGGAAGACATTTGGAGGCCCTGGGAACCAACAGAGAAAGAAGTGTATGAAGCGGGGGAAGAGGTCCCGAGCTTCGACAATACCGAAAACATAGCCAGCAAATTCGCTAAAACGATCTTGGTTCAGCAATTTTTCGAGTTATTGGGATTCAGCGAAAACCAGACTCAAGAGGCAGCAAAGGCCATCACATCGATAGCCGCTGGTAAACCCTACAGTCAAACAACAAAGGGAAACGATCATCTTCACAGACGAGGACATCTGCTACCCAGGAGAACATCTTCGACCACTTTACCTCAGTGTGACCATCAACAAGCAACAACTGAAGAGAGCATTCATCGATGGAGGCGCATCCCTGAATATGATCTCACTTCATACACTGGAAATCTTAGGTGTGCAGTGATCGGCCATTCGCATGCATGCTATCACAGTAAAGGGATTCAGAGGGAACATTCAAATCGTTATAGGAATCGTCATACTAGTAGTAAGGATCATACCAATAAAGGGCCTCACGCCATTCTATGTGTTAGAAGATGACACGACTTTCCATATACTTTTAGGATGAGAATGGTTTCTCAAGCAAAAAGGTTGTGGCATCGACTTATCACCAATGCGTAAAGACGAACATCAGAGGGAAACAATACCAGATCGCAGCAACCAATAATCCCTTCAGACCGGAAGAAGAAGTAAACATGACTACAGACGGGATGGAAGAAGTAAACATATGAACGCAGGATGAACAACGACTCGTCAAAATAAGTAGAAACTTAAAAGGTAGAAGAAACAGACGCGTTGATCGAATTGCTAATAGAATACAAGGATGTGTTTGCTTTCAAGTACGACGAGATGTCAGGCTTATACTGCAATCTTGTCGTTCATAATCTTGGTGTCTCACCCGAATACCGACCTGTTAAATAAAAAAGCCGCGACTTCCCGTAAGAAACCGCCTTAGCGATAAAAGAAGAGGTCGAGTGACTGTTGGAAGTTAAGTTTATAAAACCTATACAACACCCCACCTAGTTGGCTAACGTCGTATCGGACGTAAAAAAGAATAGAAAGATTAGATGTTGTGTGGATTACCGAGACCTCAATCGAGCGTGCCCAAAAGATGATTTCTCGCTACCGTGTATAAACGCTTTAGTAGACGCTACGGGCGGACATAAGATGTTCTCATTTATAGACGAATTTAGTGGTTGCAATCAGATCAGGATGGCTGCTAAAGACGTGTTCAAGACAGTGTTTCAGACATTGTATGGTAACTTTTATTATGTGGTCATGCCCTTTGGGCTAAAGAACGCATGAGCTACCTATCAAAGAGCGATGACACTGATCTTCCGTGATCTCCTCCATTAAAGCGTAGAAGTGTATGTATACGATATCGTGGTTAAATCAAGAATGAGAGAGGACCATGTTGAACACCTGCGACGGGCATTTAACAGACGTCACACATTCAAGTTAAAAATGAACTCGTTAAAATGCACTTTCGGGGTAACTTCGGGCGATTTCCTCGGTATCATGGTGACGGATGAGGGAATACAGGTCGATCCAGACAAGATAAAGTATATCACCACGATGACACCCCCAAGGATGTGAATGAGATGCAGGCCTTTATCAGAAGAATATCATACGTACGACGTTTCTTCCTGTGGCTCGCCCAACTACTAACCGCATTTCTTCCAGTGTTAAGAAAAAATGCAAAATTCGAGTGGGGTGAAACTCAGCGGGACGTGTTCCATAAACTTCATCAATGTTTGGTCAGTCCTTCGGTACTCAGACCTCCTCTCAAAGGAGATCCCCTCTACCTCTACACCGCCTTCACAAACTTAGCTATAAGAGCAGTCTTTGCACAAGATAGAGGGAACGACAACCTATCACCCATCTATTACGCCAGTCGGGTATTGAAGGATGCCGAGCTATGATATCCCAAAGTCGAACAAGCGTGCTTGGATCTGATATACGCGACGTAGAAGTTGAGGCCATACCTGTTGATGCATGAAACTATCATCATTGCAGCAGTGAACCTGATCGCATATCTTGCAACGAAACCATCCTAACGGGAAAGACTGCAAGATGGCTCCTACAGCTATCCGAGTTTGATATTAAATATCAAAAGCCGATAGGCGTCCGTGGGAAGGTGATTGCTGACCTTTTGGCTGCTTTTCACAAGAGCGATGGCACATCCACCCACGATGATGTACTAGGGGAGGTATCAGAAAAAGAAGGAGACGTCTGGATAATATCCTTCGACGGATCCTCATATGTGATTTGGCGGAGTGGGTATCGTATTCGAAACACCCACTGGAGAGCTATTATCTTATGCTTTCAAGCTAGAATTTCACTGTAGCAATGACCTGGCCGAGTACGAAGCACTAATATTGGGATTAAGAATGGCCAAGGATCTCGGCCTCGAAAAATTAAAAGTCAGAGAGGATTCCAAGTTAATTATCGGCCAAGTAAGTGGCGAGTTTCAAGTAAGAGAGGCTCACTTAGCACCATACCGAGCGGAAGCAAAGAACCTAATGGATGAGATAGGATCGACTACGGTTGAACACACAGTAAGAAGTTCCAACAGGCACGTTAATGCATTAGCTACGCTCGCTGCAAAGATCCATTTGAATGGAAAAGAGGAATGAACTGTAGTGGTAAAACGAAGGGATATACCTAGCACTTGGAGAGAATATGCAGCTTTCGAAGACGCAAACGATTGGCAAAAGATATACCTCGAGGATCTCGTAAGAACCATCGAAGAGCATGTTGTCCCGATAAAAGTGCAAAAACAATTCATAACAGTTCGAGGCACGTTCTATCAAAGAACGCCAGGGGGTTCCTTGGCGTGTTGCTTGAATGAAAAGGAAGCATAGGAGATAATACAAAGAATGCACGAGGAGGCATGCAGACAATCAGGTAATATCCGCCTATATCGGCGACTACAAAAACCTAGGGTGTACTGGCCTAGCATGGCAGCCCAAGTGGCGAAAATCCAAGACAATTGCAGAGACTTCCAAGCACCGCCACAACCAGCCGAGGTATGCGTGGGAGAAGAAGGCGATTGGAGATAACCGTACATAAATTTCATCCAACATGGCAAATTACCCGAAGAGAGAAAGGTGGCACTCAAAATACAGAAAAAATCCAATAGATTTTTATAAATGAAGGGATTCTATATAGAAGGAGTTACAGCAAAGTGATCATGTGATGTCTATCAAAAGAAGAGGCAATACAAGTCATGACCAACTCGCATGACGCGGAATATCAAGGTATGCGCAAATTATTCTTACAAATCTATGAAGGAGGCTTCTAATGGACAACCATGGAAAATGACACAGCAAAACATGCGAGGATGTGTCTAAGATGTCAAACACATGGTCCTCTGATCCATGTACCCCATTCCGAGCTACACAGCATTGTCACGCCTTGACTGTTCCATAGTTAGGGCCTGGACCTGATTGGGCCGATAAACCCGAACTTCTCCAAGCGACACAAATATATCATCACCGCGACCGAGTATAGGTCAAAATGGATGGAGGCAATCCCCTTGAAATATTATGCAGAAGAACATAGCGTCACGTTCATCAAAGAGCATATAATATACAAGTTCGGAGCTCCAATGATCATCAGGACAGACAATGCCAAGTCATTCTTCAACAAGGATGTTTACAATTTATTGGAATAATACAACACCCGACTCCATATATCCACTTGATAAGTGCATATTTTACATGTTTAAAGTATCAATTTCATGTTAGTATTTGCTATATTTCTTCTAAATTATTGTATATTACGTTCTTTTTGTAGTTTATATCTTTTATTAGGTGAATCATCCAAAAAGAAGCTATAAAATGATATATTATGGAAGAAAATAAGTGTTATAAAGGAAGAAGAGTCAAATACCAAGTGTAAGTCTTCCTAATTCAATATTTATCATCTCCATATTGAAGAGAACGAAGAAATAAAGCTAACGACCAAAGAATGAGGTCATTCTGACTTCATATGAAAAAGTTATAAGAAAAGTAATTTCACGATTTTCTCGATGGAGAAATCCAGAAGAAACAAAATATTCTCGATGGGTCATCCCATCGAGAAAAGCAGAATTCTCGATGGGTCAAGCCATCGATAAAAGAAGAATTCTCGATGGGTCGAGCCATCGAGAGACTGAGCGTGAAAACTTTTTTCGACCGGGATTCAAGTACTGCACTTCTACAACTTGGATACTTATATAAGAGACACATCTAATACTTTTTGAGACACTTATTATTTTATCAAGCTTAGGGAGAGAAGAGAGATTTATTCCATATTCTAGGGTTTACCCCTTTTGAGTGGAACCATGATATTTCTTTTTCTTTCTAATATGATTAGCTAATTCTTTTATTGATTAATAATGAATTCAATGTTCTAAGTGTGAAGCTTGATTAGTAATTCAAGTTTATTTGGAGTTTTAATCATAATCGATTGCCTTTACTATATCTAGGGTTTATGAGGATTTATTAGATTATTGGGGATACATACTAAATTAATCTCTTGATTATTCTATCGCTAGTATTGAGTTACGAGAGAAGTAATCGTCCGTTGAATCGTACACAAGTAGAAATCGCGAGACCTTGCAGAGGGATTCTGTGGAGAAATTGCGAGTGAACACAACACCAGCAAGTAGACCTTGATCTAAGAGTTTAACTACTGGGATCAACCTAAATTCACAAAGCTTAAAATATTCGATTGGGTTATACCTTGAGTGATCTACTACTTGGTGGTTCAGACGAATAGAGTCTGGTAGTCGAGAACTTATGTATCCAGTGATAAAAGGAGTTTTAGGGATAGCACTTATTTAGCTTATATTCTACGGTTGGTGATGAATGGTTCTAACGAAAGATAAATAAGTATATTAATCCAGTTAACATTTGGTAACAGCGAAGGACTCCCTAATCATCTCTTTGTTATTATTGTTTTTGTCCTTTTAGTTAATAAATATAACCAATCCCTCCTTTGTCTTTACTCTTATTCTTAGTTGTTAATCTAAATAACATCTCAATTACACAGATCTCTGTGGAACGATCCTTACTACCGCTATATTATTATTTAATTAGTGGGAAATATATCGAGTAATTTGTTGCACTTACGAAACACATCACCACTTTATATTATCCTCCGGGAAATATCCAGGCAGAAGCAACCAACAAAACATTGCTAAGAATCCTGAGCAGAACTGTGCACGATCACCATAGGGAATGGAACGAGCAGTTACCGCTACCATTATGGGCATATCGGATTTCTAAGGGCAGCTCGACGGGGGAATTACCCTACTCTTTGGTCTACGAGGAAGATGCCATCCTACCCGTGGAAATGGTCGTCCCTTCGGCAAGAGTTTCCATGGAAATTCTAACCACGCCAGAAGAGGTCAGACGCTTTGCTCATCTGGACACAATAGAAGAAAGGAGAGCTCACGCTGAGCGTTTTGCTGAAGCATATAGGTAACGCGTCGCCAACCACTACAACCAGAAGGTTAGAGAAAGAAACTTTAAGGTTGACGACTTGGTGCTTAAAAGTGCGTCACATGTATAGTAGAACGCAAATGCTAGGAAGTTTGCATCCAACTGGGAGGGACCCTTCATAATTCGAAAGGCGGCCGAAAGCTGATATTATCACTTAAAACGAATGGATGGGTCCAAGATTAAGACACCTATCAATGGCAAGTGGCTGAAAGGATTTCATGCATGAGCAACACTGAAAAATATTTTTTACCTTTAATAAAAAGATATTTGTTTTATTTCATTTATTTTACCCCTAAAGACAAATACAACGGTCACAAGAGCGACCGCCTATGTCCAACAACTCAACTAAACAGTCACAAGAGCGACAGAGGGAAAAGCGCCCATTTTCGACCACTTAGCAAACAATACAATGGTCACAAGAGCGGCAGAGGGAAAAGCGCCCATGTTCGACTACTAAATTAAAATATCACAAATGGTCACAAGAGTGCAGAGGGAAAAGCGCCCCTGTTCGACCACTTAGAAAACACTACAATGGTCACAAGAGCGGCAGAGGGAAAAGCGCCCCTGTTCGACCACTTGGCAAATACTACAATGGTCACAAGAGCGGCCGAGAGCAAAGCGCCTCTATTCGACCACTCAATTATAGTATCACAAACGGTCACAAGAGCGGCAGAGGGAAAAACTCCCATGTTCAACCACTCAACTAAACGGTCACAAGAGCGGCAGAGGGTAAAGTGCCCATGTTCGACCACTCAACTAAACAGTCACAAGAGCGACAGAGGGCGAAGCGCCCCTAATCGAACACTCAACTAAACAGTCACAAGAGCGGCAGAGAGTAAAGCGCCCATGTTCAACCACTTAGAAAACACTATAATGGTTACAAGAACGGCAGACGGCAAAACACCCCTATTCGACCACTTGAAAAATACTACAAAGGTCACAAAAGCGGCAGAGGGAAAAGCGCCCCTGTTCGACCACTCAATTAAAATATCACAAATGGTCACAAGAGCGGCAGAGGGTAAAACGCCCATGTTCGATCACTCAATGTAAATACCATAATGGTTACAAAAGCGACAGAAAACGAAGCACCCTTGTTCGACCATTCAATAAGAACATCCAGGGCATACTCTAAAGACATCCAGACAAAAAAAAAGGAGGAGATGATATAGACAACATTTATATAACGTCATAACGAATACAAAAAGTAAGCAAAGAAACGCGTACGCGACGCAAATACACAGTCATACGAGCTAAATTTAGCTCATCACGTTCTATTTTCTCGCGAGCATTAACAAAGGATTCCAAAAGGGACGCACAAGTGTTTTCTTTAGAACCTAGAGCATCGACGTAGAGATCCATGCTAGACAGATATAACGACTTACTGGAAACAAACACAGTTGTAAGGGCCTCCACAAGACGAGTGTACCTGCTCACATCGGTCACAAGGGTAGCCCTCTAAAGATTACGAAGCTCCAACTTCAGGTCGGATATAACTACCTGATCGGCCCGGGCAAAATGAGTAGCAGTCATACTAAAAAAAATGGTCAAGATACACAATGGCAAGGGTACACAAGCCTCTTTCACATATATATATATAGAAAGTTCAGGAAAGAACATTACATAGAAAACTACTCTGCTTAAGATAACAGATATGTTATAAAAAAAAAACTTTTCAAAGACACGTCCTTATCCTCAAGGAAGAGCTTGCAATGCCGCATCAGCTGAGTTAAGAGCTACTTCTACTACTTGCAAATACCGAAAAACATCCAGACACTGGAAGTAAGTTGCAACACAATGTTCACGATAATAGCGGTGGTGTGACAGACACATTTTTGTGTCTAAATTGTACTTAATTCTCTATTTTGTTAATGCTTGATTTTATACTATTTATGGGTTTTTATGTTTTTGTAGGTATTTTTGAAGAATAAATTTTTGTGCAAAAATCGGCTCAAAAAGTTATTAAAGGCACCCATGAAAATTACTAAAGGCACCCAGTAAAAGTGTTAAGGCACCCACATATTGGATTGGGGGCACCCCCCTTCTTGATTCAAAAATTCAAAAAGAGCGGGAACATTTTCTTTACGTAAAACAGAGCCTGTGTTGATTTTCAAGAGAGTTTTAAGGGATATTTAAGTGAATTCGAGTTAGCCAAGTAAAGAGTAGGTAAAAACAAGTTAATACACGTCATTCATGAGAGTTTCACGCCGAAAAAATGGGTGAAAAAGCCAAGACACGCCGGAAAAAGATATCCTCTCGGATTCGGATTAACTAGTATTTGGAGTTAGATTTGGATTGTCTTTGTGTTCTAATCGGTTAAGAAGAGTTATTAGGGTTCACTAATCCTATAAATAGGAAAGAATAACAAGAAACAAGGAAGCCAGAGCCACCGAAAAAATTCCAGAAAAAAAAGCTTGCTGCTGGTGGGAAGAACAGGAATAACAAAAGGCTCCAGAGAACTGTCATTTTTTATGTTGCATATTCTTTCAAACTTCTGTATCTGACAGAGTCCGTACTTTATTTATGTTCTATTCAGCCACACAGGGAACACCTTCTGTAACGCTTATAAGCGTATCAAATTCTCTGTGTTACTTTTATTTCTTCATTGTAAACACTTTTTAAGCTATGAAAAACTATTTTGAGAGTGTTTCCAACATGTTGAGCTAATCACCATCACTGGGGCGACGGAGGAAGCTATTTTTCCAATAATAAAGTGGTAATTCTTATTTTATTTATTTTTGCAATTCTTTTACTATTATTTTCTTTGAATTAAAATTGGAAAAAATGGTTTTTATCAATTAGTTGTGTTTTCTTTTGATGAGTCATGTTGGGCTTAGAGCTTTTGATGTCTCATGCTTTCGATTTACAACTATTATTTTGAAAACCTAACTTTGGCAATATTTTGGATAAACTGAATATACGAGTTGCAAGATTTTTATCACTTGAAAAATTGGATAATGGTGGAATCCTTAGTCTCAGTCCTTCCCATAATTTGAAATCAATTTTACTTTAATTTTGTTTTATTTTTAGTTATTAAAAATTAGGTTTAAAAATTGTATCTTCACAAGTCTGAGTATCGAACCTTTTACCACTATATTAAAATTACATCATGGTGCTCAAGCTATTTTAAACTTGGGATTTGACATATGCACCTCTACCATTTCACAAGATCATCTTCAAGCTAGATTCCCTGATCCTGTTGATATCCACAAAGAAGTTCAGTTGTTAGGAACCCATCCTCTGGTCGATGTGGTTTACCTAGGCGATAATACCAAGATTGACTTTGTTTTCCCACCAAAATATTTTCTTCCAAATGTGGGAGTGTATGAATTTCAAATGTGTCAGTTATTAAGTATTGAGACTAAGCCTAATTACTTTAGGGAATTATAATCGACACATTTGCTTAAGATTGACCACCTTCATAGTAGTCAATTGTGTGAGTCAAATCTAATTGACTTTGAGGATCCAAAATTATTCAAGTTATTATTATGTGTTTCTATGTTTTTAGTTGAGTTACTCCAGACTTTACAATCTGATCCTGTTGATCCTGCATATGAGGAAATCCAACCCATGAAAATATTTTATTTAGACCCTTTTATAGAGCCTGAACCTGAACCACATCTAGAAGTATTTATCTTAAACAAGAAACTATATAGGGATAAGGTTGTACCGTGTTTGTTCACTTTCTGGGCCTGCTGCAGTTTCCTTCTATTTGTGATAGCACAATTTGATTCAGATGACCCATATTTATTCCGACTATTGCTATATGATTTTATGAGGTGACTAATTCTTTTTAAGTCTGGATGAAGACTTTAAACTTAGCACTTCTTAGGAGGTAACCCATGCTCATGCGACACGGTAATATCTTTCCTTAACTCCTTTCCTTCGATTGGTAACAATTTCTCCTTGTTCATGCTTTTGATCATTCATCTTTAGAACATTGAAGACAATGTTAGATTTAAGTTTGGAGGTAAGGGAGAAACTTTTTAATGAAATAATAAAACTCGAAAGTCTAGAAACTTGTGAACAATTCAGGATGACACTAACCATTCTAGGTAGATGGAAACTTAACTCTTTTTCTATAGGAATTGGTGTGCCAAGTTAAATGGTCTATTCATAAAAGGACAGAGTTCAGGTATTATAAAAAACATGATAGTTGTCACCATATCTCGGAGTCTATCTCGACCATATCACCTTCTGTTTTATTTTTGTAATTTTTTGTGTTTCTCTAAGTGATTTGGTGGGGCACCAGTGTTGAATTTTTATCACTGCTAGGATGGAGTAGAGTGTTTTAGATTATTTAGACTTTGTTTCCAGAAACAAAAAGAAATCGAGTATTGACACTTTGATAGCAATATGTGTGTGTTCTCCCTGTCTCCGTCGCCTAAGCAAGCGTGGAACGCAGGATCCATGGGAACTATCATGTAAGATGCTGATAAGGACCATGCGCTTGGATTTAATTTGATCCAATCATGTTGTCAATACATTTATAGTTGTTTTATTTTCAATAAATTGATCGCTGGGACCCTCGTATATACCAGTTGAATCGATATTAGTATAATGATTAAGACTACATATCTCAATCCATTAGGATTCATCCTGGTACTGACCTTCAAACATATATGGGAAACACCGTTCACCTTATTCAACACGCGCAAACTTCACTTTGTCTATATTCATCTTCTAAGTCTTTTCATGTGATTGAACTTTGACAGATTCTTAGTATCGTGGTTGAACAACTATCTAAGTAGAGCTTTGTTTTCTTATATATGAATTTTTGTATGCTTGAGTAAAAACTCGTGTACATCAACTGGATTCATATAGGGTAATGATTCCCAGAGCCGAAGAATTTAGTATGCCAACTAAATAGCTTGTTTAGTGTTTACCCTCAATCGTTCACGAGTAGATACAACTTGGAGTAAAGGTTTTGTGAGTACACCTCTTGTAAACCCTCACGAGACAAAACTCGTCCACTAGGGACACCTAGGGGTTTAAAGGCTTATTACATATGCTAAATGTAGTCGTGATTCCTGCAAAAGTGAGTTAGGATTTTATTTCATTTTAAAGATTAGATTTTCTCGAGGACTAGCAAATAGTAAGTTTGGGGGTATTTGATAGACACATTTTTGTGTCTAAATTGTACTCAATTCTCTATTTTGTTAATGCTTGATTTTATACTATTTATGGGTTTTTATTTCTTTGTAGGTGTTTTTGAGAAATAAATATATATGGAAAAATCGGCTCAAAAAGTTGTTAAAGGCACCCAGGAAAATTACTAAAGGCACCCAGCAAAAGTGTTAAGGCACCCACTTATTGGATTGGGGGCACCCCCCTTCTTGATTCAAAAATTCAAAAAGAGTGGGAATATTTTCTTTACGTTTAAAAAGAGCCTGTGTTGATTTTGAAGAGAGTTTTAAGAGATTTATAAATGAATTCGAGTTAGCCAAGTAAAGAGACGGTAAAAACAAGTTAATACACGTCATTCATGAGAGTTTCACGCCGGAAAAATGGGTGAAAAAGCTAAGACACGCCGGAAAAAGAAATCCTCTTGGATTCGGATTAACAAGTATTTGGAGTTGGATTTGGATTGTCTTTATGTTCTAATCGGTTAAGAAGAGTTATTAGGGTTCATTAATCCTATAGATAGGAAAGAATAACAAGAAACAAGCAAGGCAGAGCCACCGAAAAAATTCCAGAAAAAAAAGCTTGATGTTTGTGGGAAGAACAGGAAGAACTAAAGGCTTCAGAGAACTGACATTTTTTCTGTTGCATATTCTTTCAAACTTTTGTATTTGACAGAGTCCGTACTTTATTTATGTTCTCTTCAGCCACACAGAGAACACCTTCTGTAACGTTTATAAGCGTATCAAATTCTCTGTGTTACTTTTATTTCTTCATTGTAAACACTTTTTGAGCTATGAAAAACTATCTTGAGAGTGTTTCCAACATGATGAGCTAATCACCATCACTGGGGCGACGGAGGAAGCTATTTTTCCAATAATAAAGTGGTAATTCTTGTTTTATTATTTTTTGTAATTCTTTTACTTTATTTGCTTTGAATTAAAATTGGAAAAAATGGTTTTTATCAATTAGTTGTGTTTTCTTTTGATGAGTCATACTGGGCTTAGAGCTTTTGATGTCTTATGCTTTCGATTTACAACTATTATTTTGAAAACCTAACTTCGGCAATATTTTGGATAAACTGAATATACGAGTTGCAAGATTTTTATCACTTGAAAAATTGGCTAATGGTGGAATCCTTAGTCTCAGTCCTTTCCATAATTTGAAATCATTTTACTTTTAATTCTGTTTATTTTTAGTTATTAAAAATTAGGTTTAAAAATCGAATCTTTACAAGTCTGAGTATCGAACCTTTTACCACTATTTTTAAATTACATCATGGTGCTCAAAAAATAAAGGATGAAGCAACCGACCTTCATGACGTGCCTCTTGTAAAAGACGATCCGCATCCATAAAACGAGAATGGGAAATGATATTCTCACGATCAAAATAATCAAACACAACACTCAGCATATTAGACATCTGAGTCAATCGAGCAATCTCCACTACCAAATAAACACGCGCCATATGATAAAAGGGGGATAGTATGTATATTATGCCAGAACAAGCAAAAGCCAGAAGGACAGTGAAAAAATTAAGGATAAAATTAGCCAAACAAGGAAAGAAATATATAATAAACAAAAAGGGCAGAGTACAGCTACACATTTAATACCACATTTAATGAACATTAAAATATCAAAAAGCATTAATAAGCATTATGGGGAACATCAAAAGAAGCATAAGACTAATCGTCCTGACTAATAATCATCACGTGAAAGGCCTCTATTTCTCGATCCAAATCCATCATCAAAAAGAATGACTTCGTCATACAGTTGAGTAGCCAAGTAGCATCGCGTAACCGTTTCATTGTGTGACCGCTGGACATCAGAAGGACCCGAACAGAAGCATTGGCGTTACAAGCAATCACAAGAGTCTCGTCATGTTCCCTAAATTTTTCTCGCATGGCGGCACGACGACTCATCCAATGGGTCATCAACAACTCTATTTCGTCTTTCAACACCAAAAGTCGCACTAATTCATCCCGTTTATCAAGCGGTATAACGAGGAAAGGAACGACAGCCATAGTCATCCATGAAGTTGATGAGACATGCTCAAGAGAGGATAAAAGGGTAGAAATGTATAAGAAAAACAAGAAAGAAGGTTTAAATAGAAGAAGCAACAAACATTTATTACGAATATAGGGAAGACATGAAAATAAATGCTTCTAGGGATTGCAAATATCTAGGGAAGGCACGATAAAGGACACCAACATGGGTTAACCATCAGACTCTCCCAACATGGCACGGAAGATCTATATCTCCCAATCCAAATCTCTCATCATCAGCACAACCTCTTGATGCTGGGAGTTTGCGGCACACCGCCTTAAATGAGCTTCAGAAAAAGCCGATCGACGTCACTCATAATACGAGCATCATCATGAGCTTTCCGAGCAAGTTCAAACGTTTCATGTTTATCCTCCCAAGCCGCATTCACCGAAGATCGATGAGCTAACCTATGAGTCATTAACATCCCTACTTCTTCTCTTACCACTAAGAGGCGCTTACGCGTGTTTAAGGTCATGAAAGCAGCGGCTACCGAAACCATGGTTAAGGAATACTCGTGTAGCTCGTGAGCCATTTCAGAAAAAAAAAAAAAAAAAAAAAAAAAAAAAAGGAGGAGGGAGACAATAAGATAGACGAGATAAAGATAAAGGAAGAGGAAGGGAATGAAAGTATGAAAACATATACTAAAGGATGATAAAAAGAACCTTTAAATAAGAACAAACACCACGCACGAGTTAATAAATGTAATTCAAGAGAAAAAATTTCAGCACAAACCGAGGTCAGATATAACTGTGCGTCTTAAAAGCACAAAAGAAGAAAATGAGGTGGAACATTCAATTAAAAGTCAAAAAATTAAAAATTAAAAAAAAAAAATTATATCCCAATAACACAGAGAACGCAGAGTAGTTTAGCAGTACGAGGGATATCTAGATCAAAATGCCAACGCATCTCATTGGCTTCCATAAGGTTACGCTCAGTGGTATTCAGCTCATTATAGGCCAAGCCGTATACACACAGCGCCGCCTCATAAGCACTAACAGCCAAGTCACGAATGGTAAACGCCTGATGAATAAGGCCCGCCTTATACCATCAATCGACCACTTCATTACGAGCGACATACGCGGCCTCCCACCGCTCTTCAGCATCAAATCTAGCATCAATTAAGCGATCCAGTTTTTCTTCCAAACAGTGAATAAGAGCAGTTGCCGCAGGATAGGCCATCAGGGAATAACAGATAAAATAAAACAATACGAGCACCATTTATAAACATACAACCACCACTAATGGAAATTTAAGCACCACTAATAAATAAGCACACAAACTAAAACAAATACCAAAGAAAAACAACCACCTAAGACAGTTATAACATTACAATAAAAGTCATCAAAATCCTTAATAAAATTTCAACAAAAAAAAAAAGGAAACCAACCAAATCTAGGATAAACACAAAAATATTAAAAACACCCAATAACACAGAGAATAAACTTAAACTTCCTGAAAAGCAGCCAGATCCCGCTTTTTATGCTCAAGGTCTTCTCATTCCCGGGTCTCAGCAACCTCATCCTCACAAGCTTCTGCGTAGCCGCTGAAACATCGGCGAGAAGTTTGTTCAAAGCAGTAATATGTTCTTGAGACACTTTGGTTAAACCTCAAGACTTTTCTCTAATTCATCAATCTGAGACGGAAGGGTTGAACACTGGTCAAACCTTCTCTTCACCGTACCCAGCAACTGGGATAACTAGGCTATAGAAAACTTAAGACATATGCCAGCTTGGATAGAAGACTCCATTCCTTCAGCTTACCGCAGCAGGAGGAGTATCAGGAGCTCGGCAAAGTCCCTCCGCAGCTTCAAGTAAACCTTTATTCATAAAGACTAAAGTCTTCATATCCTTAATCATATCCTCGTTCGCCATATGACCGCTCTGCTCGACAATCGATCTATAAGCGGCATCTAAATTCAAAGAGACCCAAAAGTCATGCACTAATCTGTGATTCTCGGTTTCCTCAGCTTAGCCGGTACTTACAACAGTGGAAAAGCAAAAGGATGGATCTTCCGGTTTAGCCAATAGGAGAGTCGCGTCCAACTCTTCTTGAGTAGCCGGAATAAGATCATTCCTTGTGAGCCGCACGCGTTTGGCATTGCTCGTGAAATTAGAAGCATCTTTCTTAAAAGCGGAACTGTTGCCTCGCTTCTTCATAGTCTAAAAAATTGGGAGGGGGGGAGGAAAAATAATATAAGGTAATGATAATAATAAATGACAATGACGATAAAATAAAAAAGAATAAAACCAACGTCTGAATTTTGGGAATTAGGGGACGACGCGTGAGCAGAAGAGGGATTGTATTTATCGTATGGAGGATGAGAAGAACCCGACAATGACTTCGAACCACCGGCAGAATCTAAAAAAAAAGGGGAAAGGGAAAGAAATAATAAAAAATAAAACGAAAAACTCAAAGCAAGCATACAATAAGATAACCGAACATATAAATAGGAAAAAGAAAAAAGAAAATATATATGCCGTAACACCAGATTGAAAAGGACAAACATGAAATAAAGAAAATGACACATGAAAAGCAAAAGGAATAATAATTAACAGAAGGAGATAGATTTTCGCCAGAAGGTACATGGTCCTGAGATACACTAGGATGAGAATAAGACGAACCACCTCGACTATATGAGCCAAGCAAGCTTGTAGGCGTCTCCTGAGGCTGACCCTAAGAACGAGTAGTGGTAGCCACCAGAGGGTTAAGAGAAACAACATGAAGACGTGAGGAAACGACACCGCCACCTTTGGACAAATCAACACCCAAACTATGAATACGATCCACGAAGGAGGAAGAAATCGAACCAGTGTCAGACTGAACTTTGGCCTGTAAAGAGACAGGGGGGAAGCATCATCCGAGATAGATCGTGGAACGCGCGGAGTTGGTAAAATCCTCGCGTCACGCTTAGATTTTTTATCTCTTCGATAAGGAGACCACTCGTGTTCCAGAATGTTAAGATATTCTTCAACCATAAAGGAGCGGGGTTTGTACCCGACAGAACCAACAAAGAGATTGCCCTGATATCATTAAAAAAAAGGGAAGGGGGTCGTCCTCTCGTTCAAAGAGAAAAGAGAAACTCGAACATACAAAAAATATAAATTAATCATGTAATAACACATATAATAATAATAGAAATAATGATACCTGGTTGGAAGATCCCGGAGTGGGATGAAGAGCTTGTTGAAGAACTTTGGCCTTGGTCGACTTTTTCCGCGGAGGAGGAGGAAGCATTTATTCCTTTTTAACCCCCTTTATCAACAACTCTTGGTCAGTCGGGGGAGTCCAACTAGTAATCAAGGGGGCCAAGGGACGACCTTTTGAACCAGGAATAAGACCCAACCCAAGAGATACCGACTCATCTAATTTAATTTGACCCGACGCATGCATTAACTTAAGTACATCCGATGATAACATAGGCGGACGATCTGCTTCACGAAGAAGAAAATTCAAAGCTTGCTTCCGAATTTTCATCTAAAATGAATACCAATTTGGAGAGACAAAGAGCTCCCGCGTTGGAGAAGGTTAGAGGAAAAAAAAGAGAATCGATCAGTCAACTAAACACGTCTCCCCTTTGAACACAAATCGGTCGAAACTAGATATAATATCAGCTTCCTCACTAGAATACGGATCCAGATAGGAAGACGGGACTCCTTGGTTGAACCCTAGTTGGCGAGCCACGTGATCAGAACTATAGGATATCGCTACAAATTTACCCAAATAAAAACCAGGAAGATAACCAGGCAGAACGGCCATGACAGAGTCAAAGTAATCACTCGCCAAAGACTGCTCAGAGTTCAGAGTCACATCCGCGATCTCAGTAGTGAAATCATAGGGAAGAGAACCAGAACGGCCGTTATAATAGGGAAAATGCTTAAATTCAATAGCCGCATCCATGTAGTTCTTAAGAGTGTTCCCATATTTTCTCTCTTTCCCGCGCCACAAGGTCATACGAGGATAATAGTAAGAATTCGGAACCATATCAAAGGAGCCATCCTCTCTCTCAACCCTTTTCACACGATGAACGGCCAAATCATTAGTTAGAGAGGCGTACTTTGGAAAATGCTCCCACGTCCAAGCTTAAAGGAAGTTTGACGCGACGTAGGTTTCAACAATGTGACGAGCGTCTAACCTTCGAATATATTTAATAGGAGATCCAACTGACGATATGAACCACCTTAAAACATGGGCGCCAAAGGAAACGATACACCCCGTGACATCAATATAGCCATCGGCACGAGTTCATTCTTGATGGTGTCACGAGGGTTGTGCTCAAAATAATCATGACAAAGCCAGTAAAGAAGAAAGGCTGCTAACTTGGCACGAGCATTCTTTTCCGCTTGAACGGGAGAACTAACTTTCTCATCTATGGGAATCGAAGCCCAATACTTCACTCATAAAAGAAAAGAAGCATGTTTGTTTTTACTGTCCTGAGTAGCGCGTCCGGAAAGGGCCTTGCTTCGAGCAGGTCGGCTTGGCACAGCGACAAAACCCTTCAGGGTATTGGCCATCATCTTCCCACTAATAGGTCGGGCATCTTCCTTCCCCCTCGCCGTCAAAGCAGGGGTGACCTTTAACTTCCCTTTAAACGATTTCCCTGAATCGACAATCTTCCCTTTAAAAAGATGGACATCTTTTTCCGAAGAATCATACTTCTTCCCCGATCGGAGTTCTCGGGATTTACCTTTGCAACAATCAAATGAGAACACAGAGCCTTGTCCTCATCATTCATAGCTTCAAAGGTAGACGCCTCATGATACAGGTGAGACCCATGAATCGGAAACCTCATTAAAGCCACAACATCTTCCAATGCGGGAGCCGCCTCACCCCAAGCAAAAAAAAAAGTGTGAACCCGAGAAATCCAGCGCGAATAAAGCTTCGCCATATCACTCCTACATATAACTATCACACGATGAAGAGACGCGTCTATAACATCCTTTATCCTCAAAGAATAGATTGTGGCTAAATGGTCAGGATTGGAACGAATATAGGCAACCCAAGACTTCCTGAGGGAAGTATTTTCATCGGAAGAACGTTGATTTATAGTTGGAAGGAGATAATCCCCACGATAAATAGTCATGCGCGGAATCTTGTTGAAAGGGTGAAGGGGAAGGTCATCTCCTTATGGATGCATGAGACACTTAGGATGCAAAAAAGTGTATTATATCCGGATTTGTTAAATGAGAATCAAGATAATCATCAGTCGACGGGACCCGCATACCATCTAAAAAAGTTAGGGGCTGCATAGCGGTAACAAGATCCCGGCTGCCAAGGATTTCTTCAAGAGAATATAGTTGGTCGTCCGTCGGCGGAGGGAAAAGCCCGCCATCAGACTTGCCGCTAGACTCAGACCCTTCTTGAGACCTATCTCGCATGCTTATTCTTCTTCCTCCGCTAAGGAGTGTCTAGGAGAATCGTCTGACATCGAGAACGATGAAATGTAAATCCGTAGTAAAAAGGGAAATGAAGTGGTAAAGAGGAGACTGTAAATATATAGCGGAGACCTCATTATAACTAAAGTGAGACAGTTATTTAAAGAAGGGTAACTGAAGAGATAGTGGGGTATGTCCCTAACCAACTAGTTGGCAAGATAGAGAGTACGTGTTAAACAGATAATCGAGAAAAAAGAACTACTTTTTAAGTAGGGGGTTTGACTATTGGGTTATCCAATGACTAGCCCAACAGTCAGGGGGCTAATGTTAATACCTAAAAACTTATTAACCATGGATAATGGGAGTCATTCTTATTAAATGGGCCTAAGTCCATTACCGCCTTGAGAATTTGGGGACTAAGCCCAGGTGCGAGAAGAAGTTAGGGATAAGAATAATATATGGCAATTTAGCAATAATAAGGGGTTTGAAAGGAGATAGGTGTCAAAGGAGGGTTAAGGAGGAAAGTCCATAAAAAGAAAAAAAAAATAGAACAAAGAAAGGATCCACTTTTTTGTCTTTTTACCCATAGAAGAAAAGGTGTAGTCCTTGTTGTGATTAGGATTGGTCTCCCCTTTAGCAAATTTCCCTAAAACAGTAAACATTTATGCCTTGTAATTGCAGAACCATAATGTGCAACTCCTCAATTTTGTCGTTTTGAGGAGATGCAACCATAGAACAAGCAGTTGAAGGAGCAGGTGCGAGCTGGTGATATCCGTCGGGAGACACTGGAGAAGGAGATTGACGAGCTACGAGGTTTTTATCCATCTCTTTTCCTTTACTTGTTATGATAGACCCTATATAATCTAAGTTGTGGTTGTTACTGGTAGTCAAGAAAGGAGAGATGAACATCACGAATTGTAGAAAGAAATTAGGTTCCTTAAGAATGATGTGATGAATTTAGAACGACGAATTTTCAACAAGGATGATAAGATTTCAAAGTTAGAATCTGAGCTTGAATACCTTTGTGGGTTTGTCTCTGGATACGATCAACTTTGTGGTCTAGAGTCTGAGCGGGATCGACTACGGGACCTTGCTAGCAACCATGTTCTCTATATCAACTCCCTTGAGGATAGGTGCTCAAGTCTTCAACTTAAGAATCAGGATCTCCTTGCTGCTTGAAGATATCAAAATGAGTGGAGGGGTAGAGCTGAGACTGCTGAGGGTAGACATTTGGAGACTAGTCGTAATCTTGACCAAGTTTTGGAACAATTCATAAGTCTTCAGTTTCCTACGAGATTCTGAAGGCAGTTTCTAAAAAACATTTAAAGATTTGTATGTCGGGGAAGAGAAGAGATCTTTCCCCAAAAGTTAGTGAAATTGAAGTATCTTTAGCTAATTTTTAAGAAAACCTTAAAATGACCCTCCATATTCTTGAAGGTGTTTGAATATTCATTTTTCTCTTGTTTTGCAATCCTTGCGATTCTGAACTTAACTCTGTTTATGTTCCTTTATTTCAGCTGAACAAGAAAAGATCGCTCCCTTAGAAGAGGAGGTTGCTCACCAGAAGCAGTCCGCCATTGCTCTATCTTCCAAATTCGTAAAATTGAGAGCTTTTATCTCGGCTCGTAACAAGAGTCATGAGAAGAAACTTGAGTTGGCGAAAAAGGCCTTCAACGATCGAGTTGATGCGAAGGTGGAGGAAGTTATTGCCGGGAAGAAGGCTAGGGTCAAGGCTAAGCAATCTGGTTCTCTCTCTGATATCCCTGCTTCATAGTTTGCTTTCCTCTTGTTATTCATTATGTTTCTCGGTAAACATTGTTTTAAATTTTGGGGTGCTCCATCACCGTAATTTTTGTGTCCTTATAGTTTTAGGGTTGACACTTAATTTGATGCTCTTTTGTTTTTTTGAATGTCTTTTGCTTGATTCATTTTACTTATATCCGTGAAACCTGCATGAAGTTCTGTAAGTTTTCTTGTGATAATCGTTTTTACCCCAATTACTCGATATCCATAACAACGAAGGCTATCGAGCCTGATACCATGTCCCGATTTGAATATCTCATTATTGTTATATTCTGGCCAATGGCATGTGTTAGGTCTGGTTAATGTCCTAATCTAGGGTCTAGGTCATATCGGGGATTACTCGATTGCCCGAGTTTGAATGACCTATTGCAGCTCGAGTGTAGGGATCCCTTTCTCATATCAATTGACCTTTAGGACTAGGTCTAGGACAACCTGTGTTAGTCTCTTGGTGGCCCCTTTGACTCTGGTTCGTACCAGAATCCTCAGATTACCTCGGACTAACCTAACGGGCTCCGTCCGAGTTCGAATGATCTTTAAATGACCTCGTGGGTCGTGGAGTTACCATAATTAGTGTGACAGACCGGAAAAAAAAATTCGTTTCAAGCGGGTCGGGTTTCGCCCGTTCGGTAAGCTCCGATTTATGGATATGCCACTTAAGGAAATAACATTACCAATTATCGAACCAATATAATTTTTACCAAGCAAATGTTCAAACAAGCTAAAGTTTGACTATAAGATCCTGATAAACAGAAATCTCATTTATTCCAAGGTTAGGATTCTCTAAGAATATTTCCATACCATAATATTCAGAAATCCTACAAGGTTCACTGTGAATCCAATTAGGACCTTCTGAGCATGCGTCCCATACCGCATACCCATGAATCCTAAAAGAGTCCACAATTTCGCTAGGGTCATCGAATCCGACGTATGATTTCGCAATCCGAGTTCTATTGGACATAATTCTAGTTCAAAGGGTCATTGAGTCCAACTAATGATTTCCTTCTTTTTTACAGTGAGAATACAATATCTCTTGCTGGAGTAGTCGTATATCATTCACCGTTTACAGTTAATGGTCTTCCGGTTTGCCACTCGTAAGTGGGAGCTAGCAGGCCTGACAACACACACCATTCCAGCGACGGGTGGGGATGATCAGTACCGTTGTCTACCACCATTCTAGCGACGGTCTTCCGGATAGCCACCCGTAGGTGAGAGCCCCAGTGGTCCTGGAAATTCAAAGTACTAAGTCAAGCTCAACAGACCACTTTTACAAATGATATGAACTACTCAAGAGAATTAATAATCATTTCCAGATCAATGGTATGAATTGTCATCATAAACAGTAACCATTCTTCTCATATGATATGAATTGCCTCTAAATGGCAACAACCATCTCCTAGTCTCATTTGGTGATATGAATTGGCATCCAACAATCACCCTTCATCTCTCATTAGATGATATGAACAACCTCGAAGAAGTTGCAACCATCTCTCAAGGTAGTATGAAACAGACAGTACTGCAACTACCCCTTACTTCCAAGGTTACAATCATCTCCGAACGGATGGTATGAACTGTCAAGCAGCAACCAACTCTTTTTAGACGATATGAACAAACTCATACAGTTGTGCTGAACCGCATAACGGCTGCCTACGTACCCTCTCAGTTGCTCGAAGGGATCAAGCACGACCGTAGTTCGTCATATTTGTTTAGATAGTATGAACTACGTACCCATAATGGTAAAAACTATCTCTTACTCGATAATATCAAGTAACTTACCATTTAAAGTGTACACAAATGAATTATGAATACAGCACTACTTTGAGTAAGCCCAAAGGTACCCAAAAACAATCCACCTTTCCTAAAATGCCAATTCACAGCTTACAACCATCAAATGAACTGATTCCACTTCATCGACAATATCATAAGGATGAGATATTCCGTACTAATAATTTAACAAGAATTACCATATTCCATATTCATTTTTAAACAACAAGAAATTAGTTTAAGCCAAATTAAAGCTCGCCGATTAGCGAGGATAAATAAGGCCCCAATCCATCATGTTGTTACTGAATTGTAAACAAAGTATTAATATAAGATTCGGATCCAGACATTTCACTCTAGTCATAAACCAGTGGATAATAATCCGTTGATCGTAAAACAACCGTTACACAATCAACAATTCAACAAGTTGTACAAAATTTCTGAATTGTAAGGATATGCAGTCACATTTAGTCCAAGATTTTCAGTAGTAAACGACATCTGATTGTCCTGAAAATTCTAAAGTATTTTTACGACTCCATTATACATAACATATCTAAAAATCATGAAATTCCAACGGTTCATTAAAGAGATATGTACATTAAAATCTGTCTTCTTTCACTATCAACATACAGAATTCATCTACGATTCTATTATATTTTGAGGTACCTACAATGCTCATAATTTTATGAAATATTTACACTAAGTTACTTAAATGGTAATAAACATCATACTAAAAATTCATATTGATCCAATAAATGGGTAATGAAAAACACCATGGTAAGCAGGATGTTCAGAATTTCACTTTTGCTGAACACAGCCACAGTTCGTCCAATTTTTTTGGAACTTAAACTTGTCCGATCAACTCCAAATTTTAACTGTATATTTATGACTTAATGATTTACAACATACTAAAATTGCATCTTATTCCGACGGCTAAATTTTAAGATATCAGCAAACTAAAATTCTGCAAACTAGGGTGTACAATGCATACGAGATTTTCAAGCAAGATTTGATAATGAGATAAATTGCTACAATTAAACCACTATTATAACAAATAACTATGATTATAAAATACCCATTTCATCAACTTTATAAGAAAATGGATAATAACAAAAATCCCCAAATTTTTCTACATGAACCCTAATTCCCAAATATCTCAAATCAAAGTATCATATGAAGGAATTCATGGATTGGTTTGATACACATAAATTCATCTTTATTTCTAGCAACCCATTCATCAATTTTCCAAAACCATATGGAACACAAAAAATGAAGAAAATCATACTAACCTCATGCTATGGCTCTTTTACTATACAAATCATGGCATCAATTCCACACTAGTACGCATAGAAGTGAAACATCACCAAGGACATGACTATCATCAAGGTATTAAGAATTTTAAATTTTAATATCATTACCATGAGATAACTAGTAAAGTTAACAAAACGATTCAATAATAAGAATCATCGAGAATATGATTTAGGCTACCAATCACAACTGGATTCTCATGAAACACTACATTGCACCTTACATATACAATACCAATATAAAATAAGAATTTCATATTAATTCAATGAACATAATGGGATAATGGAAGATTCATAGGGTTGTGTAGAAATTCTGCTTGGCAAAATACAGTTTTAGCTTCACCAACATTTTAAGTAGTAAATGACACCTGATCCTCTTGAAACTTTTACAGTAGCTTTATAACTTAGATTAACATAATATATTCAAATTTCATAACAATCCAACGGTTCAATAAAGATATACACACATTAGAAGATGACTGTTTTCACTATGAACAAACAATATTCAGTCACGGTTCTCCCATACTTTGGGGTACCTAAATGATCATAAATTTATGAAAATATTTCAGTAAGTTACCTACACTGAGATGAACAACACACTAAAATTTCAGATCAATCCGATACACGTATATTGAGAAAACACTAAGGTCAGTTGACTATCTAGGGTTTTAATCCTGCTGAACGCAGTCATAGATTATACTATCATTACAGTAGTTAACCTGACCTGATCTTCATGCAATTTTTATAGTATTACTATGACTTAATTAATCATAACATACTAAAATTTCATCATATTCCAACGGCTGGATCTAGGGATATCAGGAAAACAAGAACAGATATTTTTGGGTTCATAAAGTAGAATTACTATCAAATCATGCAAGTTTCTTTCCCAAAGCTTTCTATACATGAATTAAGTAATAAAACAACATACCCAATTTATATTTTTCATATAAGAACATGATTTTATTGAAATCCCCAAACTAAATGAAGAACCCTAATTTCAAAATCCTCAAATCAAGGTTAAAAACATGAAATTGAGGTACTTGGTTAGCTACCCATTGTTCTAAAACAAAGAAACTTCAATAATCTCAACTCAATTCAAGCAAACATCAACAAATTAAAATTAGGGATAATTTTAATAAGACTAGCAAAAAAGAGAAACAAGTTTCTTACCCTTCATGCAATCAACACCAAGACTAGTAACCACAAATCTAACAAATTTACAAGCTTAACACCTCTAATTTCTCCAACAAATTTGCTAGGGTTCTTCTCTCATCTTCTTTAGAAAATACAAGTAATAACCATAAGTCAGAGAGGAAGAAGAGAGCAAGAGAGAAAATGAATATTTTTTCCCTTTTATTTTTAGTTTGATCTGAATTGACCATATTACCCTTGACGACCTCCCCAATTGATATGTGTATATACAATGTAGTTAATCTCGGCCGTTACTGCCGAGATAACGGCGCTTTTCGCGGTATCGTCTCAAGACCTTGACGATATCCGAGATTTCACGAACGATATTTGAACGCGAATATCGGTCGATTCGCCCGTATCTCGGCCGAAACGAGATACCGTATCTAGGATAAATGGGTAATTTTCATTCTAATCTAACGGTTTCAGATTAGAAGACGAATCCAACGGTCCAATTCATGTCTTTATCTCTCAAGTCTTCGAATCATTCTCTCCAGTCTCCATCTTCTTTACCTTTCCTCTCTTCCCCCTTTCTTCTCCTGTTCATCAATCAATTAGGCAAACAGAGTTAGTAGATCAAGATTGACATGAATTAGTAGATCAAGATTGACAGGAATTAGTAGATCAAGACCGATTTCCACATAGCTTTATACCTTCATCAAACTAAACAGGTAAAGTTCTGGTTCCTAAATTGATTGTAGTTTTTGGATTTTAATGAGGTTTTGATCAGGGGGGTTTGTTTATTTAAGGTTTTAGAGTAATGGGTCTTGATCAATATTTATGAAGCTAAATAGAGAGTTTGAATCTAGAGCAACTGGTTCATCTATTGAAATCCCTAATTCCTTTTGGTTGCTGCTCAAGCCTTAGTAGGGGAGTTGTGTTTACTTTCCATTTTCAATTGAAATCCCTGTGTTTATTTTATCTGTTGTATCTTGTATCTTTCTACTCAAGCAGCAAAAGAGCAAGCTGAACTTATTTCATCTGTTGACCAGCAAAAGAGCAAGTTGAACCTATAAAATATATCTCTGAAATCAGAAGCAACTGGCATGTGAGTGTATCAATCTGTTTTTAAATTTTTGTTTTTAACTTTAGTTTTTGTTCCTGAACTTTAAGCCCCCTTTACCTAGGTTTTAATCTGTTTCATTCTAAATGGGAGATAGATTTATCCTGCTCATGTATCAACTTGCTACTAAGTACAAGCAAGTATAACTTGGCTGTGAATATTTGCAAACATTTTTGGAGTTCCTAAATGGTCGATACTAGATAGGTTTATCATGTTTTCTAATAGTGTTGCATGTATCAACTTGGACATTTGCAAATATTCATGGGGTACCATGCATGGCCTAAATTGGTGAATAAGTTTATCAAGTTCTTTAATAGTGTTACATGTATCAACTTGCAATTGTTCTGGACTTCTGGTCTAGTCATGGAACACCAAGCAAGACCTAAAATAGTGGATAGGTTTATCTTGTTCTCTGATGGTATCACAGCATCCAAAATTTCTCTAAATTCAGTTTAATGTGTTCACCATATTTGTTAATGAGGTATTCATTTGTCAAGTCCCTGGTAATACTGTCGTGGTTTGTTACAGCCCACATAGTTTTTAACCAGGAAACTCAGTTAGTAAGCTGTAAGCTTCATCTTTGAAAATTAATATGACATAGACCAGGGAGAGAGTAGCAGAGGGGATGTAGGCAGAGCTAAAGGAAAAACAGGCCTAATCAATGATAATTTTGTGTATACCTAACAATCCAGATAATTCAACTGGCCTGAACCAACTATGGATTATTGGTAGGTTGCAGTTGACTGGCTGATTTGGTGGGAATTAGTAGATCCTTGTAAGTCTGAAGTTTAATCCATGCTGAACCAGCCAGTGGAAGTTATCTGGGTATCCTAACAACCTGTACCTCCGTGCTTTAAGATGGGGATGCTTAGAGATGTTGATGTAGGAGTTACATTCATTCAAAGTGGTAGGTTCATGTAATCCCTAAAACATGTTTTGACATATTTTCTTTTTGCCTGTCGAATTACGGAAGTATATCCTGGTTCTGGCTGAGAACTTGATTTGACTGTGGTTATGGAGGTGGGGGATATTTTTTCTTTTAAATGTTTTAGCGACCTTAAGGTGTGTCTGGTTTAGTGACCTCAACTGTAATAAGTAATAAAGTTGTTGTTTTTTTTTAATTGATTATCTATTTTCCTTTCTTAAAATTTCTGTTTATGTATTATATTTGCAATACCTCTAACAATTACATGTGTATAAAATTTGGATATAAGATTTGGAAGTTATTCCGAGATTTCGCCGATAATCTCCACGAGATGTCGTTGTCAAAGTGTCAAGGTCCCGGCCGCGACGAGACCGAGATCCGAGATTAACTACATTGTGTATGTATAATATTGAGAAGTGAAATTAAGTCTATTTAGGTGCCCATGCTTTGGTTCTAAGTTGTCATAATGTTAAAGAAGCTCAAACAATAGATCTAATTTCAAACAAGTGCAACAATTTGACTAACCGGTTTGGTTAAACCCGAGAAAAATTCAAGGTGTTACAATTAGTCTCTGGGTAACCCCCTTTGACTCAAGGAAGTACCAGGTCCTCAGATCATCTTGGGGGGAGAACGTACCTTTCCCCGAGTATGAATGACCCATTTAGTAACTGTGATTTAACTTCTTAAGGATGGTACAACTTCAAATGTCTTATGTTCCAAGGATGGTCCATTTCCTTTCTGTCTGGTTTGAGTAGCTTGTACGTGCCTTCTCTTACTTTGGATAATATAGTGTATGGACCTCCCCACGTGGGTGCTAATTTTCCTCCTTTATTTTCCCTTTCGTATTCTGAAATTTCCCTTAGGACTAACTGTCCCGGGTGGAATTCTCTTGGACGAACTTTTTTATCATATTCTTTTTGTAACCTCCGCTGGTAGTTCTCCATCTTCTGCAACGCAATCTCTCGTTCTTCCTCCAAGCTATCAAGCTTTGCAAGTATCAGATCTGACGTGAGGTTTTTCATCCATGCCTCTGACTTTGTTGTAATAATCATTACCTCCGTTGGTAGAATTTCTCCAGTTCCATATGTGAGCATGAAAGGTGATAGCCCGGTGGCTTCTCTTTTTGTGGTTTCATAGGCCCATAGGACATTATGTAGTATTCGCACCAATCACCATAATGACCGTCCAACTTTTTCTTGAGGTTGTCGGCTATGGTTTTTTCTGTGATCTCAGCTTGGTCATTACTCTGGGGGTATATGGTTGTAGACTTGTTCTTCTTAATTTGGTAAGTATTGAACAACAAATATATGTTGGTTCCCTGCAGTTGCTTTCCATTACCAGAGGCTATTGCGCTTGGTATTCTGAATCGGCAAATGATATCTCAAAAAGGAATTTGAATACGTCCTTATCCCGAATATATTTTAGTGCAGTTGCTTCCTCCCATTTGGTGAAGTAATCAGTAGCCACAATAAGATATTTTCGTTGAAGCGTTCTTTCATGAAGTAGTCCTATGATGTCTACTCCTCATTTTACAAATGGCCACGGGCTTCACACCGAATTGAATGATGTTGAAGGTGTATGGATCTTCTTCCCGAATCTCTGACATTCGTCACAAACCTTTGCCATATGTTTTGCATCTACGTGCATGTAGGGCCAAAAATAACCCATAGTCATTGCTCGCTGAGCGAGATTCCTTCCTTAACTATGATTAACCTCGTCTCCATAGTGTAATTCAACCAAAATCTGGTGCCCCTGCTCTTTGCCCAGACATCTCAGTATGGTCCCAAGAAAGACTGATTGTACAAGATTCCATCCCTCAACTGATAATTAGTCGTTTTGCTCTTGATTTTGTGTGCTTTCGTAGTGATTGCACGTAACTCTCCCAACTCTAAGAAGAGATGGATGGGTTATCACCAATCCCCCGGTTCGTATAGTGTTGCTTCGGTTATGGCTAATTGATACACATTTTTGTGTCTAAATTACACTTGATTATCTATTCTGATAGTGTTCATTTTTGTACTTATTATGGTTTTATGTCTTTGTAGGTATTTTAGAGAAATAAATATTTGTGGAAAATTCGGCTCAAAAAGTTGTTAAAGGCACCCAACAAAAGTGATTAAGGAACACACAATTTGGATTGGGGGCACCCTTTTTTGAATTTGAAAAGAACCGAAAATGGCGGGAAGGCTATAGTTACGTGAGAAAGTTGTTGCACGAGTTTGTAACCGAGTTTTAAGGATTTTCAACGTGTTCTTTCTATCCCAAATTGTTTAAACACTCAAAGGATAACACAACACGTCAAGTATGAGTGATTCACGCGAAGAAAAATTGAATTTGGTCGGAAAAATGGAGTCCGGGTGAGTTTCGGTTAAACAAGGAATTTGAGATTGACTTGGATAAGTTTTAGGAGTTTTAATCGATCTAGAATACTCTCTAGGGTTTACTAACCCTATATATAGCAAAGAGAATCGAAGAAAAGATCGGGGGGGGGAGGGGGGGAGGGGGAGGCAGCCAGGATCACCGGAAAAAATCAGGAAGAAAAAGCTTTGTTCGTGAAGAAGAAGAATAAGAAGATAACAGACTACACCACTGAACTATCATCCTTTCTATCACTGATACAGTCGTAGCTTCAGCTGCTTCAGCCGTCTTATTTCTGTTGCATATACGGTATGTTCTTCTTTCCTGTTCTCTTTTCCTCATTCTGTAATGCAGAACCACATCTTTTGTAACGCTTATAAGCGTATGAAAACTCCTGGGTTACTTCTTTTTCATCATTGTAAGGACATTTTGAACAATGAAAATCTATTTTGAGTGCGTTTCCATTACAATGAGCTAATCACCATCACTGGGGCGATGGAGGAAGCCGTTCATCCAATAATTAAGTGGTAACTTCTATTTCATCTATTAATTGCTTTGAATTAAATTGAAAAATGGTTTTTATCAAGTAGTTGTGATTTCTTTTAATGAGTCATGCTGGGTTTACTGCTTTTGATGTCTCATGCTTACGATTTACAACTATTTTTTTGAAAACCTAACTTCGGCAATGTTTTGATTAAACTGAATACAAGAATTATAAGATTTTATCACTTGAAATATTGGTTAATAGTGGAATCCTTAACCCTAGTTTTTCCCATCAATTTGAAATCAAGTTTGTTTTAATCTTTTCTTTTTATTATTTATTAAGAATTAGGTCTAGAAATCGAATCTTCACAAGTCTGAGTATCGAACCTTTTTACCACTATATTAAAATCATATCACTAATGATTCTCTGTTATCTTCCACATCAAATGTTGAGTGAGTGAGGACTCTACTGACTCGTTTCACCTCCACTGTTGGATCATTTAACATAGATACGATGTAAGCAAGTGCATAGGCATGTCTATTACTTCTTTTGCAAATATACCTGATTTGATGCTTGGGATTTGACTAAAGTAATGTTGGGATAGTTTTAGATATTTTTGTAGGCAAGGCTCTAGAGTCTGGTAATCCCCTTGTATATGTCTTATCACCAATTGAGAATCACTTGTAAACTTAACCTATGTTAGTCTCAATTCCATTATGAGCCTTAAGGCATGGATCACTGCCTCATATTCGGCGACATTATTGCTTGCTTTAAACTCGAGTCAGAAGGAGTGGACAATTTTCACGCCCTTGTGTGTTGTAAACACTATTCCCAGACCCGATCCATCATCGTTGGATGAGCCATTTGTAAATATTTCCCACCTTCGGGGGTGACATCTTTCCAAAAGGCCAGTAGGTTCATCATACCCTTCCTCTATCCCTGGGATTTCTTCTATTTTATCCTCTTTTTCTAGGGGAAAATGAACTAAAAAATATGATATTACTTGTGATTTGATTGTTGTGTGTATTTCGTAGATGACATTGAATTGCTTTATCTGCGCACCCAACTTCGATTTTCCCCCTGATCTTGGAGAATTATTCAGAATCGATTATGTGGGACTTGGTTAGGACTCGAATTCTGTGGTTTGAAAGTAAGTTCTTAGTTTTTGTGTTGCGTAGACCAAATCCAGAATTAGTTGTTCAATTTTGGTATAATTCCTTTCGGCGGCAGTCATGGTTTTACTAATGAAGTACACAGGTTTTTCCTATGAGCTCTCGCATCTAACCAATACAACAGGATGGCGTAGGTTGTAGCTCATAGGTAGATGGAGAGAACCTCTTTCGGATCAGGTCTCTGCAGCACTGGTAGATTCGCGAGATGATCTTTAATCTTTTGGAATGCTTATTCACACTCATCTGTCCATTTAGAATTATCTCCCTTTCTTAAGTTATTGAAGAAAGGCTTACACTTGACCGAATATCTTGAAATGAGTTTACTCAGGGCAGCTAAGCATCCATTTAGTCTTTGAACATCTTTTATTCTTGTTGGTGATGGCATATCTCGGATGGCACGAAATTTATCTGGATCTTCTTCGATGCCATTTTTTGTAATTACATAGCCCATAAACTTTCCAGATCTTACCCAAAATGTACACTTCGCAGGGTTAATTTTTATCTTATATTTTCTCATTTGATTGAAGATTCCTTTTAGGTCTGTAATGTGTTCTACTGCTTCATTGCTCTTGATTAGTATGTCATCTACGTATGCCTCAATCTTGTTGTGAATCCATTTTTTGAACATGTCTTCCACTAATCTTTGGTATGTTGCCCCTTCATTTTTTAGTGTGAATGGCATCTTTGTGTAACAACAGAGACCTCTAGGTGTAAAAAAGGTCGTACGCTCTTGATCTTCTTGTTCCAAGGGGATCTGATTATACCATGAGTATCCATCCATAAGAGTTAACGCCTTGTGACCAATAATTGCATCAACCAAATGATTTATGCTCGGGAGAGCGAAGTTATCCTTCAGACATGCTTTATTTAGATCATTGTATTCAATACAAATCTGCACCCCTTCATTCTTCTTCGGAACAATTACCATGCTTGAAATCCACTCGGGATATTGCACGTTTCGAATGATCCATGTTGATTGTATTTTCTTTAAATCTATATCTACCGAAGCTTGGAGTTCTGGCACGATTCTTCTCATTTTCTGTTAAATAGGCTTGAATTTTGGATCGATTTTCAGATGATGGCAACAGATCCTTGGGTCTATTCCCTCTATTTCTTCCATGCTCCATGCGAACACATCATTGTGCTCTTGTAACAACGTCTTCAGACCTGAAACTTGTTCTGATGTTAGCAACGATCCTATCTTTACGATTCTGGACTTATCCTTCTGCCAATGTCGAGGTTCTAGGTTGGTTCTAAAGTCGCGAAATGCTTCTTGGGTTCTTCAACAGGGGTCGCTAACTATAATTTTGATACGCTCTGGCCTTTGTTGTCCTCTCTGATCTCTTGCGTTAATGCCAACATTTGTTCTAGCTCCTGTCTGTATTTCTCTCCGTGGACCCGATTCTTCTCTCTTCTGATTCTTGCTCTTTTGTCTATATTTTCCTGAATGTCTACCTGGATGCAAGACTTTACGACTTGGGGATCACCTACCACTTCTGCCATTCTTATTGGTGTAGGAAATCTTAACCGTTAGTGATATGATGATGCCACCCCTTTGATTCTCGTTATCCATGGTCTACTAATTATAGCTTTATATGGTGAAACCACATCCACAACACAGAAAGTGGTAATGGTGTCCAAGTATTCTCCTCCTGAGAATCGAAGTTTGACTTCACCTTTTGGTCTAGTGATTGATCTGTTGAATACATATATGTTGTAAGTCGATTGGATGAGAATGCCATTCTATAGACCCATTCTTTTGTAGGTATCATAAAATAGGACTTCCAAATAGCTACCACTATCAAAAAATATGTTCTTAACTCCCCACTCTTTGATCATTAACGTACCAATGGGTCCCCATGAACTTCCCTATTTAATGGTATATCTTTGGCCGAGAAAGATATTGGCTGCATCATCCATGGCTCCATGGGTAAGGTATTGGCAACACTAAAGATTTCCTTACCAGAATGATCTCTCTCGTGGACTTGTGACATGATCCTACTTCCTAAATGAAAATTTTGGATCGCACAGTGAAAGATTGTGTTACATTGGAGAACCCTAGTATCTCTACAAATTTGTACTTGGTACAGGCGCCTCTGCTGTCGCGGGTTGAACTTGCACATACTTTTGTAAAAACCCATCAAAAATCAAGTACTGCATGATATTTTTTTACGTCTCGGCAGTCATTGGTAGAGTAACCCCTAAATTGATGATAGGCACAATAGTCTGGATGATTTCTAGTTCTTTCATACTGCACTCCTTGGTTTCGGGGATAGTGGATATCATCTCTCTTCTCCACTTCCTTGAAGATTTTTTCTACAGTTGTGTTTAATGGCGTGTATGTCTTGTCTTCGAATCGTGGTTTCTTTCCTTTCAGTACCCAAGCCTTTGAAACCGTTCCTCGATCATGCTTCTCTGCTCTTTTCTCGAATCTCATAGATTCTGGATGTGGAGTGAGATTTGAAGTTCAAACCGGTCCTGTTACCTTCGTTGCTTCCTGCACATGAATATCCTGAACTCCCTCTTGTATTTCTTCCAGTGCAATGTAATGCTCTTCCAGCTTTCGGATATCCTTCAGAGTCTGAGGTTTTCATTGTACATGGCGACATAGATCGGGTTCTTCTTCCCTTGGGCATTTTTAAATCCAAAGATTTATTGATCAACTGGAACCTTCCCGATCTCTGTGCATAACTTCCTCCATCTATCAGTTAGGGAACGAAGGGATTCCTTAAATCCTCTGACAAGGGTGAAGATTTTATTTACTCGGGGATAAGCGCTACTATTGTGCATGTAAGTTTCTAGAAAGATTTTTGTCAGTTCCTGGTAATTCCCAATTGATCCTGGTGATAATGAATAAAACCATGTCTTTTCCTCTCCCTCCAGGCTCGCCGGGAAGAATTTGCACATTATTGTGTCATTTCTCTTCCATTGTAGCAGGGTCATTCCATACATCTTGATGTGTTCTACTGCATCTCCGGTTCCATCGAATCATGTTGGAAATGCTGGGAGGGTACATTTTGGGGGGAAATCCGCCTCTATTAGTCTTCTTGTGAACGATGTTTCTTCTGCTTCTGTCATCACTTCATCTAACTTGTTATCATCTCCCTTGCTTGACATCTTCCTAATAATAGTTTCCATACTCTTGAGCTTGTCTTCCATGCCCACGCCTCTTCTTCGATTCTCTCGAATAGGCTCATATTCTGAAGTTGAATCCTCATTAACCCCTTAACACCTTCTGGGATGCCTTCTTGGTTCTGGGGTGAGTTCTCTGGGGGAATCAGCTCGGGGGTTGAACTCTGTTAAGGGATCGTCTTGATCGGGCCACTTGCTATTAGATTGGTGTTGTCGCTTGATTCTTCCTTAGAATGTTCCCTTAATAGCCTTTCATACATCACCCTTCTTTATATGAGTAAATTATTCTCTTGTTCTAAATGCAAGATCCTTCGTTTGAAAATCCTCATCGTTTCTTCCTGCCTCTACTAATTGGCAAGGATTCTAGCTAAAGTCGCATTTGTGCTCTCATGACTGGATGGATTATCTCTTGTCAGAACATTGCCTTCTTCAACCATATGCATGTTTCCTAACATGATCTGGTGTTGTCTCTCCGCTTCGGTTGCTTCCCTTTGTGTTGTTTCTACCATGTACCCTGCTCTGCTTCTTCGTGGACCCTTCTCCTGATATGATCCTCTTCGTTGTCTGAGGCAGATAATCCGTCTGGTGGGTACTCTCCTTCACCTATATGCCCTTGGTTTCCCATAATAGGTCCATCATTTGGAGGAATTTCTTTGACCACCAGGGGAATTTCGGGTTGTAGTACTCGTCTTAATATCTGTCTGGGATTGGGATTACTTTCCTGTCTTGATGTTTTTATTCCTTCTTAAAAAATCGCTCCTACAGTCATGCGACTTCGTAGAATTTGTGTCGGACTAGATGAGCTCGTCATTGGTTCGTATTTTTGCCCTGTGATAACCTACGTCCAAAAAAAGGAACACACAGACTCACTATAACCTATTAAAGGAAACAAAGCATACTTTACAATTTTACTTACTGGGTCCTTATCCGTATGTTCGTACAGATTTCAGAGTTCAGAGTTAGTTGTTTTCTGGTCTATGTCAGAGTTTTACGCCTCAGAAAAGGATCTGTTTTGGCCCAGGTGGTTTTTTTTTTGTGAAGAACGTCACAACCAAATACTGGGTCTGCTTTTAGTGCAAGTCTGATTGTATGGTAAGCGGAAAATAACTAACTTATTGATTCCGATAACCGGAAGAAATTCTTTGTTTTAACATTTATAGGCAAGACGCAAAGATATTTTCCCATCTCAGATCTTGCGTTTCCTATAATCTTAACTCCTCCTCACTAGAACTTAAAATTTCCAGAGAGTTTCGGAAGTTTATATTCCAACCTCAATGATGAGGTTTAGGTTATTAATGCCTTGGAGCTAGGTTTTCCGTACCTTATACTGAGGAGGTTTCCATCTTTTATTAGGTAAATCATCAAATTTCCTTTTAGGGTTTTGAAAGACTACTACGAAGATTGAAAGAGATACTCTAGTCTGTTGTAAGAGGGAAAGCGCTGTTTCATCTACCTAAGCCTCATACATCATATCATAGATATGTTGGAGCTTATAGATTAATGCAACTAAAACGAACATAGACAACAGTGTAAATACCTTTATCAGAACTCTTTAAACTTCACCACTGATTGTTAACACTATGAAGCTTCAAGATCTGAAGGTCATGAATGACATCCAACTATGTATTAATATTTTATCTTAAAAAGGCGATCTTTTAGCTTCTACAAAGGTCAGAGATGCTTTGGAGCTTATGTATCTAGCTGTTAGTGAAGTTAAAACCACAAAGGTGCTCAACAAGATGTTACTCATCCTTGTTTCTAGCGCCAAAATGTAATTGTATAAAATCTAACTACTTATATCTATTCATTCATTCATAAGTAAGAAGATAAATAAGTAAACCAAGAACATAGTAACAATCACACAAGAGATATATGTGGTTCGGTATGATTACCTACGTCCACGGGGGTGTAAATCTTGATATTATTTAGAATAGGTTTTTCTTACAATCTTGGAACTCAACAACACTCAAAAACACTCATGAACACCTTCTCTCCAATTTACTATTACTTCCTCTCCTTGCTCCAAAAAACCTCCCCTCCTTTCTTGACGAAATTTAGTACTTATAGCAACAAAAAGGGTCATACAACCAAATTACATTGTTTAGCATGTATATCCAAGTTATTGTCCTCTGATTCGGAGAGTGGTCTTCGAGGTAGTTAATACCATCCCCGACTAGGTTCGTGGTAGCTCTCAATTACGTTCTCGTTTCATCGCTTCGATGTTGTTACCTCGTGAAGTGAGAAGTATGTTCTTCTATTGACCTTGGTCTGAGGCGAACACCCTTTCTGAGTTGTGTCAGGTTCATTAAATACTTCTGAACGTTTTGTGCGTGCTTCTGCAGCAGCATTTAATACCTTGTCCCCCCATTCAAACTCGATCGTTGATTATCTTTGTTGTTTTCCACATGTCATAATCTTGAGTTGATGCAGCAGATGCCTCGTCTCCTTTGTTGGACCAAATAATCTTTTTCAGTGCTTCGCACTTATCGTAGAAGTATGAATCCTTTGTTTTAGATAGTGACATGTGTATCTGGATATTTCACCACTACACTCAACATATGAAAACAATAATATGCTTCAAAAAAAAAAGGTCACCGTGTTATTACATACGAAAATACCCTTTTCAATCAAGAAAAATAGAAGAAGATTGTGAAATGGAATACCTAAAATTTGGGCTCATCATTTTTTATCTGGTCAAAAAGACTCCTAGAATCCTTCATTTTAGATTTTTAGTTACAAATTTCTTTTAAATTATTAGTGGTTGGAATGGAACTCTTTCTAAATCTCAAGGTTAGTATAGAATTTGTTGTTCTTTTGGTGTCAAAGAGTCGTCATAATACGAGAACTTAAAACATTTGAATCATTTTATAATTACGGTATTGATGTTATGGAAAATTGGAAATATATCCCGGATTTGAACTAGCAATTAAGGGATATGTCATGTAACGGTCGAAATTAAGGGATATGTCCCAGTCGTCCATTTTTTCGTTAAATACATATTTTTAGACAGTTATGCCCTCCACACATAATGGTTAAAGAGAGGGAAAATTGGAAATATATCCCGGATTCATGAAGTTGATCATGATGGTGATTGATTGACGAAAGCGGGAGTTGATTTAACGGAAAAAATATGAAGTTGATCAAAGGCATAATTATCTAAAAATATGTATTTAACGGAAAAAATGGACGGCTAAAACATATCTCTTAATTTCGACCGTTACAGGATATATCATCAACTGATAATTCAAATACGGGACATATTTTTAATTGCCCCTTGATGTTATTATAGATAAATTCAGCTTTTGCTGTTATTTTTGGTTCCACATTTTTAGAATTTCCGGTGAAAGTTTAGAAACTCTAAACCAAAATTTAAGGATAGGTATTGGTTCTAAAGTTAAAAGGGAAAATGACAACAAACTTTGAGTTGTTGTGGTTTGGTTAATTTGAATTACCCGGAAAAACATTTCTTTAAACTCAATTTGGTATATTTTTTTCTTTTTCTTTTTCTTCTCTTCCTCTTTCTTCTCCTCTCTTTTGTTTGCCAAACAAATTACATTAGATACACAGAAAACAGAAATATATTTAGATGAAATCGTAGAGATATGAGAGAATGTATTATGAACTAAATTACATAGACGGTGTCGGAAAACATATCATTGTTTCTTCGACATTGGACGTATCAATTGCGTCCTGTGATTTGGTCACATTTGCTTTCATAGGTAAGGATTTTCATTCATTTTCGTAATTTATACGAATCCATTTCTTATGTTTTTGGGCAATCAGAATTTGTCAAAGAGGATCGTGTAAATTAATCATTCATAGATGATTACCTTTCCAGAATGACCATTTGTATATATGAAGTTTATTTCTTTTTTGTTTAGATCATACTATCGTCGAGTTACAACAGTGAATGCTTTCCGACTTGTAAATGACCACAAAGATGAAAGGCCTGTTGAAGGGCCTGCGGTACATTTCCCAAATTTTCGGTAAGTAGTACATCTGCGGTCGCTTAATTATTGAAAGCGAAGCATCTTTGAGTTTGAAATAATCCGAAAGGATTTCGTTTTTCATTTGTCTACAGAAAAAGAAGATGAAGAAGAAGAGGAGGAAGAAATGAAAATCGGTTTCCCCACAGACGTAAAACATGTAGCACATATAGGATGGGACGGTCCTGCTGTTTCTTCTCCCAGCTGGGTAAGCATTGATTCTTGTCATTGTCAATGGGATCAGTTGGGGGATTGCCGTCCAACGTGGTCCTCCATTTGATGGACCAATCCAAATGGCTCCTGCCTTATGCAATGCTAATTCTTATTTAGCCATTATCGGATGCCCCGTTTAAATACAGGATCTACCTCCCTGTTGATGAACCACCCAGTGTTTCGAGACACTTGGTAACAACCAAGCATTGGTTGGTTGATCTACGTGGACGAATCCTCGGATCATTTCATTGTTTATTTAATTTATACAGATATAAGTTACTTGTACATATTTTGATTTCTTTTAAATGATCACTGTTTAGATGAATGAGTTTAAGGGGACACCTGAAGCTGCCTCAAATCCGTTAAATCCAGTTAAACAAAAGGAAAGATCTGCTTCAAAAGTATCTTCTCAAGGTTTGATCTTCCTGTCATATTTTTTTCTCTATTCATGTAGCATTTTCTATAATGCCACTACTTTCCCATATTCAAGTATGAATACATAAAGTTGTGTATGAACGCTATTTTATATACTTTATGTAGAAGAATATAGTACTTCCGGTGATTCTTCGGTTCGAAATGGCCCCGACCTTCCAAAACCATCAAGACGTCGAAACTCAAAAACCGATGTGTCCTCGTTCGATTCTTCTGCGCAGGAAGGTAGTGTACCAAAACAATCTTCAAGGCGTCAAAAATCTAACAGTGGTGATTCATCTGAGAGTACTAAATCATCAAGGCGAAACAAGAGTTCGAGTTCAAGTGCAACCAACGGAATCGATTCATCAGCCTCTTCACAAGACTCAACAGCAATCCCTAAACAAACTAAAAAGAAGAAATCGAAAGGTTCATCGTGCGATGGATCGACAAAAATGAGATCCAAAGATTCAGATATTAACACTAATGAAACTTATCCTCCTATAGGATTTGAATAAATATTAGGAGTATTATGGGTATATTTCTTGAGGGTGTCAAAAAAACAAAAAATTGTGAATTGTGTGAATTTTAAACAGATATTTCAGTTTCAAGCAATCTTTAAATTCACTGTTTTATTGCATATTCTAAATGTTAATTTTTGTAGTTTTTGTTTTGTTTTTCATTACTTAAGTTCACTAATGAAAGACCTGAATTCTTCTTCATAATCTTACATGAATTTTGATATCGGTTGTGATTTTATTTGGACAGAAAAATCAACTGGAAATAATTATCTTTCTATTGAGATTTTTTTTTTGACATAAAACCGAAACTTCATTAATTGAAAAGAAGACTACAAAGGTCTACAGTTAGTTGTGCGAGAAAAGGCGATGGGTTGCTCCATCTCTTCCCCGCACCGTTTAAACGAGCATGATTTGCTATAAAATCTGTTATCTTGTTATCCTCTCTACTAATATACGTTAAGTTACAATAATGGAA
>JAJJMC010020031.1:6192729-6206234 GCA_023531435.1 Papaver californicum | reverse complement strand
CCCCTGATATTGCACTTGCCAGTGTTCCAAAAGTTTCTTTGGATTTTATCCATGGAATTTATTGATTTTTTTGGCATGTCTAGGCATCCCATCTAATAATTAGGAAGGGTATTTATGACCGATTGGATCATTGTAGCTTTTCTGGCTTGGGAGAGCATTTTAGATTGCCAACCTTGTAGTCTATTTTCCATACTCTTTTGGATAGCTTCACAGGATAAAGTTCCATTATTCTCATCTTAGAAAACTTACATTCTTCAAATATTTCCCCATTGATGAAGGAATTTTACCAACTAAGCCTAATCCAGATAAACCCAACCCTAAAATACCATCCAAATTTTCCCAAATCTCTGGTATCTGTCCTCCTAGTTTGTTTCCATTCAAGTACAACTCCCTTAAACTCTTCATCTCTGATAAGAATAATAGAACCCCATGATTACCAAACTGGTTCCAGCTTAAATCCATAAATTCCAATTTCTGTAAACCTAATTAAACTTTCAGGAATTCTTCCATTAAACTGATTAAAGCCAACATCAAGTTTAACCAGGTTTGTGATATTTCCAATTGATTCTGGTAAAACTCCTGCAAACCCATTATAAATTTATAACTAAGATCAAGAACTTAAGTTTCTTCAACTTTCCAACACTCACTGGAACTTCACCAATCAACTTGTTTCTTGAAATCGTAATCTGTTCAAGCTCAAGGAAACCACTTATTTCGTCTGGGAACGTCCCAGAAAGTTTAGTTCCAGTTATGACCAATCTTCTCAAGCTTGTGAAAGTACTGATTTTATAATTTAAAGTACCAAACAGAGATGGGTTTTCGATGAAAACCAGTTCTTGTAAAGTAGAACTCAAATTTGAGAAATACCGAGGGATTGAAACCTCTTTATTAGTAAAACATTTATAGAAGAAAAGCTTTTTGAGTTGAGAGAAATTAGTTAGTGAAGGAGAAAATGTTGAGTCGAAACTACAAGGAGGGTTTGAAGAGTATTCTGAAACATACCCAAAACTTAGTTCTGTGATATGAACTGAACCATTATTTCCATTTTCATCAAAGAAATAGTCACAGACGAGACCATGAGGACCTGAGTTACAGAGATCATCAGGGAAGATAGATCGCCAGTTAATATCAGAGCTAACCGATTCAAGAACTCGGTAGGCCGATTCTTGTTCATTTGGACTTAGAAGAAGTACTGTTTCATCAGTAAATAGTGGGGTTTCAGAATAAGAGAAAGTGGTTATGAAAAGAAGAAGTAGGGTAAGATGAGGAATCATGGAGATGTAAGCCACTAGAAAAGAGTTGGTGAAGAATGAAAAGAAATGCAGAGAGTGTATTTATTTTTCTAGAGAGAATGAGAATGGAGTCGGGTAGTTTGCTTTTAAAATCAGAATCGAGAGTGAGTTAATCACGAGAGTGCCATTGCCTTTTGTAGATTGACTAACGCCAGATCCTATGCACCCCTCAAATGGGTTAAGTTGTCCAACTATGGAGACGGACAAAGGTATTTCTCTATTATGATAAATTATTAAATTTAAATAAAATGATATATTTAATTATATTTAATGGGATCATTAATAATTAAAAAATATATTTATTTAAATTTAGTATGATTTTTAGATATTATAATATATTTAATAGTACCCTTGTATAATAAAAGTTGGTTAAAATAACTAAAAAGTAGGATAGATAAATATAAAACATTTAAAATATTTAGTTAGAGATAAAGTCTTTATCGTTCGACCAAGACTTTGACACGTTGTATATCTGCTCGAAGTTGAGCGTTTGAGAGGTCAATTTGATGGTTTAAGAGGTGCATAGTGGATGTTTTTGGCCAAATTCGATGTTTTGAGAGGTGCATAAGAACTGGCCTAAGATGACCTTTGCATATGACTTGCAGAAAAAGAGTGAGTGTTAATAAAAAAAAAATCTCAAAAAACCACTAATTTATATACTGATTAAGCCAACAATTACATGAATATCTTCACCTTTTGTCAAAGGGATTACAATCATTAAATACCAAAAATACTCAAACCCTCAATTGCAAATCGAGGGAAGGATCTCTTAGGGAAATTAAAACTAAAAATTACATTGATTAGAAAATAAAAGACAACAATCAACCACCACAAGCATCTTTCTCCTTGAACTACACTTCATGTCTCTGCTTTCATCATGAGGTCTAACCTAATAGATAAATCTATCAAGATAAAGATAACACATTTAAAAGAAAAGATGTTCCCCCCTGATTGATGGTGCCCTCTGAAGAGGCCTCCACGGTGATAAAGAAATTAAGCATATCAGGATCCAGCCAATTTCCTCAGCAGAAAATCTGTAAATCTATAACTTTTCCAAGTCAGAGACACGAACGATTATAAGATTTAGGTCCAAAGATCAGGATAAAAATAAGTTAATAACAGGTGATGATTTCATTTCAAGAAAGTGTTGAAAAGGTTTCATTGTTTCTGACGGAGGAAAGGTGTTTAACAATACTGACAACTTACAAATAAAACTTAATCTAGGTGAACTATCGGCTAATACTGACAACTTACGAATAAAACTTAATCTAAGTGAACTATCGGCTACAAAAGAGACAATAAAAAGGGGGAAAGAGTTTACTTCGGGTTTGCACTCTGGTGGGTCATACTAGCTTGAGGAAGGATACAAACAAAAAAGGGGACCAACATAGAGGTAAAACTTTCATTCCACAGAAATTTCATATCAAAGGATAAGAATGAAATAGACCAAAAACTGATTAAGAGAAATAAAAATGGGTTTATTAACTTGTTCTCTGGTAACAAAAAGACCCAGCAATGCAAGAAATCTCAATATCAAACCGAAAACCAATCCAGGAACTGGATGTAAAGGAAATTATTTTAAATCCCCACTTGAACACAAATCCAAAAATATTAAAAAAGGATAGATGGTCAATCCATGGACTCTATGACCCCTTGTTTTCCTTTTCCGATTTTTAAAAGCCAGGGATGATCAATATTTTTTTGAAAAACAAGAAAGGAAAAATATTTCATTTGAAAACTAGTTTTTGGAAACGAGATAATTGAAAAGGTTATGAAAACACAACAAACACAGATTTTGAAAACGAGTTAAAAGAAAAGGTCTTGCAAACAATTTTGTAAAAATAGCAAAAACGAAGATTGAATAACAAAAAAACCCAAGCAGCAGATAAGCGAATTTCGACCAAAACCAAGGATTTACACACCAAAAATCAAAAGCAAAGAACAAGAAGAAGATTGATTACCAGCAAGATCTTCCAATCAAAAGAAAAATAATATCTAAGCAAACAAAATTCAATCTGGGTATCTAGAAAAGACAACAAAAGAAATACAAAATCAGTGTGGTAGAGCTGCAAAACTATGTTGAAGCACCTCGTATCCTTTCCCTTTTTCTTACATCATCACCGTTGTGAAACCGTCGTCAGGAGAAATGTATTAGATCTAGGGTTCACTGTATAAAGTGGAGAGGGAAACGAAGAACCCTCACAAATCAGATTTGTTGGCTCATTCTGCGTGAGTGTTAATTAATAATCATTTAAGAATATGAGTGTGATTGTTTATGGCTTGTTTATTTGTTTTACTACTTAAGAGTTGAGAACAAGTTAGATTGAGCAAAGGGATATAGATTAGAGACACACACGCTGAATTGACCTAGCTGGGATGATTGATTTGGGAGCCACATCTTTTTGTTTTGATAAACCTTTGGAGCTCCATTTATAGGTCTAGTTCAACACTACCAAGGTATTGGTTCATGTGATATTTCGTTAAGCACAAAACTAATGTTTGTATGTTATTTTGCTAAGTGGAACATATTTTGTATTCATTTTGTTAAGTCAAACATATACAGGAATCTCAAAAAAAATTGGACTCGATTTTTTCATGACTAAGCATATAATAAATGCATGTAAAAGTACCGAGTACCGATACATAAATCTACGACACGGGAGTTCTAATGCACTTCCTCCTATAGGACACTTGATGATTGTTCATGTATCATACCTTTAAAAGCGTTTATAGTTACACGAGTAAAAGATGGACTAAAACTAAATTTAATTTTTGATCACATGAAATTCAATTACAGTGGGATGATTAAATTTGGTGATGGTCCAGATTTTTTAAAATTTAAGATCAAATTTGGTCTGAAATCAGATCAAACCTAAATTTAATAAAGTCCTAACATACGTTTGGAGTAGGCGTTAACTCAGTCGTGCGTTTAAGAGTAGGCATTAACATCTTAACGCATTTAGTGGGTGTATACATAGGATACCGTCTCACTAAACGTTCAAGTGAACGTACGCCTGTGTTGAGGCGTAGATTTAATTGTACGCTTATGTTGGACGTTCACTTGAACGTACGCCTATGTGCAGACGTACATGTAAAGTTGCGCCTGTCAACACCACATGTTATCTTTTATCTTTTGCAATTATCTTAAGTTGATATGTTATATGACATGAGTACATGTTAGGAATGGGTTGGCTTCATGCTTATTGTTTCGACGGAGTTATCATGTTTTCATATACCCTTTAACATTGTTACTCTTAACTATATATCAAACCCCTTATTAATTAGACATAATCAAGTTGGATTAAAAAATTAAACATGAATGGTGTTTCTTAATAATTTTGACAGAGAGTAAATTATTAGAGCATAATTTAAGCATCAACTTATCACCATCCACGATCCATCTGGGAACTTGTTAATATGCCCCGACATCCAGCCTTATCTCAGTTAATATGCGCTTCTCATATCAGGCGTTTGAATAAGAGTACGCCCTCCATGCGTATCTCTACACGCACGTCTGTCATTTGGGCGTTCACTTTTGCATACATCTGTATCAAGCGTTCATTCAGACCTTCGTTTCTCTTTGAGCGTTGATACAACGTCCCGTTCCAACTAAGCGTTTAACTATGCACCCTCCCAACCAACAGACGTCTTCATACACATGTACACGCAAGGTCAAACGGTCATTTGTGTTCACGCTTGATCAAATTTTACTCACGGAATATAATAAAAAAGAATTGATATTTATTCTTTAATTTTTGTATTTTTTATTTGCGTGACTGTGGATATTTTTTACTCACATGACTATGAACGCTCAAAATCCATATTTGTCGTTGTTGGCAACTAAATATACAAGTATCCAAGTCCCTAATTTGATAAACACCCTTCTAAACTATTGAAATCCAGAAATAAGTCATCCTAGTTCCTTTTCAGCTTCCAACTATCGATCTCTAGAGATGAATTTCGCTTCATTCCCAATTCTACCCCTGATTAAAACCTCTTAAAAGCAATAGAGCAGTTAGGGCTGTCAACGGACACAAATCCGTCGGATTTTAACAAATCCGATAAGGTTAAGGTTAAGGGTTATCGGAATTCCGAAATCCGATAAAATACGACGGATTCTAAAAAACCCAATCCGATAAGGTTAAGGTTAACTTATCGGAAATTCGGATTTTTCCGATAAAATCCGAATTCTGGGTAAAAAAAAAAAAACAAACAAAGTTAAAATGACTTCTTCTGACTTCATACACCATCACTTTTGCTAGTAAAATCAATATCCATTATCAAACAAACGCAAAACAAACAGCATTATTACAGTCCCAACATTGCTTCAACACTGCAATTATTTAGGACAAGATAAAATTTAGAGCCTTAAATAGTAAAAACGTCAGGAAGATTGGCATGAAGTATTGATATGTATAAACCTTATAAGTAATGTTGGGACCATTTCGATATATTAATCAGAACTTCAATTGGCGCCTTGCTTTAGTTAAGGGAAACCTAATTTCAGTTGTTGGAAATGTTTCATCCATGAAGGTAACTTCAAGCATTTGGTTTGATTTTGCTTTAGAGGTGATATCCATTTGCTGTCCTTGACAAGCTGCGGGCTTAGTGCCTTCATAGGCATTGCAGATGTATGTTTCGAAATTGCGATATTCCTGCAAAGAGATAGAGTCAATTTTAAAGAACCTTCCTCGGTTTTGTTCATATATGAAGATAGCGAAAATGAGATAGGAATGGACTTACATCATAAAGTGGCACATCATTGACAGTCACCCATGGAACATATTTATGAGGAGGGTTAAGATTACCATTAACCTTTGCATATCCTATCTCAAGCTGTGCAACAAAAATATGCAAAATGTCAAATTAGCTTTGCTAGAAAAAGATATAGTTCAACTTTGCTAAAGTTAAGATACAGTCCGCAAATAAGTAGCCATAATCGGATGCTCATGACTGAAAAATTTATCATGAAGGAGCTTAAGGTAAGCAACAAAATCACACATCTCAGTGTGCTGGTTAGGAAGAGAATTTTGTTTTGCTGCAGAAATCTGTAGAAGACAACAGCTTTTTGATGATATATACTAAGGTATCAATTACAGCATTCTGCAAACGACAAAATTCTATTGCCCAGATCCTAAAAACTCGAATGCACTATTCTTATATCCACTTTCCAGCATGGGAACAATCTTCTGCTAAGTTCACTTACTTCATTTTCCATTGAGCCATCTTGCTTTATGATCAACAAAAGTACTAGTGCACATGTTATTCAGTTAAACCTTACATGAAAGCAACTTGGGTCCTCATGTCCCAAACAGCTTTAACCACATCAAACATATAAAATAGAGACCTAATGTTTTCATTAGAACATATAATGCTGAATTCAGCAAACCACAAGCTCAATTAAGCACATACCAGCTTAATAAAAAAAATGCAATTCAAGAACAGTTTATACCTCTTGTCCCAACCCGCTGTTGTAGCATTCATTAATAGGTTCCTCTTCATACCCCAATTTTGAGTAACATGATTTCCATTGAGATTGCTGGCCGTCATAAACAAAGGTCTCCACACAATTAATGAAATTGAAATGCTCATCCTGCATCACACATTCAAACTATTGTGAGTAAAAGTATAAAATTTGCATGTTCTTCAATCACCTAACTTCGAACATAAAACTCTTTAAGATAAAAAAAAAAACACAATTATTGTCTTACCTGAGCAGGCCAGACTTGTAATGCACATGCTTCCACTGTGTTCAATTCACATTCAGTTGGTCCATGCTGCAATCATTCAGACAACATGAATTTCAACCAAAAATCTTATTTTTCCCAAAAAATTGAGCATTTTACATCATTTGAACATATTCAATTACAATAATTCAGATCACAATTTTCATTCTTATAAACTGAATTTGGACTAAAAATTCATCAAAATTATGGAAATTCCTTGAAGAAGAAGAAGAAGAAGAAGAATAGAGATATACCTGGCATGTGATGACATTGTCAGTAGTAATTTTGGCAACCAAATTCACAACCCAACCATCTCGTATCTGAAGTTAATGAACCCGAATCTAAATCCTTCCATACAACATCTAAACTAGTTCTTTCAACATCATCTTCACTGAAATCAAACAAGATCAGTTCATCACCATCTAACAAAACAAGACTTTCACTATCCACATGTAGACTCCAACAAGCATGAACGACAGAAGCAGAGAATCGCTCGGAACCCAAGTTAACCAATACATGTTTGTTACCAGCCCAGTCAATCCTAAATCAATGGACAGAGAAGGGTGTACAAGCTAACAAAAAACCTAGAGAAAAATTGATTAACCAGAAAACCCTTTTCTCTAAACATTAAATGCATGTGAAATAATCATCAGTTCTTATCAAAATAATTAATACCCAATACCAAATTTTAGCTAGATATTAAAGATCTAAATGGGAAAAATAAAAACCCAAGTATCAATCAAGAGAAACAGAAAGAGAGGGAGAGAGAGAAACTTACAAGATAGGGACGACTAGACGAGATTCGAGAATAACCCCAAGAAGAAGAAGAATCAAATCACAGAGATACAACACAGAGATACATAGATAAATCACAGAGATACTTCTGTTTCTCGAAAGAGGAAACGTGCGAATTTAACCCTAATTTCGTTACTTTATTTTAACTTAGGGGTAGGAAATTACAAGTACACCCCTGGGTTATCGGATGTCGGACATTAACCTCCCGGATATTACCTAATCCGGTTCCGTTGGGCTAAGGAGGTAAAATCCGATAGTAATTCCGACTCCTGAATCCGAAATCCGATAAATCGGATAAAATCCTATAAGATATCGGATTGTCGAAAACGGATTTCGGAATTCGGATGTATATTGACAGTCCTAAGAGCAGTAAACTCAGTAAGTACAGACACACCTAAAATACCAAAAAGACCCATTACCCCTTTGGTGATCAAACTATACTTTATTCGGTTGTAAGCAGTAGAACCGATTCAAGAAACTTTGTCAAAATGGATTCTTTCTCATTTTCTGCATGCTGACGAAAATTCCAACTACAACTTGCGGAACCAAAGACCAAAAAAAAAGACTAACCCCAACAGTAACAACCAGGATATCAGAAGACACACTCTGAGAGAAATTCCAACAGATTCCATAAAGCATCGAACACCTTCAAGAAAACAGATCAGAGATATCAAGGGTTCAGATGTAAAAGAGATAGTAATATACTAACATCTGTTCGATATTTAACGCATAGGTAAACACAGTAAGTCAAAAACGTTGATAGTGACGTGGAAGAGAGAGTATAGTCGGATGCAATTGCAAAGAGCCGACAACTGTTCTGCTAAATGAGCAGCCGCCGTTGTGTAGTAAAAAACAAAACCCAAAAGAAACAAATTCAGAGAAAGAAAATAAAGTAAAGACGAGAGTCGAGAGTCGAGAGTTGAGACACAACAACTTCGAAGCAACAGCTTAATACTACTACTGCTGTGAGCAGAAGCTAATACTGAGTAGAAAAAAAAGCATGTCTCCATCTATCCATTTTCATCGGTCCATACTCCATAGACTCTACTCAGTCTAGACAGAAAGTTAGTGGGATCCATTTCATGATACGGAGTGACACTTGTCATCGTCGTGAATAGTAAAGGAGTAAGTTATGATGAAGATGGATGATCCGTACGATTGTGATGGAGTGAAGAGTACAAATATTGGTTGCCACTTAGACCCATACAAATGAAATGATCATTAACTTATGTACACCCTACGACTACCTACAGTTTAGTAGCAGAAATACGGGACCCACCAGCTATTTTTCTTTTCCTTCTGCTATTTCTTATTCTAGGACACAAGGCTGTGTTCCAAGTTCCAACAACATTTTAAAGCTGAGAAAGTGATGATCAGAAGCAGACGCGGAGCTAGGTGTGCAGTTGCACAGCTAGCTTAGCTGGCTCCTAAATTCAATTATAGTTTTTTTTTGTTTTTTAAGTATAAATTAGCCTTACATGTCTATTTTACACTCACTGGTACGGTAGAACTTTTTTTTTTGCACTCCATAGCCGGTTACTATGCATTTGCCAGTTATGGTGTCGCTTTGGAAGTAGCTGAATGACACACTAAATGCAGAAAGTCCATCGAAGTTCCTATGCATTTGCCAGTGACGGTGTCACTGTGAGACCGGCTACATAGCCATTTTATCCATCGAGGTAGAATCACTACCATTTTACCGTTCAGTAAAAATTTTAACCGTGTGATCAAGTCTCTGTCGTTGGTCTACATCGTTTTGGTCGCTTGATTAGATATCTACCGTTTAGTATTTTATTATCCAACGGTTGTAAATCAATCTTCCATAAATATTTAATTTCTCATACAATTTAACTTACATTTTTTGTATATTTCACATAATTTCATTTCGAGTTATTTAATTCATTCAGTATTATGGATTCTGGTTTTAACATGATTTAGTTTGTAGAGAACATACGTTTAGCTGAAAAACAAAGATCTGTATTAATATGTAATTGTCAGTTATTTTGACTAAAATATAATTTTCCGTCTCAATATAAAATTTAAGTAAAATTTAATGAAATGTAAAAAAGCGGTTTGAATTTGGATATTAATTTCTAAGATAATTTTCATTAAAAAAAAATAGAACAATTACATCAAACGCTTGATATTAAATTATATCTATAAATTGTTGATTTCCCTAATTTCCCTAATCATCAAATGTTTATCCCGCTAAGTTTCCTGGATCAAGAGTGGTGTTCAACATAGCAGAGAACTCACTGGTTTGAGTCTGAGTTGGTGGTTGAGTAGAATCAACAACATCATCTCCAAAACCTTGAAAAGTAACCTGAGGGGGATCACTCATGCGGAGGGGAATACGATAGCAATCTTGAAATGGGAGAAATACTAATGTGGTTGAGGTAATTGGGGTATTAAAAGAACAATGTTGAGTTGCTTCAATGTTCAAGCCACCACCAGGAGTTTGTCGCCGAGATGCTTCAATGTTAAAGCCTTCATCATCGTGTAGTATTAGAGTCTCTTGCACAATATTTTGAGTAGGCCAATGACTTTTTTGACTTCGAAGACTTCTCGAACTTCTATAACTTCCGAGAATTGAACCAGAATAAGAACCTCCACCACCACCAAAAGAAGAACCTGGACCACCATGACCATCATCACCAAAGGAAGAACCAACACAACCACCAAAAGAAGAACCTGCACCACCATAACCACTACCATGAGCGGAACAAGTTGGAGTAGATATGTCAAACATAAGGTTATCCTTCAATTGGTTCATCTCATGCAAGTAAAGTGCCTTTTATTTGTGTACATAATATTCAAACTTATTCCACCTGTCCTGATATTGCTTATGTGTAGCTTGTACCCTCCAATATGGACTATTCCGATCGAGACCTTGAGAAATAATTGGAACCGTAATAGTCTCTTTGCTTGGTGATATAGTCTGTACATCCCAAGAAAATGATGGCATAACTGGCAATGAAACTCTTTTACTACTAGGATACGAAAAACGGGGGGGCGTTGGTGGTGGAGGTTGGGAAATAAGATAGTCATCATCAAGTGGAATCCTACCCAAAGATGGCACTCAAATTCATCGCACAGTTAGAAACTACCACCAAAACATTTATGTGACAGTTTTGAAAAATAATTGCACTGTCATTAAAGCCTCTGTTACGAAAGAGTCTATAAAAAACTGTTACGGATTCATGACTATAAATATCAGTTTTTTCATAAACCTGTGATTGTTGACAACATACAATAACATTTTCTAAATAAAACTGTCATTGGTAACTTAATTTCTTTTACTAAGGTGACAGTTTCTCTATAAAAACTGTCATTAAAAACTTAATTTATTTTACTAAGGTGACAGTTTCTCCATAGAAACTGTCATTAAAAACTTAATTTCTTTTACTAAGGTGACAGTTTCTCCATAAAAATTGTTATTAAAAACTTAACTTCTTAGATTTAGATGACAGTTTCTTAATAAAACCTCTCATTATTGACAAATTAATGTAACATTTTTTTAAGAAAACTGTCATTAAAAACTTAACTTGTTAGACTAAGATGACAGTTTCTTCATAAACCTCTCAATATTGACAAATTACTGTAACATTTTTTTAAGAAATTTGTCATTAAAAACTTAACTTCTTACACTAAGATGACAGTTTCTTCATAAAACTGTCATCAGTAACTCAATTTAGTAGCAGTTTCTTTATAAACCTATCATTGTTGGCAAATATCAGTTACATTTTCTAAATAAAACTGTCATAGAAGAGTCAACTTTGTAGAAGGATAATTTGTAGCAAGCTAGTTCATGATATGACATATGCATTATGAGATAATTATGAAAAGAAAATTTAGCTTTTATTAAAATTGTCATTAGATTACTCAATAAACTATTTAACAGATAGCTAGTACGGAACTAGTAAATTCAAATAAAATAAGTTAATTAGAAGTGAATGTACTACATAATTCAAAGACTTGATATGAAAGTAGTCTTAGTACTAACTAAAAGAAATTAACAGTGAAGTTGGAACTAAATCCATTTTCCGAAGTGTTGATCGAAATATACTCCTGCCAATTCATGTCCCCAATCTACTCCTACCAATTCATGTCACCAATAACGGCAGCACGTGGTTTACCCATTCTCTTCGTACTTCCATGATCTTTCCTTCTTTGTACTCGGACTTCCTCTGCAAAAAGAATACAAAGTAAGTACTGTTTGAAGTAACCAACCAAAAATAAAAATTGCATTTTCATAAAATAAGTAAAATTAATTAATTACATTCACTCACTCCCCAAAAACAACACCCACCAAACCAAGCACTCAGAAGCACCACCCATTCACCAACAACAAACCACCTACACCAACTCTGTAACCCACCACCAACACTACTCACTCACCACAAGAAAACTAATAGGTATCAAAGTCCAGTAGGGGGTAATTATCACAATAAGTCAACCACATCAATATTGCATTTGAGGTATAACAAACATATCAAGTTCTAGCAAAAGGAATTTTCATTTTTTCATTTGCAAAAAACCCATTCATGTAAAGCCTTCAACAAACACACCAAAGTTCTAAAATCAACAACTAATTAAGAAGATGAAAATCAGAAGGAAAACAAGAAAACTCCAAAAGTGTACTTACCATTACTGTACTATGCAGTTTTAGCTTCCCTTCTATAATTTCCTTCATAAATCGCATTGCATAAAATCCAGATTCCCAATTGTTTTTATGTTGCGGGATATGTTAATATTTAGGCAACACACAATATATGGGTTAATAATGTTCAACTTTGCAATTTATCATCACAATTAAGTTAGTGCGCTTACTTGTGAAAAATAAAACACCGTAGAACCAGTCAAATGTCTTTTTTAAGGCATCCTTCCACAACCCTGGATGACAATAAGTTTAAGTAAATATGAAGATACTTAATGACAATACAAAATTAGTATGGAAAGAGAAATGTAATTGACCTTTGCATGATTTTTTCAATTTCTTTATCTTGTTGCCCCCCTTGCGAATCCAGCCACCATACCTTTTGAATACTCAAGTTCACAACCATTAAGACCCAATGATGGTTATGATGTACAAAACAACCAAAGTTAATAACGTCTTCCAATAACCAAAAAAATACCTAGGGCATGATAATTCATTTTCCTACATCAACCACAGAACTTGTCCAAAATAAAAGAAATATTTGTTGAATGCATATAAAACATACGGGTCATGTGTTAAAAACCACCAAAGGAGACAACTCAAACATCCTATTCTTCAACAGATGAAAAGTGAGGACATTCTAAAACCAAATACAAGTGTGCTTAATCTTACTATTGAAACATATAACTAACGCCAATACTTACTTCTTCACATAGGGTACGAAAACAAGTTCTGCAGTTGTTTTGTCCATCTGCACTACCAAATCACAGGTCAATTTTAAAAAAATGGATGCATTTGCAGTTATTACCGTAGGATCCATAAAGGTAAACTTGTTTTGTTTTTTTATCGAGAGAACTTTTTGATGCAAATACCTGAAAATCGAGCCATGTAAAGTTATAAGACTTTATGATAGATACATTGTTGATTATACTATTACATATGAGGATAACGTCTAGCATTACCTGATGTAAATAACAACATCAGTAACAGATGCCCGCAGTTCTCGTTTACAGATACTCTCGATATCTCCCTCTG
>JAJJMC010020031.1:6065970-6187729 GCA_023531435.1 Papaver californicum | reverse complement strand
AAAAAGCAAAATTTGTTGAAGAAATTCTCTGAAAAACACACAAAATTAAATACGAAATAAATAAAAGCAAGTACCTGGTTCTGGTTGGTGAACTTGTCTAAAAGTAATTGGCTTACAACTTTGTTTAAAGGGTTTTCGGATATATTCTGATGTAACTTTGAAATCCGATTTCTTAATAGCAGTGATTGTAAACCCTAAACAAAAAAAAGTAAAATTTGTTGAAAAAATGTTCTGAAAAACAGACACAGTGGCAACGGCACCTGAAACCCTGGCTAGTGCTCGTCTACGTGATCGCTTTCGTATACTGAAACCCTGGCTAGTGCTCGTCTACGTGATCGCTTTCGTATACGTACCTATAGAAGATCGGAGATGGGATTTGCCTAATTTTTTTTGGGTGAGAAATTTTGAGATAGGATTTTCCTAATTTTTTTTGGGTGAGAAATCTTCTTTTAAGTTAAACGAGATAAGAGGCGAGAAGACCCACAAACAAACATCCCATAATACAGCTAGCCCACTCTTCAGAAAAATTTCTAAGAACTAATAAAACTAACAATCGTATTTGAGAATGATAAATAGCAGCAGTTTTGGATCAAAACTGTCATTATAAATGAAAATGTCATCTATAGCTATACACTTCTATAACAGTTCTTATATAAAACAGTTGTTATAGCTTAAGAAGAGTAACAGTTTATAACTGTTATTATACATCAATCTACACTAACAGTTTTCTATAAAAATTGTCATCGTATAATTATTAAGTAACAGTTAATAAACTGTCACGATTTTGTACCATTATTAGTGTGAGTTTTGATAAGAAACTGTCGCTTATATCTCGTAGCTTATTCTTTTGTGACAGGTATTTCGTGAACTATCATGATTAAGGATTTTGAACTGTCACGTAAGCCTAAATTTGTACTAGTGTAGGCTCCTAGATCAACTTTTCAGCTTCTTCCCAAGGTTGATTATTCCTTAACAAATCTAACCAATCATCATGAGAAATCTTCCCGTTTTGATGGGTGTTGATGACTATTACTTTTCTATCGTATAAATGAAGAAGGTGTCTTTCGCCGAAGTACCAAACACATTTATTAGGAATATGACCGTGTAACACAATCATCTTTAGCCTTAGTTGTAGCATCTTATGGTTTTTCATACTTTGGTACCATCGATGTTACGGCTTGATCTATACAGTTGTTGAATCCTTTGAACCAGGGAAACGTTTTGACTATCATCAACCTAACCTGGCACCCAATTATCTGTTTGGTACTTCTGTATTACTGGAAAACATCACTTGTATTAAGAAGATGTAGTTTACCAACACGTAAGTAAGTATACCACCGATACTGAAAATAATAACATTGGAGTTAGTATATTACCATTTCAAAAATGAAAATAAATATAAATAAATGATGGAAATAAATTGTGGTTTTACCTCCAAAACTCCCCAAAAACCATTCAGGTTTAGTTTGGAGACCGAGCATTCACTGAAGCTTATGTTCAGTTCAACTAGAATTGCAGACCCCCATTCTAATATTGGTGTTCTCTCTAAATCTTCTTAGGGTTTGATAAAACCAAGTAATTTCATTGAGATATCATTTGGAAATAGACATTGGCCTAGTTATTCGTATAATAAACACTCGTTCAAGTTATCAAAATGTTCAGGGAACAAATATTGTTTGTTCGTCAATTTTTTCACTTCCATTTTCTAAGAATAACGCTTTAAAATATTCTTCAACCTAGACACCCTTAATCCATGGGAGTTCAATCTTCTGTGTTATGGGTTTCTTTCTTGGTGAGCACAGAATGATCGAAGTCGTTTTTGCCATCTTTTTTGTAACATCTACTTTTATTGGTCAAATGTAACCAAATCCCCCTCACATAAAATTCCCAGAAACATGTTCACAACTAACGATGTAACTCCTATAAACAACATGTTCATAATTAAAATTTTATATAATCTAAAGTTTGCATATGATATATTTTACATATACCTGAATTGAATCTAAATAAAAACTAAAATTTAAATCCAAAACAATTAGAGAAAAACAAACGTACCGCATTCGAAATCCTTGAAATAAAACGTATTTGCAGCCTTCTAACAACGTTTCAATATAACTTAAACAATTTGGGTCCTATGGTTTTTAGGTTTTATAAAAATAAAAATGCCCCCAAGGATATAATTAGACTCTTTCTTTAGCATTAGGAGGAAGGAACTCAAATATTTCTCTGAACTAGGACCACCCACCTCATAGTTTGGTTGACTTAACTCACTCTAGATGGATAGATATATGCATAGGGAGTGCACCGGGACTAGCTTGTTGTTTTAGGGATATCGAACTCTTGTTGTTTATTTTGAGTCCAGTTTAATCTATTCACTGGGATCAATTTAGAACATCAGCAAAAATAATTGGAACATAATTTCAACACTGTTAATAGGATAACAATATATACTGAGGTGTTTATACGTAAAAACGAATCTAAGGGTAAAAGGGAAAATGAGGGTAAGATGATGAGTATTCGTCTAATTCCTAAACATTTGTACTGTAGAAGTACTTTTAAGATTCGAGAGATCAAAGTCATACAAGATCAGCCTAAACTAAGAGATGACTGTTCCAATCTTGCTTCGATCACAAAGGAATGAGAAAGGTTGGTCTTAGGGAGGAAACCAGAGGAAGTGTTGAGGTTAGAGTGCTGGACTCCGTTAGGTGTGATAGGTTTTTATTGCTATGGAGGATTCTCTGTGTATGACTGAGAGAAGATGAAAATCAGATGATATACTTGTTCTATTTCGTACGTCTGTGTTGTACGCTCTGTGTTTTGTTTCTCGATAGATTGAGAAATCTATTTATAATAGTATAACAGTAACCGTTCACTCTAACCTTGTAGGATGTGGTAGTTATGAAGTAGTGGTGGAGGTGATGGAGAATGTATAGAAATCCCCACTCGTTTGAGGATGACTGGACGGTTACACACCCATCACTCCTTTACTTAGCTAACTTTTGAATATTCCAGACACTTCCCCTTAATGGGTGTATTACTACACCGCATGTCGTAGACCTCCATACCAATACCCTGGTGAATATCCCCCATGTGACATAATTTTATGTCCCGTAGAATATAGTAAATTTTAGTAAGTCAAATTTAATAAGTCTAATAGTAGATTGTATTGTCATGCCTAGAGCGTTAAACTCTGACGATGATGCCATGGGCATCTGAGTAAGCTGGTACTTAGTAATAGTTATGAATTTACCGGTGTTTTAAGTGATTTTGAGAGATTCACTTTTAGAACATGTCCAACTCAGGATATCAAGGATACAGACTCGAGTGGTGAACGAATGAGTTGGTGTTGTACCAAGAGAATACTAGTGATGTTAGGATCCAGCATCGTAGTATAGGTTGGCGCTGAAATCAAGTCACCTATGTGATAGTAGAGGTGCTAGCGCTAGGATAATATCGTATGTATCTTAGGATAGCGCTGGCCTAGGACAACGCCATAGTTGATTAGGCTGGCATTATATAGATTGGCGCTGAAACTAAGTTAGCATCATGATGGAAGAGGTGGTAGTGCTAGGCTAGCACCATATGTGGCTTAGTTCCTTTAGTCTGGCGCGGGCCTAAGCCAGTACCGAGAGGGAAGAATGATGTGCCAAGAGGGGAGGCTGGTGCTGGCCTATGCCAGCACCGAGCGGGAAAGTTGGTGATGGTGTAATCCTAATACCACGAACACTCTGTTCTCACTTGGTGCTTCCGACCCTAGTCTTTGATGGCACATTATCGCCATTTTGTGCGTATAGTTCAAGAGATAACTATACACTTATTTTCTTGACTAAAGAAAATTCCTAGAGTTCTGCTGAGAATATCCATGAATTAGTCCAGTTGTCAAGTCAACGGATATGAATAAACTCCAAGTATTTAAAGTTTATGTCGTTCATGTGACCACAGTAACAAATGATAATTTGAATATTTATATATGGAACAAGTTCAAGGAATTCAACTGTGGAATTATTATAACTTAGAACACGTTCAGTGTTGCTTTATATTGATGGATATCCATCCATGAGCTCTGGTATCCATTCATGAGTAAGAATATGTTCTGGATGTATATTATGTATAGTCAGGGAACATCTAGAGAGGAATTGCAACCAATACCAGTGGAATTATGAGGACAATGTTGCTCTATACTAGTGGTCAATCCATCTAGGAGCTTGAAATTTATTATGGATACTGAGTCATACAGTAATCATGATTATAATATATATAGAGAGAGATAGGGATGGACACCTAAAGTTCAATATATTCTGATACCCGAGCCAGAAACATTTTTTTTTTACGATTTTAGTCTTGACAAAAATCCACCATCTACAGGAGAGTACCCAGGGCCGGCCCTGATAATTGTGTTGCCCAAGACCTGCTTCAAAATATTGCCCCTGTATACAACCATTTTCTTATGTAGACAATATCTACAATTAATTGAAAATTACAATGAACAACAACAATAATAAGTGAGCATCAAGAGATCAACAAATATAAATAAACTTAATGAACACTGCAAATGATTGATACATTTAGAATTTAAAATATTGAAAACTTAAATTAGATCATATTGAGAATTTGAAATTTTTGTCTTAAAAATATAATTGGTTGGTGGCTTGCAAAAATTGTAGCAAAGACTAATAAAAATGAATCATCATTCTTATGCATTTGATAATCTATTGGAAGAATTAGATATTCATCAACGGTGGCTGACTTGTTGGTAGGAAGGAAAATTCAATATTGATAGATAGAGAAAAGGTTTAGGATGAGAATATTTAGTTTTTATTTATGAATTTTGCTTTTTATTACATAATTAGTAAGAGACTCCTCAACAGTTTAACTGATTATACTTTGCCCCTTATTCATTTTGAAGTTTGTCCCACCTTTTATATTTAATCATATAATACACCAATGTTATTTTATTTGTTTTTTAAAAACTTTCTTGTACAGTTTACAATTTTATGTTGTTTGGCCCATGTTATCTTAAAACAAAGTCTTGGTAACCTTTGCTCAGGACCGGTCCTAAGAGTACCAAAATCTATCTAAAATAACCCTTTTTAGTAAACTGGAGCCATTAGCAACCATGCACATATGCTTAAAACAAAACACTCATGCATAATTTGTGTTCCTTTTAACAAACTCCCCCAATGTGGAATCCAAATTGTTATCAACAAAATGCCTCGAATACTATGGTTGTCAAAATGTGTACTCGTATTTTAACCATATAGTCGGTGATTTACACAACTTATTGTATTTCCGGTGAAAATAAAATACATATATATGGCTAGCTTAAATCCAGAAGAGGATCTGTACTATTTTCTTCTTAGTTTTAATATAATTTCCCCTATTATAAAACAGGCCATGGGTTATAAGCCCAAAGGTGTCACTATCAACTACATAAAACCCAACAAAATAAATTTGACACAAAAAATCCATTATAAACCAACTGTCCATATTACCCTTGCTTATTATTCAGCCCAACTTCATTAACTGCTCATGCCCAACTTACTTACCTACGCACGCCCACCTTCATTAACGCCCAAAATTGAAGAAAACCATTATTTCCCTCTTAACTTCTACCATCTACTATTTCCAAAATCAAATCGTTCATCGTTTCAAAATCATCAGAGAAAAACACCTGAACCAACATCATCGTCATCATCAATCATATCAAAAAATCATCTCATAAATCTCCCTGAAACAAAAGTCATCACTTAAATCATCATCAACAGTAGAATTTGAGTCGTAATCAACAAAAATTTCTGATTCTAAAACGATTGTTGATCATCAACAATAGAATTGAGTCTTCTAATTTTAACTCATCATAATATACCTGAACTTTCTATTCAATTATGTCACAGTTTAAACCTAGGAAAAATCACTGAAGATCATTAAACATGGTGAAGAAACAAGACAAGAAGATGAAGAAAAAACTCAATACACCAGTTAAGAAACAAGAATCTAAGAAAGGTAAATCGAAGTTTATGGTTTCATCATATTCTGTGATTGTTTATGGTTGAAAATCAAAATGCATTTGGTTAATAAGGTTTCATCATATTCTGCATGTTTATGATTTTTAGTTTCGCGATTTTGGTTTCATCGATGTATTTGGTTAATAAGGTTTCATCTCTTTCGAAATTATAGGTTTCATAGTTAGGTTTCAGTAACATTTTTCTGAAACTAGGTTTTATTGATTTTCATCTAGGTTTCATCTGTTTTAACCTAACTTATTGTGATGGAACCCAAATAGGTTTCATCCTATTCTGTGTGTGGTTGTGACCAAAAGAGTTGGTGTTTTTTTACTTAATTGGTACTCTGATAGAACTAAAAAAGGTTTCATTATATTCTGTGTATGGATGTGACCAACAGAGTTAGTGTTTTTTTACCTAATGCGTATTGTTATGGAACCAAAAATGGTTCATCCTATTTTGTGTATGTTTGTGACCAACAATGTTGGTGGTTTTTTATAAATGCATGTTTTGATGGAACCAAAAAAGGTTTCATCCTATTCTGTGTATTGTTGTGGCCAACAGTGTTGGTGTTTTTTAGTAAATCCATGTTTTGATGGAACACAAAAAGGTTTGATCCTATTCTGTGTATGCCTGTGACCAACAATGTTGGTGGTTTTTTACTTAATTGGTATTATGATAGAACCCAAAAAGGTTTCATCCTAATCTGTGTATGTTTGTGACCAACAATGTTGGTGTTTTTTAGAAAATGCATGTTTTGATGGAACCCAAAAAGGTTCCATCCTAATATGTGTATGTTGGTGACCAACAATGTTGGTGTTTTTTTACTTAATGCATGTTTTGATGGAACCCAAAAAGGTTTCATCATATTCTGTTCTGTTTGTGCTAATGGTTTACTTATTCTGTAACATGAAAAAAAATATTCCAGATCCATACAGGTGCTCATTACAACATTTGTGTACAGAGGCACCAAAAATAAAAGCATTGATACAAACTAAAGAAAAACACATGAAGGCACTTGTTGCATGTCCATTCTGGCGTTTCTTCAAACCGTTCTTCGATGGTACCCTTCAAGTAGAAAAATTAAAGAAAACGACAAGAGTAGTTCAGATGATCTTAGGGTCATTTTATAGAAGTATCAAGGGTGATAAACCAGATTGTTTCAAATTGATGAGAGCAAGGAATATGATACTACGTACAACACCTGAACAGTTCGCTGTCATCTTTGGTCTACAAATGATGAAGAATGTAGATATACACCAAGATGTTGAGCTGAAGAAAAAGGTGAACATGTTTCAAGTTGAGTATTTTAAAGGAGTTAAGAAGATGAGGAAAACTGATATTGTCAGAGCTATGATGGAAACAACAGCAGATGAAACCAAAGCTGAAGACTTCGTCAAGCTATTCATACTCTATCTCTTGGTTTCGATATTTGTCCCAAACAAAGGTGGGCAGAATCTGACATCAAAATACTTGTACCAAGTATTTGAGATGAATAAAGTGTGTTGGCCTGATGTTTTGCATGAAAATCTAATTGAGTCTATAATTAAAGCTGTAGAAGTTGATGATGTATCAAGGTTGCGTCATTTACCCACTGGTAAGTTAATTTTTGTTTCTTTTGATTCATAAAATGTTTATTTTTTATTTTTCCCGAGTTTGATTACTAATTTAAATGTTGAATTGTGTATTGTTTTTTACAATATTGGTTTGCTGAAATGACAAACATCACTTTGAGAGAAGATGAGAACGAAATGTACGCAAGGTTCGCTAGATGGAACCTTGATGAAATAAGCAAGCAATTGGTGAATAATTTTGATGATCTTTCCAACAAACCAGAAATTTTCTCCTAGGTAAAAGCAACAACAGTTCTTGTTTGTTTATAAAATTTAATGTCTGCACCTTATTCAAGATGAAAAAGCAAAACTATGGAACCAAAAAAGGTTTCATAGTTTATTTAATACCAACTTATTAATCATAACTTTTCTTGTATTCCACAGATGAATGTGGGTTACCGTCAGGGATCCTTCATGTTAGAATATTATGAACAAGAAATACGCTTGGTCCAGCGTATAGAGGAAGAGGAAATTCAGTTTGAAGAGTACATAGATGGTGAAGGAAATGAAGAGGAAAATGCAGATGTTGGTCGTGAAACAAATGAAGAGGATAATGAGATGGTTGGTGAAAGAAATGAAGATATTGGTCTGAAAGAAATGAAGAGATGGTTGGTGAAAGAAATGAAGATCTTAGTTGTGAAATAAATGAAGAGTCTATTGGTGATAGAAATGAAGTGAGTGTTGAAACTGGAAATGAAGATACCACATACAAGGAAAAATATAAGTGGGCAAGAATTTTAATTGACAAGCTTATAAGCGTTGGTAACAATTGGCTTTCGGAAGAAGATCAATCAAATCTCGTAAAATATGATACTGAAGATAAGTTAGAACTATAACCAGTGAGGAAGACTTACGTGAGAAAGAAACGTAAGCGAGATGAAGCATAAACAATTTCATACACTGAACAAGATATGGAGGAATTGATAACCAATACTATAAAAATTATGGATGCAATGGTAGAACAAGATGATGTGAATGTTGAGGTTGAAGAAGATAGAGAACAAAAGTCTGACAATGATGAGGTGATAATTTACTATACTTTGTTTTGTTTTGATTTGATTTGATTGTTGTCATTGAATCTAATTTTTCTGAAATCAATAAATATTGCAGGTAATGAATATGTTTGAAGAAACAGAACAACATGATGCAGTGGAACCTGAAAAGGTTTCAGCTCATGAAGAAGTTCAGGATCAAGATGACGCAGTGGAACCTGAAGAGGTTTCAGCTCATGAAGAAGTCCAGGAGCAGAATGATGCAGTGGAACCTGAAAATGTTTCAGCTAATGAAGAAGCTCAGATCCAACATGATGCAGTGGAACCTAAAGGTTTGTAGATGCAGTGGTTGTCTGTTCATGGAAGAGAGGTTGAAACTAAGAAAAATGTTACCTGAAAAGGTTTCAGCTCATAAAGAAGTTCAGGATCAACATGACGCAGTGGAACCTAAAGAGGTTTCAGCTCATGAAGAAGTCCAGGAGCAGAATGACGCAGTGGAACCTGAAAAGGTTTCAGCTAATGAACAAGTCCAGGAGCAGAATGATGCAGTGGAACCTGAAAAGGTTTCAAAAAATGAAAAAGCTCAGATCCAACATGATGCAGTGGAACCTGAAAAGGTTTCAGCTCATGAAGATGTTCAGGAGCAACATGACGCAGTGGAACCTAAAGAGGATTCAGCTCATGAAGTTCAGATTGAAGAGATTTCGGAGTTAACTCCGAACACAATTGAAGATTTGGAGGTGGATGAGAAGGTAGAATCTGAAATCAAAGCGAAGCAAGCCAAGGAAAGTATAATGGAAGAAGTTTCGGAGTTAACTCCGAACAAAATTGAAGATATAAAAGTGGCTGAACAAATTGAATCTTCTTTGACGAAGAGTAACTGGAGGAGTGCAATTTAAGAATTTTCTGAATTGACGCCAGACACTATAGAAGATATCAGAGTCGCTGAGAGAGCAGAACTGGAAGCGAAGAAAAGTTCTTCATCAAAGCCAGAGAGACAGATTGAAGTGTCAACTCAAATCCAAGGTTCAATTGAGGAAACTATTCTTCAGCAAATGGAAGACGAGTATGCAACCAAGACTTCTACATCAAAGCCAAGTAGTAAAGGCATGTGCTACTACTATGTTGTAAACATGGCAAATGATGTAATTTCTTTAGAAGATGATGTGCCTCATTTCAAGTTGGGATTGACGGAAACTGACAGTGAGAAAGAAGATGGTGAAGACATCAGTCCCGACAAAAAATTGAGTAACATAATCTCAAGGATGAGAGAAAAAAAAAGGAGAATGAAAGCACATGTCAAGATGCAGGATTATACACCTGGAGATGCTAAGAATAAGAAGAAAAAAAAGACTCGGTGTGTGAGCAGAAATCAAAAGAAAAAGTTGGAGAAAAAAACAAAAAGAGAAAAACAATTTGAAAGCAATGGTCAACTTAAAAATTATGCAACTGCTAGATACAAATGAAAAACAAATTGTGTGCAGATATTTTAAAATGCACAATGAAAGGTAAGTGACATTCATACCATTAAGTTTTTTGGTTAAATAATTTAAGTGTTTTAGTTTCTTTTATTCTTCTTAAATATTAAATTTGTTTATCAACAATATAACAATAGTGACATGGCTTGGGAGAAGGACGATATGGGCATGTACATTACAGGAAAAAATATGAACGCCTTGATAAGAAAAGGTGACATAGAAGGAGATATGATTGAGTTCTACATGCTCAAATTGCAAAAAAAACATAGCAAAGAACATCAAGAAATCAGATGGCACTCCTAAGTACAAAAGGGCTGTTTTCCTAAGCACATATGTCTATGTAAGTTTCATCTAACTTATCTTATACAATTATCTTTCTGAAAACAATGAAACCAATTTTGGTTTCATCAAAATAAGGTTTCATCTGTTTCAATTTCATTTTTCTGTAAAAAAAAAGGTTTCACTGATTTTCAACAATGCACTCATTTTGATTTTTTATTGAATTTCAAACAATGCATTCAATCGGTAAAAGTTGCCACACTGCGATTGAAGCTTTCTTTGATAAAATGGATTACACTCCAGAATATGTCTTCGTTCCAATCATAACAAACTAAGTGAAAAGAGATATCACTGGACATTGTTAGTCTTTGATAATGAGACTGGAGAATTCTCTCATTACAACTCAATGGCATCCACTGAAGATGAATGCAAAAAAAATGCTGAAAGCATGAAGGAAAGAATGGTGTCAGCATTCAGAAAACATGTATCAAAGCTCTGCCTGGACCCATCAAGTCAAAAAAAAGAATTTATTTTGAACACCCCTTTCTGCTGTCAACAAGATGTGTAAGTACTTTTAAAAGAAATTGTGATATCTTCATTTTAATCCTTTTTTGTATTTTTCAATTTAAAGATATTATTTTTTTAATTTCAGGAATGATTGCGGACTTCATGTTTTCTATTACATGAAGAGCCTTTGAAAAGTAAATTTTTCATCCGAAGAGCACATAAAACAAAAGGTGCAAAATATGAGGCCAAAGTTGGCATGCAAGATACTCCTTGACAAAGTTGAAGACTAATACTCTTTGACAAAGTTGTAAATTAAAGTGGAAGAAAAAAGAATACTGATGGTCAAACCTCATGGTGGTTTTCTGTTCATGGAAGAGAGGTTGAAACTAAGAACAATGTTAATCAATTAGTTTCTAATAAAAGTACAAATAGTTGTCCGTAAAAACATCTATTCAATGTTAATCAGTCTTTTGATCAATCACTACTCTTAAGTTATGATATTTTTCTCTTAGTCAATGATGAAAATCTTTTTGCATGATTTTTTTCATCTTATTGCAGTATGATTTTTGAGAAATGTTAATCAATATTTTCTGTTTCATCTTATTACAGATGAAAAAAAACTATGAAACCAAAAAGGGTTTCATCATTTGTTTTTATTTCATCTTACTACAGATGAAAAAAAACAATGAAACCAAAAAAGGTTTCATCATTTATTTTTGTTTCATCTTATTCCAGAAGAAAACAAACTATGAAACCAAAAAAGGTTTTATCGCTTGTTTCATTTCATCTTATTCCAGATGAAAAAAAACGATGAAACCAAAAAGGGTTCCATCAACTTAGAGGTGTTGCATCTTATTCCAGATGAAAAAACACGATGAAACCAAAAAAGGTTTCATCATTTTAGAGATAAAAAAACATACGCTACAGGTCTTTCATGTGACAAAACTATGAAACCTATTTTAGTTCCAACAAATTATAAAAATCCTGTAACTCTGAAAAACTTAATCTAAAAATAAAAAAACATGTAAGACCTTGAGAAAAATGAAATTTTAACTGTAAACAATATAGAAAAAGGAATAATAAAAATATGAAGATTGAAACATATAGTAGTCTAAACAAAAAATTAAAATGAAAAAGTCAATGAATTGTTGTCAAAATAAATTCACATCTGCCGCGCAGGGCATGTCCTTCGGTTATGGGTACTCAAAATATGGAAGCTACCACAAGTTCTCATCTTCTTATTAGGAACTGAACCTGTATTAAGAATTCTCTTCTTCTTTCTTGGACGACCAGGTTGTGGTAGAGCATCAGGACCAAGAACAAGAGATTTTGGAGACACAACCGTAGGCTTTTCAACTGTGGGAACAAGATTGATTGGTCTTGCATAGGATTCACAGTAGAACTTTACTATAAAATAGAAGTCAACATACTTATACGGGTCTTCTTCATTTAGCATGATACATCGGATAGCGTGTGCATAAGGAAAACCATTGATGCGCCAGCGGTTGCAAGAACATGTTCTTCTTTCAAAATCGACCTTTTGTGTTAATGTAGAATGAACTTCAAACACATATTGCGACGACTTGGTGACAGTGTATTCACGGTCGTGCATCTTGTTGTTGTACAACTCAGTTTCAAACTCTGGACACAAAGTTTCTCGCCACTTCAATAATGTTGCACATTCCTCACGAGGTACACACATTTGATTCATAAGCTTCACTCTGATCTCATCAACCATAATGGCTATATGCTTCTCTCTCTCTTCAACGATCCAACTATTGAAACTCTCAGCAATATTCGAACACAACCTACCATAACGACGACCCGGGAAATAAACACTTGCCCATTTATCAATCGGAGCTCTACTCAGATAATCTTGTAACTTCTGATTTTTGACCTGCAACAAATTCTCCCAGTTCTCTGAAAAATTTATATGTGTATTAGCATAGGCACATTTTTCAAACAACCCAAGCACATAATTGTTATAAACCTTACTGGACTTCGGCAAATATGTATTGATATTGTTCTTCATATGCCAATAACACCAACTATGAGCAGCATCAGGGAATACATCAGGGATTTGATTCACCAAACCAGTAACTCGATCACTAACAAAAGTAAGTTTTTTGTGCATAGGAGAAAGTACTTGCTTCCAATTCTCCAAAAACCATTTCCAGTTGGCGTCATTCTCCGAAGAAACAACAGCATAAGCAAAAGGATAGATTTCTGAAAAACAGAACAGAAAAAAATATCTCAGCATATAAAAAAATAATGAAACCGAAAAAGGTTTCATCCGTTTAAGCTACATTTTTCTGTAGAAAAAATGTCCTAGCATATAAAAAACAATGAAACCGAATAAGGTTTCATACATATCAATTACATTTTTCTGTAAAAAAAATAGGTTTCGCTGATTTTCAACTTGGTTTCATCGGTTTGTAGTATGATGTTAGGTTTCATTGGTATATGATTAAATAACAAACATGTTTATCAACTAAGAAACAAAATAGAATGTTTAAGAAAATTACCGTCATTACCGGTTAGACCTGTTGCTGCCATGATATGACCAAGGTATTTGCTCTTCAAATGGGCTGCATCAAAGAATAACAAAGGACGACAGTAATTGAATCCACGAATGCATGCTCCGAAACAGATAAACAATCTCTGAAATTTTTTAGTCCCATTTTCAACTTCCAAAACAACACGAGATCCAGGATTGGTTTCAGTCAATTTGTTGGTATACCATTTCAAGTACATAAATGATTTCTCGTTCTCTCTCCATGTAATATTTAATGCATGCCTCTTCCCTGCATATGCATAATAACGACTAATGTCAAAGCCGTACTCTCTTGTTAATTGATTCATAATATCCTTTGTCTTCTTCTTTGGATTCTGTTTAATCTCTTCAAGAATCAAGCTACTAATAAGTTTCTTCGACAAATGTTGTCTGTTTACAACTCCACCACAACAAGTATGCTTCTTATTTAACTCCTTGATAATAAAAGGACTACCTTCAACACCATCAATAGAAACAACATATATATGCCATTCACATTTATCTTCTTCCTTCTTAGAACAACATGCACCAATCCTGAACTTGTCATTCCTTGTCATCTTAAATGAATACCCAGATACTGCATGATATTTCAATAAATCAGAACGAATTTGTTGAAACCTCCATTAAACACCTAATTGACACCATGAAAAAGGCCAAATCAATGCGCAGACTTCAACGGTTCTTTAACTTTATTACGGACATCATAATCAACTAAATTTGTAAGTGTTGAATGCTCAAAAGATATAATTTCTAAACTTCGTGGCTGCTCATATGGTATGATTCCTGAAATTTCTGAACTACAACTAGAGGACTCATCTCTATGCCTTACATGTAACTCAAGAGATGAAAGCTTATTAAACAAAGTAAATAAAGCAACCGATTGGAGATCAAAATCAGAATTGATAACCTTTTGCTGATCACAAACTATGTGGAAAATTTTAATAGAAATAGAAGAGAATTGACACCAACTTGAACATATACTACCCTTCAAATCACAAATAGATGCTTGTAGACCAATACGAAAAGATAATGTATCATCTTTGTGAAATATAACAGCGAAAACAGATTCCATAACCTACAGAAAAAAGTATGAAACCGAAATAAGTTTCATTGTATGTGAATATAAACAACAAGAAACAACAAAATTTGAATATTAACATCAACAAAATAGCAAAAATATGATTCCATAACCTACAGGAAAAAGTATGAAACCAAAATAAGTTTCATTGTATGTGTATATAAACAACACCAACAAAAATTGAAAATTAACATCAACAACATAACAAAAATGTGATTTCATAACCTACAGGCAAAAGTATGAAACCAAAATAAGTTTCACTGTATGTGTATATAAACAACAACACCATCAAAAATTGAAAATTAACATCAACAACATACAAAAATGTGATTCCAATAATATACAGAAAAAAAGTATGAAACCAAAAACGGTTTCACTGAATGTGAATATAAACAACAACACCAACAACAACATTTGAAAATTAACATCAAAAACATAACAAATTCTGATTCCAATTATATACAGGAAAAAATATGAAACCAAAAACGGTTTCACTGTATGTGAATATAAACAACAACACCAACAACAACATTTGAAAATTCACATCAAAAACATAACAAGGTAACATCATATTCCAATTATATACAAAGAAAAAGTATGAAACCAAAAACGGTTTCACCGTATGTGAATATAAACAACAACACCAACAAAAATTGAAAATTAACATAAAAAACATAACAAAATTCTGATTCCAATTATATACAAGAAAAAGTATGAAACCAAAAACGGTTTCACTGTATGTGAATATAAACAACACCACCACCAACAACATTTGAAAGTTGGATTTCAGTTTCAGAGGAATGATTGAGCTAATACAAAAGCTTGAACAAAGTGAGAATATGATCAAATAACAACTGAAAAATACAATAAGAATCATCAAAACTGAAAATACAGTAATAATCATGAAAACACAAAAAAAAAATAGTTACAGTTCATGTTCTTCACTTGAACAGAAAGGAACACAATTTTGAGTTCGGTTAATCGAAAATTTGATAATCAAATAACAACCAAAATCAAAAATCGAAAACTAAAACTTACCTGATGAAATACAACTGAAGTTAGAAGACGGAAAAGAGAGTGATGTTCGAGAATCACTTAAACAAATACGAACTCGGTTCTTCAAATCAACAATGGATTTGAAATTGTTTGAGATGAATCGGAGAAGATAGAATTTATGTTCGTATTTGAAGCTAGAATTTATGTTCTTCAATTAAGCAGAACCAAGAACGAACTCAAATCTTCACTTACACAACAAAATTTGAAACATGAATTCAAATCTTCAATTAAACAGGAACAAAAACGAACACAAATCTTCAATTAAATTTCATGAATCAAATTTGGAGAAGAAATGTTTTGTTGAAACCCTAGCCGAATTTGGAGAAGATGTGCTTCGGTTCTTCAGAAAATCAGATTTGTAGCAGAATTCTCCTCTCATACGAAGATTATGTTTTAAGATTTTGTTTCCATTTAAAAGTTATAGATTATATAGGAAGGGCAATTCGGATATATAGCAAATGTTTAAAATCTAAATTTAATTAGTATTATGTGAAATGGGGTTTTTGTCTCATTTTTAATAAAAATAGTTTTTCTTTATAAAAGATAATATGGGAAGATTTTTTACACGATAAATTTTTTCACCTTAGTTTTTTATATTAAGTTTTGATTATAAAATAAATAAATATATATAGGGGTAGTCAGGAAAAGTAAAAGCGGGTGTATGGAGTATTATGTGGGCCTATGAATAGACCGGCTGGAAAAAGCTGTTAGATAAAAGGACTGATGACTGATGAGGAGTATTATGCGAGACAATAAGTAGACAAGACAAGGTTGAACCTTGGGAATCCACTTATCCTACTCTAAAGTTGTTCTACTAGGACGACGCTCAAGTGACGGTAACACCAGCAACAACCAAATACACATAGTCCCTCGTACGAATCCTCATCGTCAAATGTCAATGCTCTCAACTCTCAAGAACCAAGATATGTTTTCCATTAGACTTTCGGCATTTGCTTTTGAGACACATCTATGGTTTTTGCCGGTGCACACAACTCAAGCCTTATCCAATGTTGATGCCGACAAATATTTACGCCCAAACGGACAACCATCCAGTAATATAACACCTCAATTTCATGCCGTATGCGTGTATGATAATTGCGTGCAACATATCAAGTTAGTGTACCAAACAGAAAATATGGAACATCTTACACCGGATGACAGTGAACAATCCCTTGCTGAGAATGACATCGAGAAACCACTTAGAGTGGTATCTACGTCTTGTTCTTCATATGCCCATGTACGTAGCCGCTTCAGAAACCGCATCACCTACTCTGGTTTTGGAGTTATTGCATGTATCATTGTCACTTTCTTGTATTTGTATATGCATCATACAGGAATACACTTGTTGATATGCCTTGAATCATTTGTTTTCCGCTTTCTAGTCGAATTAGGGTTTATCTCTTTGCCCTATATATAGGCATACGTTGTACCTAGAGTAAGCATCTTTGGTATTCTGCTCAGTAATAAAACTCTGGTTTCTCTGCCGTGGAGGTAGCTAACGTAATAGTTAGTGAACCACGTTAAATCCCTGTGTTCTTTATTTGTTTATCGTTCTCGTTTGATCTCTCGTTATAACAAATTGGTATCAGAGCGAGGTTCGATTTCCGCCGAGAACGATGTCCGGATCCATGATGAAGATCGACAGGTTTACCGGGAGAAATAGTTTTAGTCTGTGGCAAATCAAGATGCGGGCTTTGTTGAAGCAACAAGGTCTTTGGTTGCCGTTAGCTTCAGATAAGAAGGGCGCAGATACATCCACCGCTGAGTATGCGACTATGGAAGAGAAGGCCCACTCTACGATTATGTTGTGTCTTGCGGACGACGTAATCACTGAAGTCGCAGATCAGGAAAAGGCCGCTGCTTTGTGGTTAAAGTTGGAAAGCCTCTACATGACGAAATCGCTGACCAACAAGTTGATGCTGAAGCAACGTCTCTTCAGTCTGCGCATGTCTGAAGGCACGCCTCTTAGAGATCACCTAGATCAAGTTAATACTATTCTGCTTGAATTGCGTAACATTGATGAGGTGGTGGAAGATGAGGATGCTGCCTTAATGTTGCTGGTGTCTCTGCCTCCGTCGTATGAGAATTTTAGAGAGTCTTTTATCCACGGAAAGGATACTATAACGCTCGAAGAGGTTAGGTCGTCTCTTCATACCAGGGAGATGCGACATAAGGCTGCTGGAAAAGGTATAGAAAATCAGGCTTCCGGGTTGATGGCAAAGGGAAGCAAGGACGGTAAGAAGGGAAAGAAAAATTTCGGCTATAAATTACCAAATGACGTCTGTGCCATATGTAAGGAAAAAGGTCATTGGAAAAGGGAATGTCCTAAGAAGAAGAAGCAACAAGAACATAACTCTGGATCTGCAGCAGTAGCTCAATGTGGAAACACATATGAGGGAGATTTTGTTCTGCTAACAGATGATTACACACATCAGTCTGATGTGTGGTTCCTTGACTCTGGGGCGTCCTACCATATATGTCCCAAAAGAGAGTTATTTACTACGTACAGCCGTGCAGATGGGGGCAGTGTCTCTATGGCAAACGGGTCTGTCTGCAAGGTGGTTGGAATCGACTCAATCAGGTTTAGGACACATGATGGGAGGCTCTGCACATTGAAGGAAGTCAGGCATGTGCCACTCTTGACAAAGAATCTGATATCTTTGAGTCTGCTAGACAGCAAGGGTTTCAGTTTCAAAGGTGAAGGTGGAGGTTTGCATGTTTGCAAAGGTTCTGATGTGATTCTGAAGGGTGTCAAGCATGGAACTTTGTATGTATTACAGGGTTCAACAGTCACAGGTTCTGCAGTTGTTGCTTCAACTGAAATTCAGGGATCTGATATGACCAGATTATGGCATATGAGGCTTGCTCATATGAGCGAACGGGGAATGCAAATTCTTTCAAAGGAAGATCTTCTCGGGGGTCATAAGACCAAGAACCTTGAGTTCTGTGAGCATTGTGTGTTTGGGAAGCTACAGCGCAGCAAGTTTCCTAAGGCAGTTCATCGGACCAAAGGCACGCTGGACTATATCCATTCAGATTGCTGGGGTCCCTCTCGTGTTGAGTCTCTGGGCGGTCACAGGTATTTTCTGTCTATCATTGATGATTATTCCCGGATGACTTGGATATTCATGATGAAACATAAAAGTGAGGCGTTTAGTAAGTTCAAGGAGTGGAAGACTCTGTTAGAAAATCAGGTTGGGAAGAAGGTCAAGAGGCTGCGAACAGATAATGGTCTAGAATTTTGTTCATCTGAGTTTGATGATTTCTGCAAAGATCAGGGTATTGCTCGCCATCGCACAGTAAGGGCTACACCACAGCAGAATGGTGTAGCAGAAAGAATGAATCAGACGCTTTTAGCGAAAGCAAGGTGTATGCTTTCGAATGCAGGTCTTGCTAGACGGTTCTGGGCAGAAGCGGTTTCAACAGCTTGCTATCTTATCAATCGGAGCCCACACACAGGCATTGACTGCAAAACACCTTATGAGGTGTGGACTGGAAAAGCTGCAGATTATACAAAACTGAGGGTCTTTGGCTGTACTTCTTATTATCATGTAGATGAAGGGAAGTTGGAGCCAAGAGCTAAGAAGGGAGTTTTCATGGGCTATGGTGCAGGTGTGAAAGGGTACAGGATCTGGTCTGACAATAAGATTATACTGAGCAGAAGTGTAGTTTTTGATGAAAATTCTATGCTGACATCCAAAGAGAAGGTCACTGATGCACCAGAAAATGAGGTTGGTGTTAAGGAGGTGGAGGTGCAATTCAGTCCAGAGGAGAATCAGGCACCTAAGTTGGTTGACGACCAACTACCACCATCAGTTACCGAAGAGCAAGATGCAGATGAGTCTGAGAATGCACCACCAGAGGAAGTTGAACATCGGAGCATTGCTACAGACCGACCTAGAAGGGTTGGAATAAAACCTCCAGCGAGGTACAGGTTTGACGATTTGGTAGGTTATGCATTGCAGGTGGCCGAGGAGGTGGAGGATCACGAGCCGTCCACCTACAAGGCTGCAGTATCTGGAAACGAGTCAGCACAATGGCTTGCCGCAATGGTAGAAGAAATGGAGTCTCTTATCAAAAATGGGACTTGGGAGCTTGTAAAACTTCCTGCTGATAGAAAGGTAATTACTTGCAAGTGGGTTTTCAGAAAGAAGGAAGGAATGTCAGCTGCAGAGGGTGTCAAGTATAAAGCACGAGTGGTTGCAAGAGGTTTCAATCAGAGAGAGGGAGTGGACTACAACGAGATTTTCTCACCAGTGGTCAGGCACACTTCCATCAGAGTGCTACTAGCCATAGTTGCACATCGGATCTGGAACTTGAGCAACTAGATGTGAAGACAGCTTTCCTGCATGGAGAGTTGGAAGAAGAAATATACATGAGCCAGCCAGATGGATTCCAAGTTCCAGGTAAAGAAAATTATGTCTGCAAGCTAAAGAAGTCCTTATATGGGCTAAAACAGTCCCCCAGGCAGTGGTATAAACGATTTGATAGTTATCACAGGAGTCCGTATGATTGTTGTGTGTACTACAATGATACGCAGAATTGTTCACGTATTTATCTAGTTCTATACGTTGATGATATGTTGATCGCTGCTCAGAATAAATCAGACATTCAGAAGCTGAAGGGGTCTCTCAGTGCTGAGTTTGAGATGAAAGATCTGGGTGCTGCTCGGAAAATTCTGGGAGTAGAAATCTATAGGGATAGGAAGAAGAGAAAGCTATTCCTATCACAGGAAGGGTACATCAAGAAGATTTTGAGCAGATTTGGAATGTCTTCAGCCAAGCCTATAGATACTCCAATGGCATCTAACAGCAAGTTGGGAATGTACACGGTTCAGACTTATAAGGAGAAAGAGTACATATCTCGAGTTCCATATGCTCGCGCAGTTGGAAGTTTGATGTATGCTATGGTCTGCACTCGACCAGACTTAGCATTTGCTGTTAGTATGGTCAGTCGGTTTATGGTTCAGCCTGGGAAGGAACATTGGCAAGCTGTTAAAAGGATTTTCAGGTATCTTAGAGGTACCTCAGATGTCGGTCTCTGTTATGGGAACGATACCCGATGTTTAGTGGCTGGTTTCTCAGATTCTGATTATGCTGGAGATGTGGACAGTAGGAGATCTATGACTGGTTATGTGTTCACTCTTGGAGGTTCTGTTGTAAGCTGGAAGGCAACTCTACAACCTACGGTTACTTTGTCTACTACAGAGGCAGAGTATATGGCCTTGACAGAAGCTGCAAAGGAGGGAATTTGGTTAAAGGGGCTGGTTAATGATCTAGGCTTACATCAGGATCAGGCTATAGTGTATTGTGACAGCTTGAGTGCAATATGCTTAACCAAAGATCAAGTCCATCATGAGAAGACAAAGCACATTGATGTCAGGTATCATTTTCTGAGAAATGAGAAGAGAATTGAAGTGAAGAAGGTAGGGACAGCTGATAACCCTGCTGACATGTTCACCAAGCCAGTTCCTGAGAGCAAGTTCCAACATTGTTTGGACTTGCTCAATATCACAAGTCAATAGTCTGAGCCCCTGTCTAGGGGCATCTGAGGCAGAGAAATGTTCTGGCACTGTCATGGTGCATCTGTTTCTGTTGCTGGGAGGATTCAAGTCAAGGTGGAGATTTGTTGATATGCCTTGAATCATTTGTTTTCCGCTTTCTAGTCGAATTAGGGTTTATCTCTTTGCCCTATATATAGGCATACGTTGTACCTAGAGTAAGCATCTTTGGTATTCTGCTCAGTAATAAAACTCTGGTTTCTCTGCCGTGGAGGTAGCTAACGTAATAGTTAGTGAACCACGTTAAATCCCTGTGTTCTTTATTTGTTTATCGTTCTCGTTTGATCTCTCGTTATAACAACACTTAAGTTGGTGGAGGAGCTATACCTTAATTAGGGTCGTGGATAATATTTCACATACTAAATAGTCTAAATTTATCTGTCAAACCCATTTCTAGTTGCTGATCTAACTAAGTATCACATATCACAACTTGCCAGTGTTTAACTAACCATTTCTTTGTCAATATTGTTTCTTCGTTGCCTCTGGTTATTTGGATGTTATATGTCAATCCTTGGGCTCTAAAATGTATAGCTTGCAGTGGTATCACATATATAAAGTGCGCCCTCGTATTAACCGTGAATACCAAATCTCCACCATACACGTGTTAAATCTTAAAATAGAATCACCAAACTACAATAACTTGAAAAGTACAGAATCAAGATTTAATTTTCTCTCATCTCGAAGAAAAATCAACGATTCAGATGGGTCCAACTGACGGTTGATTTGACATGACAGAGATAAGACAAATGTCAAACAGACTCAATATTATTAATGCATGAAAGACATCTGTCAACCATGTAGATTGCGGGAATAAAGGAGTCAAAGCAGGACATAAAAGGGGTCAAAGCATGACGAGTTCTACCCGAAGGTCACGTGTAAAGCATGCAAAGAGACTAACGGTCCAAAGTAGATTTAATCCGTACCATATATACGGGAACAACTACGTGGAAGAATCTTATTAGAGATGCCAAGAGGTGAGAACAAAAGAAGAATGAGATCCATCCCACGTACAATCAAATAAGCCAACAAAGATACGTATCATATTCTGCAGGAGAATGTGTGAAATGTGCAGGCCAATCATCTAAATAGTTATTGATGGTGGATTTTTGACAAGGGATAAATACTACCTTTTGCTCGCTGCAGAAGCATGAAATAAATATGTATAAATTTCTGACACAACATCAGAATTATGGATACGTACTTCTATCTTACATTCCACAAGAGAATTGAGAATACGTATTCAGCTTATGGATACCTTAGCCCTGTAGCTCTTTAATATATGTATGCGCCTCCAAAATTTTAGGGCTTTACCCGGATAAACCCTCGTTATTTCATGTGCGTCCATGCAAACTATCTGCATTAGTTAGAACACACTGACTATGCAAAATTGCAGACATTCGGAATGGATGTTATGTCATTTCTGAATAAAAACGCTAATTAGATGCATACCATCTAAATGCAGAGTCATATCGAATATCATCTCAAGTCGCAAACTTCTACAGCTGAATTCCTTGAATATGTTTTGTATACACTGCATAAAATCTAAGCATAATATCAACATTAAATCTCATGCAACTGAGAAGGCTTAAGAAGACCATCACTATATCCACGGCATTGGAAGGTGCCAACATTAGCAACGCATAGGCAATGCCCACAACACCAACAAAGTGCCAGATCCAGCAAGCTCTAGCCATGTTCCCAATACTAGCACCAAATCCAAACTGCAAGCGCTGTTAGCACCAGCGCAAAGGCTGGCACTGCTAGCAACAACACTAGCGTTATCTCTAGCACCAGCGCTAACTTTGGCGCTGCGAGCAACAACACTAGAACCCCTTCTCACCTTTCTCTTGTACGCACCATTGTTCACATACTTTGAATCCATAACTCCACTAACTCCTAAGAGAAATCAAAACATGTTATATGAGGGAATTTAGCATGGGGTATTGTTCTGGTGGTTTATAGCATCATACAGTGTGGCAATACCCCATGATGAGAAAGTTACTAAGTAGTGGTGACGGTTAAAAGATGATGGAGTAATAGTTTCTAGAAACTTCTTAGACATAATGGGCGTAACTACACCATTATCTCCAAAATCTCCATCTCTCCACTCCTTCACTACCTCTACTACTTACGAAGAAAAAGTGTGTATTCCAAATTACTATAAATATGCTACTTAGCATATTCAGAAAACAGAATAAGCTGATTATTCTCACAAGCTCTGTTATTCTTTATAGTTCAACACCTATACACACCATTCATCACACTAATTCCTTCAACTTTCTCTGTTTCCCTCCCCTAAGTTCAACCCATCTTCTCTCTTTGTAACCGAAACAAAATGTGAACGACCATTTTCTTGGTTTAGGCTGGTTTTGTACGATTTTGATCCTCGAACCTAAAGAAAGTATTTCAACAGTATATTGTTTTACCTAGGAGTAATTTTTAGGTACTAACAATTGGCGACCACAGCGGGAGATCAACCTCTTGGCTATAAATTCAATTCTTCAATCATCTGAAGAAAAAAATGGTGGATATTAGGTCACGTTCAGTAACCAATCCTAATTCAGGTTCAACAACCACTCCTAACCCTGGCAATACCAGTGATGGAACTCCATAGATTATTACTCAAACACCACCACTGAAAATACCAACACTCATTTCCATACCACTGAAGGTGTCAAAAACAAGGAGCCAGGACCACCAACCATGGATGATCTAATGAAGCGGCAGGAAACCTTGGCTGAAACTCAAGTAGCCATGGACACTACCCAAAGTTTGGATTCTACAAAATCATTTCAGTCGAGCATATCTGAGACGTGATTAAGCATAAACTGAGAATGTAAACCAAAAAATCTTAAGAAAATCAATATTTTATCAGCAAATGCTGTCACATTTTGAAAACCAGGTTATAATATCGTTTGAATCATCAACTACAACTATATGAATGCCAACTAAATTCAAGTCTTAGATATCCATCGCCATATACCATGATTCATTACTTTACTACTATATCCATAATCATATGAAGATAAACTGGTGACACATTGAACATAAAACTCAAATCTACAGTAAATGAAAAAAACGTAAGAACACTTACTTTCATCTGGAAAGTCATAATACTCTAACGTAACAGTTTGTTTCACACCTCTCATCGAGCATACTTAATAGTAAGATGAAAAACTCAACATCTTTTGCATCTTAGAAAACATATAACCATAAATCTGCAGAAAACTGAAAAGAAAATGATTCCATCAAAAGAATAAGATTAGAAGATAGCATCAATTTTAAAAAATTCAGAACTTAGACTTCAAAAATCAAGAACTTAACTTCACTCCAAATCTTCAAAGAACTAATTTATCAGTATTCAAACCCTAAAAATCCAACAAAACAACAAAATCAAAAATCAATTCACTCAAAGTTAAGCAAACAAATCAAACAGCAAAATCAAAATAAAAAAAATCAAATCAAATCATCAAAATCCGAAGCTACAAACTCAAAATCACACACAAAATAATAAAAATTTGAAAGCAAAGAGAATAGAGAGAAATCAAATTCAAACCTGATGGAGAATTCTAGGTTATGATTTTTACGATTTCTAGGGTATGGATTGAATCGGAGAAAAAAGATATGAAAGAGAGATGTTAATGTTGTTGTTGTCGCCGTGTAAGTCTGACCAAACTGGTGTTGATAGTACTAGGCTCAAGACCCGTAAGTACAACTCCTGATAGGAATAACATTCAACATAAATCTTAAAGCTAATGTTCATAAAAAATCATATTTTTTTTCGAATCCATATCTAATCTTCTATGTGATTTTTCGTTTTTGTTGTTAGGATAGTTAATAAAACAAATCAGGATATGGAGTTAAGGAACCACTGAAATAGCTAGCGTTTACTCACTGTGTCTGTAGAGAGAAGAAATAGAGGAATAAAACTTGTTTCTGAGAAAATAAATAAAAGAAAAAGTAATTCTACCGAAATATCTAAATGTCCTAATGACCTTCCAACCCTTCATCAAATTTATAAAGTACATAACTTATCCTTTTCTTTTCCATAAATGTGATTTAATGAGACATATAGAAAATTTAATGAGATACATAAATTTTATAAGCTAGATATAAACAGGTGTTACCTATATATGAGTCTCAAAGCAGAAAAACCAAGTGTTGCAAATTTTTGAATTTGGTGTAGTGTGCTACATACCCATGGGCGTACTAGAATCATGTCGTAACTTGGATTTTTTTTATAATGTGAAATCTGGCATGTGTCTGGGTATCACCCATCTTCACCTCAAGAGTAATGTAACCATACGCGCTCATGGACTTCCCTTCAGAATTTTTGATTATGGTTGGTGAGTACGTAGCTTCGTGCCTGGAGATTCCCGCAGTTCTCTGAGTCTTGATGGTGATGATGTTGACGTCAGTCCCCGAATCGATCAGCGTTTGCTCAAACTCGGTCTCTTTGAGGCAAGCAGTGGTTAGAAGTCCCCAACAAGGCTTCTCATTATGCTTGATGACTACGTCTTCTAAAGCGGGCTCAGGATACTCGATAGTCTTCTTGGAAAAGAGTAAACGCTTACCCGATACGACACAGTTAAGAGCTGGAAAGTATCTTTGCGTTGTGCCTTTGATAGGTATCAAAGCCTGCTCTCATGGAGCAAACAGAAAAATTGTTGCTCAAATGTCAAAGTTTGACATATCATGTGTATCACAAAAAGTAATAAAGGGACAAGCGGTCGCAGATCTGCTCGTTACATTTATGTGAGAAGACGATACTACGACACACGAAGATGTACCTGGAGAATTCCCAGACATCTCACTCACCGAAGAATAAGCCTGGATATTATACTTTGACGGCTTTCCTACCCTTAGCAACAATACCGGAGGAGCCGGCGTTGTGTTAGTTTCTCCAACTGGTAAAGTATTTTCGTATTCATTCAAGTTGGACTTCCAATGTACCAATAAATCTTCTGAGTATGAAGCCTTTCTACTGGGATTTTCATTATCCAAGCAAGCTGGAGCCACACGTCTTGAAATAAGAGGCAAATCGAAGTTATTAGTGAATCAGATGAATGGTGTATATTGTCTCAAGAAAGCAACACTAGCCCGTATAGAGACAAGGCGCAGAAGCTTTTAACTCACTTTGCTGAAGTGGCAATCATACATACGGGACACACCAATAATAGACACGTTGATTTCTTAGAAACCCTAGCCTCGAAAATCCAATTCGAAGACGCTGAAGCAACTCTCAACTTACAGAGACGTACCATGCCCTCAACCTGGATGGACAAGCCCGATGAAGAGCAAACCTATGAATGGATGACGCTTAAAAATCGGGTTCTCAATCTATTTGCAATTTCATTGGATTTATTTCAATCTTCTTCCTGGATTTTTTGTTTCCTAACATAGCTTCTAAAATATCTTATCACCTTCATTTCCCTTGTTTATTTTGGCATGTGCTTGCTTTCTTTACCTGATATCAATTTTTGAATAACTACCCACAACTTTTTTTTATAGTTTTTTTTCTTCATCTTTCACCTTGCATTGCCTTATCTTTATACCCTGCAGTTCTGATCATTGTCTCTTCTACATTCAGTCCAATTGCGTGTTCCTTTTTTAGATTACCTTAAATCCCTGTAGGTCCTCCAATATCTCTTACTCTAATCTGATCCCAGTTTAATTGTTTTCTCAACCATATCTTGCTCATGCTTATGTTTTTTAGCTCTGCTAGATTTTATCTTTGCTTATAGCTTTGCTAACTTCTCTAAAACATTTTTCATACTCTGCATATGCTTCTTAGCTTTGCTTTTTTTCATGCCATGCAAATTAGTGCATTGTCTGGTTCCTTTTTATTCTTGTTTTGCTTTCTAGATCCAACTCTCTGATTTTTTCCTTCAGACTTAGCTTGTATTGTTATCTGTCTTAGACATTTCTTAGTTTGCTCCTTGTTCTTTTCTCGTCTGGATAACCTTGCGTTGTCTTTATCTACTGACTTCTTCCTAGTTAAACTTCCCTCTGCAGGTTTCTAATTTCCTTTGCATACTTCTTCCGTCCTATGATCATTTTATGGACTAGTTATCCTCTCTGTCAGTCTACCAAATTCAATTTCAAGCTTGGTTCACACTCATTTGCTCCCGTTTTTTGTTGTTTCTGCTATATTACTTCCATATATCTAAGTGGGTTTCTTTGAGCATCACCAGTCATTTATGCAGAGTTTTTGTCTCCTTTAGTCTCTTGTTTCCACTAATCTACAATTCCTTAAGACGGCATAGATCATTGATTCATCTTTTAAGTACTTTACATCTTCTCCCACACTTCTTATATTATTACCTCTATTGAGCCTCTGACTCCGGGATTCATGTGGGTCCTCATTCAGATCCCACTGATTTGCAAATTTTTACTAAGTGTTCTGCGATATCAAGTTTTTTTCTTATCAGTGTTCTTCAGTTCTTCTTCTTTAACTCCTCATAATTCATTGTATATCTTGTGGTCTTAGAGTACTGACTTATATCTCCGATCAAGTTTATTTGATGAGCATTTGCTGAGACTCGATGCCTTAAAATAATTTTTATACTTCTCCCAGAAATCCACCCTACATAACCTTTCTCCACCCCAGCTATATAACTTTCCAACTATGTTAAACGTCTATTAACCCCTCCCCCTTTCACATCCTTCAAGTGTTTCCCTCTCCGATATAATTATGAGTATCCTGGTTTGGCATTGTCAAGGAATCAACCAACCTACAACAACCCAACATCTCAGAGGATTGGTCTATCTTTATAATCCCAACATCCTTTTTTCTATATGAAACCTTAGCTAATGAAAATTGCATGATGGTCTTAACATAATCTCTAAAGTTCCAAAATCACTCAACGGTTCTAAAAATTGGAAAACGAGGTGGACTATGTCTAATGTGGAACCATAACATCAACGTTCAAGTGTTAATTAAGTCCCAAAGCTATATACATGCAATTTTTACTCTTCCCATGCATGGGAAACCCTCTTTGTGCACCAATATTTATGGCACACCACACCCCAATGCGAGGAAAGACCTATGGAAAGATTTTCCAAGAATTCTCCCCAACATCAATCTTGTTACTCCCTGGGTACGACTAGGAGATTTCAATGACATAATGGATCAATCGGAAAAAAAAAGGAGAAGTGAAGTAACTCATGCACAGTGTTAGCATTTCCCCACAATAATAATTCAGATGGGATTTATTGATTTGGGATTCCGAGGCTATCCGTTCATATGACAAGCAATCAACTAGGGAAAGACAACATACTGAAACGCTGGGATAGATCAGTAGGCACTCATCATTGGTGTACCTCCAATCCTTATGCATGTGTTACCCACCTTCCCAAAATCACATTCAATCATGCCCTAATCTTGCTGCAAAAAGAAAAAAACAATTGATTGGCAAGGAACAAAACACTACAAATTTGAACATCTTTGGCACATTCATCCTCAACTAAAGCAAGTTGTGGAATCTGCATGGATTCAACAAAATAACATGGAACCTTCTCTAGAATTATAACTAAAACTTATCACAACCATCCCAGCGCTTATCGAATGGAATAATGAAACTTTTGGCCATCTCCCTACAATGATCAAGAAATTGACATCACAAATTAAAATAACACAACATCATTGTGCTACCCGACAAGGACATGAAATGGAGTACTGTTTATTGCGATAAAATGAGCTTAGAAGTCACCACATGACCTTACTCCAATATCACGCAACTTATTGGTAGCAAAGATCCAAAATTCATTTTCTCCAATCAGGCGATAACAACACAACTTTTTTCCTCACCAAAACAACCATTCACCAAGGATGCAACAATATACAATAGTTGCAAGACCTATAAAATAACTTGGTCAGCAATAAATATGCATTAATACAAATCATTTTAGATCACTATACTGTACAATATGCAACAACTAGCACAACGATAAATGAGGACTGGTTCACAACAATCATTCTCAGATTAACTCCTAGAATATGTATTCTGCTTACTGATGATGTAACTCCCACTGAAATCAAACAAACATTTTTTTTCAATAAATTCTGAGAGTGCTCCCGGCTCAGATGGCTACATGATTAAGTTTTTTAAAATCTTCCGGGAAACCGCTCATACTCAGTTGATCGGTAGGGTCCGCAGTTTTTTCAATTCACTTGTTATTCACCCACTCATGAACCGTACAAATATTACACTAATTCCAAAAGTAGATCAACTATCAAAACTATCCCAATTCAGAACTATATGGCTTTGTAATGTCACGTATAAAATCATTGCCAAAATTCTAGTCAATCGCATTCGGCCACTTCTCCCCATTTCTGATAAGTACTTACCAAAGTGCCTTTGTACCTCAAAGATCAATTCAATATAACATCGCAATTGCAAGAGAGTTATTCCATTATATGAAATCTTCAACACTTACCAAAGATCTGAAAATAACTCTAAAACTGGTGTAGATGGTGAGTTTTTGACAAGGGCTAAAATTATAAAATTTCCCTCTGGTAAGCAACAAAACATATATATGTGAATACTTATGCGCATATGCTTAATATACAATGTCCCTACTTATATTTTGCAAGCGAATTAAGAGTATATATTTTCTTTAAACATTCTAAACTGGCCTTGTAGCCTCCTCAATACTCATAATATTCATGCCATATCGAACTAATCTCAAGTCGCGTAAATTTCACAGATGAATTCCTTGAACTTTCCTCGAATACGCATTGATGTTCTAGCAACATCCATAACACTCGGGAATAACTAATGCTTAAACCCTGAAATACATTATAGCTTAACGTTTCATTCACAATGAATGCTCCTCAAATTGCTCTTCTGAGCACGAATATGCTACTTGAGCACTTTGCTTAAATATAAGCTATAATTAATGCGCCACTCCTCTTGGATGTGCCACAAACAATGAGCAATGCCTTAAAAGACGCATTGAACCTCTGATCTTGGCTAACCCTATCATTTCCTCATATTAGTGCCAAGTTAATACCAACTATTTGGCTTAGCGCCACATTGGCATTAGTTATCCTAACGCGTCCTCGAGGAGATTTCCACTACCCATAAGAAAGCACTCGCTTGCCTCAAGACCCTGAAAGAGCAACTTTCCCCAGAACAACGTCATCGCCTAACGGAGCAGACCAGGACCAACTTTACTGCGACCGCTGATGCTAGAACACCTGGGGCTCGGAAAGACAGAGGAGTCTGTATAATTCATGATCGACCACCACATAAGTACCATCGATCGAATTTTATCACCCGTAAAGATATGGAGAGGCTCCTACGAAACCATGACAAGGAAAAATCATCCTCATATCATCAACACCAACCTCCCTACCCTCCTGAAATTCAGAGGATCCCTCTGCCGGGAGGTTACTGTTCTCCAACTTTCTCATTGTATGACGGAACTGGAAATGCCCGTGAACACGTATCCCGATTTCTCGAACCACTCGAAGGATATGAATATAATCCTGTGCTACGCCTCAAAGAATTTTTAAAGCAACTCACAAGAAGGGCTTACACGTGGTATAACAACATTGATCCCAACAATATCTCAGACATGGTTAACGCCTTCTACAAGAAGTACTTTTCATCTCCGTGCAGATCGCCCTATCATATTTGGGAAGAATGTTCCATAGAAATAATGAACACCCTAATGAATATGTGAAGATATTCAGAATTCAAGCATTGGATTTTCATGACCCGAATATGACGGAACATCAACTAGTGGAGCTCTGCATTAATGATATGATCCCTGTTTATCGTGCTCTTCTAGAAAATTTACGTTTTCATATTTTCTCTGAGTTACACGAAGCCGTAAAACGTTCCTCCACAACTTCTCCCGCCATCATGGAAAGAACTAAACTAGCAAGGGAAGAAAGTCGTGGAGTTACCCGTGGGAATCGACGACTAGTCAACAAACTATACAATGTTCAACCATCAATTTGTGCTGTCAATAACGAGGGACCCAAGAGAAAAGCCCCATACCAGATGGAATCACAAGTCAAGCGTCTTCCTTCCACCCCAGATGTGAAACAGGGACCAACCCAGTGAGTTATTCGCTCCCAAAGTGCTCCTAAGGGGCCACAACAACGACAACAACCACAAGAGCAGGATGTAAAGCCTGATATAAATTGCGCTGGTTTTCCAATCCCCATGGAGGGAGTCCTTAAACTACTGGAGGCATGGGTACCAGAAGGGATCAACAAGTTACCACATGTACGACGCCCACCTATTCATCAAGACATGATAGATCCGAGATATTATTGGTTCCATCGGTTTTTTAATCATCCCACCAACGAGTGTAATGGTCTGAGATGCATTTTTAAGGATAGAATAGAATCAGGAGAGTTACAACTGGGAACTAAAGGGATTCACAAAAATCCACTTCTTGTTAGAAGCTTCACTATCTCTGAAGAGCCAGTCAACCGAATAGTTCAATCATTACTGAAACGCATACGTGAGCTTCTCCACTTTTCAATGCCCTCAATCGAGTCATATCTTGGGAACGCCTACCTCCTGTTGCTGGAAATACTCATACCCAAGAAAAGTTTCTTCCAGAAGATATGGCTGATAAGAAAATTAAGGGACGGACCGGGGACTTTTCACTGCAGCGCGCCTCATAAATGTTAAGTTCGGAAAGGAACTAATTGACAGGGGTATGTATATCAATATTATTAGTGTCACGACTCTAAAATCAGTGAGATTAACTCGACAAGAAGCAACACGATCACTGAAAACAATCAGAGATCCCGAAAGAATGATCAGAGATGTTTACGGATATATCATGCTCAAAGTGGCAGCCGGAGCTACTCAAACAAGTACCAAGTTTCATATCATCAAAGGGAAGCTTAACTACGACATAATTCTGGGACACACTTGGCTCCAACAATCAAAAACTATCATAAGGACTCGTCCAGAAGCCACGCCTCGAGTTAAACGCCCTCTTCCTGGAATCAAACCCGGTACTAAAAAAGACTTACTTATGTACCTGAAAGAATACCAATTACGCAGATCCATGGAGAACCAAACACTGACTGAGGGTGTGTCAGACTACCTCTACGAGTTTCATTCTCAGGTAGCCCTTACCCAATTCCCTTTTTTGTCATTGGATCATCCTCAAATGCCAGAAAATTGGAGACTAGACCTTACTGGAAACAATAGTCGTGCTTTAGTCCGTCGTTATGAATGGGTGGCTACACTAGCTCAATATTTTAACAAATGGATAGAAACTACTTCCGCCTCTTATGGACCATTGGAATATTCAAAGATGTTCCACCTTGTATGTGACCCAGGTATACCCGACCATGTGAGAAGAAAATTTACAGGGCCAGAACAATCAAGTCGAATTTTTTTCGAGTAGGGGACTTAGTTCTCAAGGCATCGAGGCGTCATCGGTTCCCCAACTGGGAGAGACCATATAGAATCTCAAGAGCTATCGCTAGCGGCTACTACAAGTTGATCACTGCAGAAGGAAAGCCTCACATAACCGTCGTTCACGGCAAATGGCTCAAGGAATTCGTCTAAGCACTATGTCCGGGACGCCCAACCACTGCAATCCTGAGATTTTCTACCGGGAAATGGATGAAATATCAAGCCTCCCATCCAATACACAAGTACCGGGATGGGTCCTGCTCGCGCCAAAGCCAATATCAACACCTACACCAGGATACTTAGTGGAAGTACTACCTTCAATGAGCATGCAAGTCGGGGTCCTCCCATGATTTTTTATTATGGAAAGAGGATTATCTACATCAGAAACAACATTAATTCTTGCAAGCTCAACTCTTTGATTTCGACCATTCTCTCCTTAAAAGTAGAAAACATATGGGCAAATTGAGTCAAAACGTCTTAAATGCAAAATTCTTGGGTATGAACTATAAATATTGTCATACATACTCGTATACAATCATGAAAAAGTGTTATTCAATGGATTATATGGGTCGGAACAATCACAAGACATTTTACAAAAAACGCTTCAGAGGCAATTTTCACTAGCTCTCGAAAACTCTAAAGCTGATAACAATGTGTGATGAATTTGAGCATGGTTCTCATATCAAAAAATCTGTATTGAATTCTACTACAACGTTTTAAAGGGGAACATGAATCGGACAAATGGACTAAGAGTTATAGCAAAAACATCCAGCGGAGTTAAGTCTGAAAACTGCCAGGATTTTCCTGGATACTTCTTGAGTTCTACTGTTCAGTCGTTTTGACGCTCCAAACAAGCTCAAAACCTGGATTTCTTCCTGGTAGGATATAGAAAATTATTTTCTAATAAGGATTAAAGGTGTCAATCATCCCGAACAGAGGTCGTATGAAGATTCTACAATGTTTTTCCCAGGCACTATAATTCTGAATTTTTTATGACGAAAATCAATAAGGTTTTCTAATAAAGTCATTCATTAATTAATTTCAAGACAAGAAGACATTGATGCAAACTTATGAGAAGTACTAAAATGATAATATGGTTCCATCATAGCGACCATACATGAAGTCTCTAATATAAAAGAAGATGTCTAATAAAAAACTACAATGGCGTATCTATACATAATCTGGAGACTCAGAGTCCGATTCAGAGTCATGCTCGTCGTCACCTTCTTCATCAGAATCATGTTCTTCCCGGTCTTCCTCAGAGTCTTCTTTTTCTTCGGAACCCTCTTCAAGGTCTTCTACTTCAGAGTCATCCTTTGGAATCCCGTCAGGGTCTTCCTCTGAATCCCCTTCGGTCTCCTCCTCAGGGTCGGAAGGACCCGCCTGCATGTCATACCAAGCATCAACACGCTCAGATTCACGATCCGCCTCAGTTTTAGAAAAAGGCTCAGACTGAGACTCATATGTCATACGAGCCTCAAGATCTTCCTCAGAAGGATATTCATCCGCATCAGAATCAGGAGCCACTCCATAATGACGAACACCTCGATCCATTTGTTCAGTTTTCTCCCTTCTTGCAATTGTTCGAAGCCATCGCCTCTCCATAAAAGATGTGAGTTTCCCATCATCAACTCTCTTATTCTCCAACTATTTTCTGTGTCTTGCTTCTTCTTCAGCATTAATCGTAAAACACAGGTCTAGAGCATATTAACGAGTTTCCTTTAGACGATCGAGAGGCATACCTCAAACAAGTTTTGTGACTTTATTTAAAAAACGGCTGATTTTTTAATGTACTTCTTGGGGATAAGTCACTTTCATCCTTTTTCCCCTGTAACCTAGTTTCTTGCTTGAGGGATCAGAGCTATGGTTTCGATCAGGAACTGCCATGATCTGGTTGAAACATAATATAACAAGAAAAGTACTTCACCAAGAAAGAAAAAAAGATTTATTAAAAGTTTTAGTCTATTAATCAACAAACTTACTAGGATGCTTCAGAAAAGAAAATTGCTTCGCTCCAGAAGAACAATGATGAAACTAGGGTTCTTATGGAATAATGTTCTCGATATCATCAAGATATACATACATATGATATGTGAGAAAAATTTGGTAACCCTAGTTTTATTGGAATGAGATTACTATAAAAAAAGGGACGCGATTACCTTGTTCATAGTCGGTGACACCCTCTTACCTTCTACCAAAAGAAGAAGTGACGTAAAAGGGGGGATATATATATATATATATATATATATATATATATGCGCCAATTTGAAGAGCTCCAACTAGAAAACCTAAAAAAAGAAGAGAAAAAAAAAGTGGCGCCAAATTGCTTTCTTATCCAGACCGATTTTTGTCCCTTCCCACCTTTGGTAACCGATATTCCAAGCAGGGACAAGGGCGTTTATTATCCCCAACCAAATTTCACGCTAAGGGGTGCACATCTCAAAATTTAAATTCCTTTACTCTTAAAATTTAAATTACGCATGTATAATTATTGAAAGCATATTGTAACCATCTAGTGCTTACCGAGCAACATCACTGTTCCTCACTAAGCAGGGGATGAGTTTTTGACAAAGGCTAGAATTATAAAATTGCCCTCTGCTAAGCAACAAAACATATATATGTGCATACTTATGCGCATATGCTTAATATAGAATATTATTTCCCTACTTATATTCCACAAGCGAATTAAGAGTACAAATTTTCTATAAACATTTCTAAACTGGCCTTGTAGCCTCCTCAATATTCATAATATTCATGCCATATCGAACTAGTCTCAAGTCGCATAAACTCCACGGCTGAATTCCGTGAACTTGCATGAATGAGCATTGATGTTATAGCAATATCTATTAAACTCGAGAATAGCTAATGTTTAACCCTGAAATACATTATAGCTTAACGCTTCATTCGCAACAAATGCACCTCAAATTGCTCTTCTGAGCCTAAATATGCTACTTTAGCACTTTGCTTAAATATAAGCCATAAATTATACGCCACAAACATTGATCAATGCCTTAAAAGATGCATCGAACCTCTGAGCTAGGCTAACCTTATCCTTTCCTCATATTACCGCCAAGTTAACATCAGTTATTTTTCTTAGCGCCAGATTGGCATTAGTTAGCCACCATAGCGCTAAAGTGCTAACTTTTCTGTTGCTAATCCCAGCACCTGGGAAGCGCCAACTAACCTACTGTGGTCTTAGCTAGCATATTTTCTCCTAATGTGGCCTCAACTAGCATTTCATCACCTTAGCACCTTATCTCTAGCACTAAAAGTGCTAATCATAACCCTACCTCCAATGGCGCAAACTTTCTTGGCTAGCTCTAGCCTAACGCGTCCCCGAGCACCGGTCCATCTAGCTTGACACGTCCCTAGGAAATAGTCCTATTTGGATGACGCGTCCTCGAGCCCTGGCATTATCAATCTAACGCGTCCTCGAGCAATGGTTAGGGCTGATGTGCCTTAGCATCCCAATACGTCCTTTGGCTCAAATAAATCTCTAGTAGATCGAGCACGTCCCTTGGATACAGTGTGTCCTTGCTAAGTCTGAGCACGCCTCCCTTGGCTCCAATGTGTCCCTGGCTCCCTAAATCCTAACACGTCTCTAATGTCTAGCACATCCCATAGTGGCTAAAACGTCCCTAGCCTCTCGGATGCGTCTCCAAAGCCTATGCGCCACAAGGCATGTGCGTCTCAAAAGTCACGTCTTGGATCCTCAGCGTCGTGGCCTCCAATGCGTCCAGTTCGAGCACGTCCCTAGGAAGCCTAGTTAGGGCTGCACAAACCCGACCCAGACCCGCCACCCAACCCGCACCCGCCAGTTTTGACCCGACCCGCACCCAACCCGCCAATAAACGGGTCGGGTGCGGGTGACATTTTCTTTTACCCGCCTTCTGACGGGTCGGATGCGGGTGACATCTTCTCTCACCCGATCCACCCGCCCAACCCGTAAAAAAAAAATCCTTAGGGTTGTTTCATCTATTCTTATCTCTAGTCTCTACCATAAAGGATTAGGTCGAGAGTTTTTCACTCTCTTACAAGTTGATTTCCCTAGCAGAAAAGGGGATCTGAGTTCGTAGAAAAGAAAGGAAGAAGTTGAGCTGTTAACGATGGATTGATTGTCTGTTGATGGATCTGAGGTCGCTGATGTAGTATGGGTTTTTGGCAACAGGTAAATGGGTTTCAATTGAAATTGAAGTAGACGTAGTTGAAGCAGTGAGAGAGGGGTTTTTGTTGCAGAAGATTTTGAATGGCTTAGAGAGAAATCAGGTGAAATGGGTTGTGGTCTGATGGATCAGCAATGAAGAATTACAGGGAGTTGGTGCTCGTTGTTGGGTATGAATCAGATGTGGGTTGTGGTCTCTATCTCTCTATTTGTGTTTCAGTTCAGACTCGGTTATGGCGGCGGCAACTTCTTTCTCTCCATCTGTAGCAGCTCCATCAAAAACCCTAAGGGTTTCTGTCTTCATCTTCTAAAACCCTGAAACCACTTCTTATTCGTGTTTGTAACAACAATGTCTCATCATCCGCCGCTGGATCACATGTTGCATCTCGTATGAGTGTTTCAACTCCTATTAAACCATTGAGTACTCTTGATTTTGAAACCTCTGTGTTTGACAAGGAGAAGGTCACTCTTGCTAGAAATAACGAGGTAAATCTCTCTCTTTGTATTTTTGTATTGTATTACATCTTAGATTTGATATTGATTGTTGATTGTGATTAATTTTATTGTTGTCGTGATGCAACGGTAATGTCCAAGATTGATCGAGCATTAAAGAAGCATTAAATAGAAGTAAAGACACAGAAAATAGAAATTGGGTGACTTTTGCAGATTAATGGGTCAAGATCATGGCAGAGTGTTAATGATGTTTTTGCCGTAAATTGCTACAGCCGAGAAAAGAGTTGGTTGGAGTGTTCAACATAGATGGTTTCTGAGATGGTGTTCAGATAGAGTAGCAGATGAAACAGGAAATAAAAGTGGGTTTCTGTGGAGGTTTGGAAGATGGTTTATGGACAAAATCAGTGAGTATGGGTTGGTCGAGAAATTGAATAGAAGAAAAGAAGAACATTGAAACAAGATTAAGCAGCCGCTACAAGGGATGGGGTTCGCATCTGAATTTGAATTCTTTGAGCTCGAGAAAGATGGACTTGATAGCAAGAAGTAGCAGATTTATTCGAGTAGTAGGGTCAGAGTGTTGGCAGAGAAAATAGAAGAAATCACTAAATCAGTGAGAATTGGTTTCAAGAATTGTTGTTACTGCCGAGCCATGAAGATGAAGATGATATTGTTAAATGAGTTGAGATGGGTTGTGAATGAATGATTGTTTGTGCTTGTTTTGATTGATTGTGTAGAATGATTTGGTGTGATTGAATGTTTGCATTGAATCTGGGCGGGTGACCCGTACCCACCCGCACCCGACCCGCTGAAATGGCGGGTCAAACCCGATCCGACCCGTCCTACGGTGGGTTGGGTGCGGGTGAATACTTCATTCACCCGCCAACTGGCGGGTCGGGTGCGGGTGGGGCCAAACCCGACCCACCCGACCCGATGTGCAGCCCTAAGCCTAGCGCGTCTTCTAGTGGCCAATACACCCCTAGCCATACTTAGCGATTTAGCCACTAGCGTATTGACTTTAATACTAATTATTCTATCCAATTGAAGTGCTAACTTCGGACCTCCTTGACACTAGCTTCCTAGCTCTAGTATAATTGATATTTACTAGAAGTTGTGCATATTGGTTTTACTCCTGAGACATTAGCACATTATCCAAGCATATTCTTATTTACACTAAATAGCTAATACTAACTTTGTTAGCTGATGAGTGCATATTTTCTCTATATTTGAGTGTATGCACTTATTTGCTAGATTTCTTGTGAATTATTGTATATTACGTTTGTATTTGTTTCTTTATCTTATATTAGGTGAATCATCCAAAAAGGAGCTATAAAGTGTTAGATTGTGCAAGAAACTCAATTTTCTCTATGGGTTTATATTGAGTTTCTTGCACAATCTAACACTTTATAGCTCCTTTTTGGATGATTCACCTAATATAAGATAAAGAAACAAAAACAAACGTGTTAGAAGGGTCAAGCCATCGAGAAAAGACAAACCAGAAGAAAAAGAATTCTTGATGGGTCATCCCATCGATAAAAGAAGAATTCTCGATAGATCATCCCATCGAGAAAAGAGAAAATCTCGATGGGTCGGTCATCGAGAAACTGAGCGTAAAAACCTATTTTTGGCATATTTTGGTATTTTGGAAACCTATTTTGACCGGGATTCGAGCAAGGGCGCTTCTACAACTTGAGACACCTATTTAAGAGACTCTTCTAATTATTTTGATTTCTTCACATGATTATTGTTTGTTTCTACTATAAAAAATGTTTATGATTGATTAATTGATTGTGCTAGGTGGCCAACTAAACCGGTTTCTTGCTTGATCTAATGCTAGTAAGGGTTAGGATATATGTAATTGTTGAATAACTCCTACATAAGTAGAATACATGAAACCTTGCAGAGGGATTCTATGGAGCTATCGCGTTAGAGACAACAGTAGAAAGTGTACCTTGCGCTAAGAGTCTAAATACTAGGATCAATCTATAAAGTCACAAAATATAAAGCATTCGGCCAAATTACACTTAGAGTGCACTACTTCTAGGTGGTTTGGACGAATAGAATCTGGTATTCGAGCGCTTCGGTACCCAGTGACCTAAATACTTTTGAGGACAGTACTGCTCTAGCAGCTATCCCACGGTTGGTAATAATCTGTGATGAATGAATGATAGATGAGTATATTAATTCAATGATTGTTTAGTAACGAAGAAGGATTCCTCGATCATATCTCTCTCCATTGCTTACAACCTAAATACTTTTGATTGCTTTCTTATTTATTTTGCTAAAAACCAAAAATAAAACCCCCCTCGTAACAATTTAAACAACTTAAACACCTCGCTCCTCGTGGGAACAAACTTGACTTCTATTATATTATTCTTTAATTGAGTAGAAATAAGATCACTAGTTTGATTGCACCTATGACACACATCAAATTTTGGCGCCGCTGCCGGGGAGCAGTTGGTTTTGGTGGTTATTTATTTTTGTTTATTTTTGTTTATAGATTTATTTTAGTTTTTAACTTTCTTTTCTAGATTACTTTTGGTTTCAGGTACTTAATCTCTGGAACCTAAACGTTGGGATTACCCGAGGTGCGGAATTCAAACTCGCAAGGCGACAGTATTACAAGAACCTCAATTTTTTCTACAAGATCCACCTTTATAAGATATGGGTGATCCTCAACCTCCGGAGAAGAAGCTACGGGAGTTGACATCTCCATGCTTAGATTCACAACCATTGTTACTCTGACTGACACAATGGAGCTGAAGTCGAATCTTATTCACCATTTTCCGAAGTTCAAGGGACTTCTAGGCAAAGATCTGAACTGTCATCTTCAAGTATTTCAGCACAAGATGACAAGTTTTAGGCAAGGTACCAAAGACAGTGACAAGTCTATGCTGCAAGCTTTTCCATTTTCTTTAAAAGATCCAGCATAAGAGTAGTTGTATTACCTTCCTCCATGGAGTGTTACAACATGTACTGAGATAAAAAATCCATTTCTAAAGAAGTATTTTCCTGCTTCTAAGGCGGTCGTTGTTCGTAATGAGATTAACGGTATTATGCAAATTACTGGAGAGTCTCTTCATGAATACTGGGAGAAGTAAAAACGGTTGTTGGCAAGACGTCCGCATTACAACATCTCCTCAATACTAATCATTCAATACTTTTACAAAGGATTATTCCGGAATAAAAAAACTTGATTGATGCAGCTGCAGGAGGTTCACTTACTGAGAAGATGATATCACAAGCAAGCTAGTTTGATTGAGAGTATGGATTCAAATGCTCAACAATTTTATACCAGAAACAACTCAAATGTCAGACGAGTAAACACGATTGCAAAGTCTTCACAATCAGAGCAAAGTATGAACAACATAGAGAAGGTGGTACAAAGAATGGTTGCAGTGATTATCCTCTCTTATGAAGAATATGCCGAAGAGGTGAATGTTTGTTCCCTAATCCACAGCCAAGGTACGACCCCTACTCTAATACTTACAATCTAGGTTGAAAAGATCACCCGAATTTAAGTTATGCAAACAAGAAAACTGCAGCTCCTAATCCGTATGTAAGATAAGGTGGCTTTCAACAACAAAAATTTCAGCCACAACCGCAACCTCAAGTTCCTAAGGAGGACGCATATGAGAAGATGATCACCATGATGCAAGGTCTCTCATCTATGTTCCAATAAAGTTAGCAGAAGAACAAATCTTCTATCAAAGACTTGCAAACTCAAGTGGGGCAGTTGGCAACTGATGTGAATCTGCTCAAGGCATAAGCATCAATAAATCTTCCATCACAACCTTTTGTGAATCCGACAGAACACGTTAATGCAGTGACCTTAAGAAGTGGGAGGCAAGTTGAAGAACCACACCAACAAGAGAAGGTTAGTGGTGACTTAGAAAAGGAAGTAGAGGAAGAAACCATGCCAAAGGAAAAGCCAATCTCAACCGGACAACCTAAGGACATAGTTCTTACTTTTACCATACCATCTCCTTTTCCTAGTTGTTTTTCCAAGTCCAAGAAAGAGGCTCAAGATAAAGAGATCATGGATATCTTCAAGAAGGTGCAAATCAATATCCCATTTATTGAAGTCATCAAAACTATGCCTAAATATGCCAAGTTTTTGAAGGATTTGTGTACAAAGAAGGATAGGTTGATTCTTAATGAATTCCTATGGGATTACCATTCAATTAGAAAACAAGTCAAATATATATCCTATGGGACTCGTGGAGGATGTGTTAGTTCAAGTGAATGGATTAATTTTTACGGTTGATTTCTATATTGTAGATATGCACAATGGAGAAAACAGTTCATCTACTTCGTTATTACTTGGGAGACCATTTATGAAAACTGCAAAGACAAAGATTCATGTAGATGGTGGTATAGTCACTATGGAATTGTTAAGGTAATTATTCGCTTTAACATATTTGAAGCCATGCGTTATCTTAGTGATGTTCAGTCTGCTTTCTCTATCGATGTTATTGGTTCGCTAGCATAGTAAATGTTTGCTTTAAACAGTGAAGATGAACTTGGAGTTTTGTTGTATAATAGTATTGAAGGGCAGCCGAACTTGGACGTTACTTATCCAAAGAGCTAGTGAAGATGTGTGGTGCCTTGACGGCACTACAAGAAACTCGAACGGGTAATATCTCTTATATTTCTTTACCCGTAACTGATGGGGTTCCTTTACCTTCTATTACACAGGCACCTAAACTAGAATTGAAGCCTCTTCCCGATCACTTAAAGTATTCTTACAAGAAGAACGTCTCCTTAGGGTTCTGAAAGAAAAGGCCATTGGTTGGATGATTGCTGACATCAAAGGCATTAGTCCATCAATGTGCATGCATAAATTTCTAATGGAAGACGATGCAAAGCTATTACATGATGCTCAACAGAGCTTAATCCCCCAATGATGGAGGTCGTGAAGAAATAGAACCTCAAATTGCTAAGTGCAGGGGTGATTTACCCAATTTGTGACAACAAATGGGTTAGTCCGGTACAGGTGGTACCAAAGAATTCTGGTGTTACCGTTGTCAGAAATCAAGATGACGAACTTGTTCCTAAAAGAGTTCAAATAGGATGGAGAGTATAGATGCATGTCGTAAATGCAATAAATTACTCGATATATTTTTAACTAATTAAATAATAATATAACGGTAGTAAGGATCGTTCCTACAGAGAGATGGGTAATTGATATGTTATTTAGATTAGCGAAATTAGAATAAAAGTAAATACTAAGGGGGATTGTTTGTTTAATTAACTAAAAAGAATAATGAAAAAATAATAAGAATGAAGATGTGATTAGGGAGTCCTTCGCCGTTACCAAACGTTGACTGAATTAGTATACTTATTTATCTTTTATTAGAATCAATCATCACCAACCATAGAATAACAACTAGATCAATGATAACCGATACGGAAGTTCTCAACTACCAGATTCTATTCGTATGGATCACCAAGTAGTAGATCACTAAAGGTGTACCCCAATCGAATGCTTTAAGCTTTGTGAATTTAGGTTAATCTCAGTAGTTAAACTCTTAGATCAAGGTCCACTTACTGATGTTGTCTTCACTCACAATTTCTCCAAAGAATCCCTCTGCAAGGTCTCGTGATTTCTATTTTTGTACGAGTCAACGGACGATTATTTATCTCATAACTCAATACTAGCATTAGAATGATCAATAGATTAATTTAATATGCATCCCAAATAATCTAATAAATCATTCATAAACCTTATATATAGTAAAGACAATCGATTATATTTAAAACTCCAAATAAACTTGTATTACTAATCAAGCTTCACGCTTAGAACATTAAATTCATCCTTAATCAATAAAAGAATTAGCTACTCATATTAAAAAGAAGAAGAAATAATATGGTTTTTCCCAAAGGGGTAAACACTAGAATATGGAATAAATCTCTCTTCTCTCCCTAAGCTTGAAAAATAATAAGTGTCTCAAGTTGTACGCCCGTGCTCGAATCCCGGTCGAAATAGGTTTCCAAAATATGCCAAAAATAGGTCAAAACTAAGATTATCCCGTGTAAAATTAGCTAAAAATCTAATGGGCTCGCGTTAAACCCAGCCCAACAACTCACGAAATTGTAGTTCCCTCGATGGGATGACCCATCGAGAAAATTATTTTTTTCTGGATTTTATTTTCTCGATGGCTTGACCCATCGAGAAAATCCTGAACTTTCTTTTCTTTTAACTTCTTCATATGAAGTCGGAATGACCGTATTCTTTCGTCATTGGCTTCGTTTCTTCGTTTTCTTCAATATGGTGATGAGAAATCCTGAATTTGGACGACTCCTACTTGGTTTTTGGATATTCTTCCTTTGTAGCACTTCTTTCCTTGCACAATTTAACACTTTGTAGCTCCTTTTTGGATGATTCACATAATATAAGATAAATAAACAAAAACAAACGTAATATACAATAATTCACAAAAAATCTAGCAAATGAAATAACGATCAATTATAGAGAAGATATGCACTTATCAAATTCCCCCACACTTAGCTTATGTTATTCCTCGAGCAAACTATATATCCTAAACTAATCTAACTAAAATATAACAACTCCATTTCGTTGAGAATACGGTTAAACTTAGCATGTTTAACAAGCCTTTAAACCCCTAGGTGTCCCTAAAGGACGAGTTTTAGTCTCGTGAGGGTTTACAAAAGGTATACCCACAAAACCTACATTTCAACTTACAAATATTCCAGAGCACAAGCATCCAAAAAGCTACAAAGACATAAAGTTTCTGCACACTAACATAAGAAGTTAAAAGTATAGAGAATACTATTTTAATGTTTATCCCTTGAGTTAGGAGGAAACCACCATATGAAAGAATCCAGGTTCAAGAGTGACCGAATAAGAATTCTGCCTCTCCAATAGGATTTTATGAACTTGACACTCAAAGGACGCACTTTATGGTTCTCACATGTGTGCAGGAAGGATTGAGGATAGAAATCCTGCACACGTGGAATAGTGGGAAGGAAAAGGAACCTTCCGAATTATATGAAGATGTTATCCCATAGAAACGTGGGACGGAAAAAAACGTTTTTTCTTTTTTTTTCTTTCTGATGATCTCTACGAAAGTAAATCAACAACTATGCAAGGATGGGAACGCTTACTTACCTTCTCACCCGGTCTACAATCAACACCACCCTCACAGCATCCAATAGAAACGTCTTCTGTCTTCGGTCTTCAACTGTTGATGATAAACTCTTGAACTTCGTAGAGCCTTGAAAATTGTAACTATTTTTCTCAATTCCTTGTTGTTTGAAACTTCTTTGTAAATTTCTTCTTCCTCACGGCCTTATTGAATGAATACAATCTAAACTAATAACAACAAATTTTTCTTGACTCTTTTTTTTCTTTTCTTATTTTTTTTCTTTTTTTTTTTTTCTTGTGAAGAACTTCAAAATAAAATACAAACTGAAAAATAAAATAAAATGAACAATGAAACTACTATGGTCGTAGGATAAGTACTTTAGCACTTGATTCTTCATAACTTGTATTGTCTTGATATCGTTAACTTCACAAACTCTCATCTTTTGATTTCTTTCGCTCATGTACATAAGTCTTCAGCATGTATATAGAATTCTGCTCATTGTATTGTTGCTTTACTTGAATATAAAATTTGTTCATTCTTGTACTGTTTCTTGTAAACCTTAACTGTGTTCAACTTTCTTCGTAGTTTTGATGTCGCTCTGCTTGTTAATGATAATGTTGTTTCTATGGACCTGTTGTTGTGAGAGAATGGTGCCAGCTGCAAACAAGACTACAAGATAGAGTTAGCAATTTTGATGATACCCTCATAATTGATAGAAATATCACTCAAGATATCAAAAAGTAGTGCTGAAATTGGTGCGAAGTTAGGTAGCTCATCATTCTACCCAGAGTTTGCGCAGATGAAACACTCTAACCGGACAATTTTTAGACATCTACAAAAAATTGAAGGTCTAGTGCCTCAATCATGGGTATTGAATGATCAACTCTCAAATATTATATTCTCTACTGGCGGTCGCTGTCCATTTTTGTCATCTCGTGCCTCTCAACAACTAAGAACTACAATGTCGTTCTCTATTACTTCTAAATTCAATTATTTCAGTAAGAACTCCGTATGTAATCTTAGCTTATAAGTATACAAAGTGACTCCAAAACATCTAAAAGTTGGGTCCATAAAATCAATTCCCAACACATCGAATATTTCTACAACAAGAATCGGTATAAGTGGCATTTGATTTCGAGCACCTAGATTGCCCGTCCGTTGACATCTATCACAAGATTTGTAAAAATCATATGCATCCTCAAATAGGGTGGGCCAATAAATGCCACTCTCAAGAACTTTGAGAGCGGTACGTTTAGAACCAAAATGGCTACCACAAGCATAAGAATGACAAAAATATAGAACGGATTAAAATTCAGAATTAGGTACGCACCTGCGGATAATATGACCAGGACAGTATTACCACAAGTAGGCTTCATCGGCTATCTTCTTAAGCTTTATCTTTTGAGAATGGACATCGTACTAGGTACTTGCCTTGTAACCAAGTAATTCATTATATCAACATACCAAGGTGTTGAATCTTCTATTGAGAAAAGTTGTTCGTCCGGAAAAAGGTCATGTAAGGGAAGGTCCTCTTCAGAAATAACAAGTGTACTAAGATGATCAACAACTGTATTCTCAACACCTTTCTTGTCTCTAATTTATATGTCAAATTCTTGCAGTAACAGAATCCAACTTATAAGCCTTGGATTAGATTCTTTCTTCTTGAGTAGGTACCTAAGTGTTGCATGGTCAGAATAAACAACAACCTTGGTGCCCACCAAATAAGATCTGAATTTTTCTAATAATAAAACTATAGCCAACAACTCTTTCTCCGTGGTAGAGTAGTTGATTTATGCATCGTTTAGGGTCCTAGATGCATAGTAAATCACGTGGGACAATTTGTCCACCCTTTGACCCAAAACTACTCCAACTGCATAGTCACTCGCATCACACATTAACTCAAACGGTAAAATCCAATTGGGTGACTTGATACTGGATGCAGTTGTCAATAACTCTTTCAATTTATCAAAGGCATCCTTGCACTCCTGGTCGAAGTTAAAAGTAGCCTCTTTTTGCAACAATTTTCACATCGACATTGAGATTTTGGAGAAATCCTTGATAAACATCCTGTAAAAACCTGCATGACCAAGAAACGAGCGAATTTCCCTCATCGAAGTGGGGTATTGTAAGTTTCTTATTAGATCTATTTATTTTTCTACTTAGAGCCCTCAAGAGGACACAATGTGACCAAGCACTATACCATGGTTTACCATAAAATGACACTTCTCCCAGTTTAGAACAAGATTAGTGTTTATGCATCTTTTAAGCATAAGTTCAAGATTTTCTAAGCAAATATCAAATATAATCTCCATAAATACTAAAATCATCCATAAATACCTCAATGTGCGTTCCACATAATCAGAAAATATGCTAACCATACATCTCTGAAAAGTGGTGGGCGCATTGCAAAGACCAAACGACATCCTTCTATATGCGAATGTACCATAAGGACAAGTAAAAGTAGTCTTCTCTTGATCCTCCAGTGGAATAAAAATCTTATTGTAGCCCGAATAACCGTCCAAAAAGAAATAATGTGAATGTCTCGACAACCACTTCAACATCTGATCAATGAAAGGCAAAGGAAAGTGATCCTTTCGGGTAGCAGAATTGAGATTTCTATAGTCTATACATACTCTCCATCCAGTTTGAACTCGTGTAGGAACAATTTCACCATCTTTATTTAAGACAACGGTAACACCAGACTTCTTTGGTACCACCTGTACCTGACTAAACCATTTGTTGTCGGAAATTGGGTAAATCACCCTCACAGTTAGAAATTTGAGGATCTCTTTCTTCACGAACTCCATCATTTTGAGTTTAAGCCTACGTTGAGCATCACGTACTGGATTTGCATCGTCTTCCATTAGGATTCTATGCATGCACATTAGTGGACTAATGCCTTTGATATCAGCAATCGTCCAACCAATGGCCGTTTTGTGCTCTTTCAGAACCCTAATCAAGCGTTCTTCTTGTATGGCAGTGAGGTTCTTTGCATTGATCACTGGAAGCTCTTCTTTATCACCCAAGTAAGCGTACTTTAAGTGATCGGGAAGAGAATTCAATTCTAGCTTAGGTGCCTATACAACAGAAGGTAAAGGAACCTCATCAGTTACGGGTAAAGAAATATAAGAAATATTACTCGTGTTAGCTTCTTGTAATGCCGTCAAGGCACCATATATCTCCACTAGCTCTTTGGATAAGTCGACGGCCAAGTTTGGATGCCCATGAACGTCCAATTCAATGCTATTACGCAACACAACTCCAAGCTCATCTTCATTGTTCAAATAAAATATTTGTTGTGCTAGCGAACCAATAACATCGACTGAGAAAACAGAGTGAACATCACTAGGATATCGCATGGATTCAAATATGTTGAAGCGAATAATCTCCTTATCATATTCCATAGTGATTTTACCACTATCTACATCAATCTTCGTCTTAGCAGTCTTCATAAATAGTCTCCCAAGAAGTAACGAAGTAGATGAACTATTTTGTCCATTCTGTATATCCACAATATAGAAATCAACCAGAAAGATTAACTCATTCAGTTGAACTAACACGTCATCCATGAGTCCCTTAGGATATATATTGGACTTGTTTGCTAATTAAATGGTAATCCCTGTCTCGTTTAAAGGTCCAAGATTCAAAAAATCATAAATATCGGCTGACATAAAACTTATGGATGCTCCCAAATCAAGTAGAGCACGCTCAAACCTCTTAGTCGTAGCATTATTTCCCACCTTAGTGACTTCAGTAGGAATCAACCTATCCTTATTTGTACACAAATCCTTCAAAAACTTGGCATATCTAGGCATATTTTGGATTACTTCAATAAATGGGATGTTGATTTGCACCTTCTTGAAGATATCCATGATCTCCTTATCTTGATCCTCTTTCTTGGAATTGGAAAAATGACTAGGAAAATGAGGTGGTATGGTAAAGGAAGGAACCGTTTCCTTAGGTTGGCTGGTTGAGATTGGTTTTTCCTTTGGTACGGTTTCTTCCTCTACTTCCTTTTCTAAGTCACCACTAACCTTCTCTTGCTGATTTGAATCTTCTACTTGTCTTCTACTCCTTAAGGTTACTACATTAACATGCTCTCTTGGGTTCACAAAAGGTTACGATGGAAGTTTCCCTAAAGTTTGTGATTTCATCTGATTTAATTCAATAACTAGCTGTCACATTTGAATCCGCAAATCCTTGATGGCTGATTCATGCTCCTGGTGGTTCTACATCATTGTTTCCTAGAGACTCTGTGTTACAGAAGTGACACCCTGCATGCTTTGCATTAGGATATTGAACTTATCATCAATAGAAGACTCATGCTCTTTAGGTTGTTGTTTTGGTTGATGGAACTGTTGTTGAAAATCATTATGTCTCCCATAAGCTGGCATAGGAGCTGCGGCTTGCTTGTTTGCATAGATAAAATTTGGATGATGTATCCAACCAGGATTGTAAGTATTCGAGTAGGGATCATACCTTGGCCTCTGATTAGGAAAAAAACATTTACCTCGGCATCCTCTTCATATGAAGGAACAACTGCATAAGCTAAAACGTTATACCATATTTTCCACATTACCCATTCGTTGCTCTACATGCGAGAAATCTTCCATCTCGTTGACTCTTCTGATACTTAAGTCGTTTCTTGTGTAGAATTTCTGACCATTTGATATCATACTCTCAATCAAACTCGTCGCCTGCGAGATCGTTTGTTCAGTAAGTGAACCACCTGCAGCTGCATCAATCAAATTCCCCTATTCTAGAGGTAATTCTTCATAGAAATATTCAATGATGAGAGTTGAGGATATGTTGTTGTATGGGAAGGTTTCCAATAATCTCTTTTACCTTTTCAAGTATTCATAAAGAGACTCCCAAGTAATATACAGAATGCTACTAATCTCTTTACGAACAGCGGCCGCCTTAGAAGAAGGAAATGACTTCTCTAGAAATAGCTTTTCCATCTTGGTCCATGTTGTAACACTCCCTGGAGGAAGGTAATACAACCACTCTTTGGCTATATCTATTAAAGAAAATGGAAAAGCTTGCATCATATCCTTATCATTGTCTTCGGTACCTTGCCTAAGACTTGTCATCTGTGCTGAAATACTTGAAGATGACGGTTCGGATCTTCCCCTGGAAGTCCCTGAAACTTTGGAAAATAGTGAATAAGATTCGACTTCATCTCCACTGTGTCAGTTAGAGTAATATACAATATTACGAGTCTAAACATAGAGATGTCAACTCTCGTAGCTTCTTCTCCGGAGGTTGAGGACCACCCATCTCTTCTGTGTGATCTTCCTATTTGCCCGAGTCTGAAAATTCACTTGGTGAAGAACTAGGAGGAAACGGAGTGTTCACTGCTCGAACGAAGTCTTTCTTTAGTAAAGTGCCTGATCGAAGACGTATACTAATGGGACTTAGTTTTCCCTCTTTAAGCATTCACCAAATAGATTGTACCTGGAACCAAAAATATCTAGAAAACAAAGCTAAAACTAAGAATAAACCTAAAAACAAAAATAAACAAAAATACTAAAACCAACTGCTCCCCGTCAACGGCACCAAAATTTGATGTGTGTCATAGGTGCAATCAATTAGTGATCTTATTTCCACTTAATTAAAGAATAATATAATGGAAGTCAAGTTTCGTTCCCACAGGGAGCTGTGTAATTGATATGTTATTTAGATTAGAAAAACTAGAATAAAAGTAAATACTAAGGGGGATTGGTTGTTTAATTAACTAAAAATAATAATAAAAAGATAATAAAAATAAAGATGTGATTAGGAAGTCCTTCGTCGTTATGAAACGTTGACTGAATTAGTATACTTATCTATCTTTCGGTAGAATCAATCATCACCAGGCGTAGAATAGAAACTAGATCAGTGTTATCCCCAAAACTCCTTTTATCACTGAATACAAAAGTCCTCGACTACCAGATTCTATTCGTCTGGATCACCAAGTAGTAGATCACTCAAGGTGTAACCCAATCGAATGCTTTAAGCTTTGTGAATTTAGGTTAATCCCAATAGTTAAACCCTATATTATGGAATAAATCTCTCTTATCTCCCTAAGCTTGATAAAATAATAAGTGTCTCAAGTTGTACGCCCGTGCTCGAATCCCGGTCGAAATAGGTTTCCAAAATACCAAAATATTCCAAAAATAGGTCAAAACTAAGCTTAGCCCATGTAAAATTAGCTAAAAAGCTAATGGGCTTGCGTCAAACCCATCCCAACTACTCACGGAACTGTAGTTCCCTCGATGGGATGACCCATAGAGAATTCCTCTTTTCTAGATGGGATGACCGATCGAGAAAATTATTTCTTTCTGGATTTTCTTTTCTCGATGTCTTGACCCATCGAGAAAACTGAATTTCTCGATGGCTTGACCCATCGAGAAAATTCTGAACTTGTTTTTCTTATAACTTCTTCATATGAAGTCGGAATAACCTCATTCTTTCGTCGTTGTCTTTTTTTATTCGTTCTGTTCAACATGGTGATGAGAAATCCTGAATTTGGACGACTCCTACTTGGTATTTGGCTATTCTTCTTTTGTAGCACTTATTTCCTTGTACAATCTAACACTTTGTAGCTCCTTTTTGGATGATTCGCCTAATATAAGATAAATAAACAAAAAAAATCGTAATATACAATAATTCACATGAAATCTAGCAAATAATTTCATGAAATAACGATCAATTATAGAGAAAATATGCACTTATCAAATATGCATAGACTACAGAAAGCTCAATTCCGCTACCCGAAAGGATCACTTTCCTTTGCCTTTCATTGATCAAATGTTAGAGAGGTTGTTGGAAAATTAATATTATTTCTTTTTAGATGGCTATTCAGAATACAATAAGATTGTTATTCCACTGGAGGATCAAGCGAAGATTACTTTTACTTGTCCTTTTGGTACATTCGCATATAGAAGGATGGTGTTTGGTCTTGCAATGCGCCTGCCACTTTTTAGAGGTGTATGGTTAGTATATTTTATAACTACGTGGAACGCATCATTGAGGTATTTATGGATGATTTTAGTGTTTATTGTGATCCATTTGATATTTGCTTAGAAAATCTTAAACTTGTGCTTAAACACTAACCTTATCCTAGATTGGGAGAAATGTCACTTTTTGGTAAATCATTGTATAGTGCTCGGTCATATTGTGTCCTCTCGAGGGCTCTAAGTATACAAAGAAAATATAAATCTAATAAAAAACTTACAATACCCCACTTAGGTGAGGGAAATTCGCTCGTTTCTTGGTCATGCAGGTTTTTACAGGATGTTTATCAAGGATTTCTCCAAAATCTCAATGTCGATGTGAAAATTGTTGCAAAAATAGGCTACTTTTAACTTCGACCAGGAGTGCAAGGATGCCTTTGACAGATTAAAAGAGTTGTTGACAACTGCATCTAGTATCAAGTCACCCGATTGGATTTTACCGTTTGAGTTGATGTGTGATGCGAGTGACTATGCAGTTGGAGCAGTTTTGGGTCAAAGGGTGGACAAATTGTCCCACGTGATTTACTATGCATCTAGGACCCTAAACGATGCATAAATCAACTACTCTACCATGGAGAAAAAGTTGTTGGCTATAGTTTTTGTATTAGAAAAATTCAGATCTTATTTGGTGGGCACCAAGGTTGTTGCTTATTCTAACCATGCAACACTTAGGTACCTACTCAAGAAGAAAGAATCTAATCCAAGGATTATAAGTTGGATTCTGTTATTGCAAGAATTTGACATATAAATTAGAGACAAGAAAGGTGTTGAAAATACAGTTGCTGATCATCTTAGTACACTTGTTATTTCTGAAGACCTTCCCTTACAGGACCGTTTTCCGGACGAAAACCTTTTCTCAATAGGAAGATTCAACACCTTGCTATGCTGATATAGTGAACTACTTGGTTACAAGGCAAGTACCTAGTACAATTTCCAATTCTTAAAAGCTAAATCTTAAGAAAAATCCAAGCAGTATGTGTGGGATGGGCCTTACTTGTGGAAATATTGTCCTGATCAGATTATCCGCAGGTGCGTACCTAACTCTAAATTTCAATCAATTCTATATTTTTTTCATTCTTATGCTTGTGTTGGACATTTTGGTTCTAAACATACCGCTCTTAAAGTTCTTGAGAGTGGATTTTATTGGAAATCTTGTGATAGATATCAACGAATGGGAAATCTATGTGCTTGAAATCAAATGCCACTCACACCGATTCTTTCTGTATAAATATTTGATGTGTAGGGAATTGATTTTATGGGACCTTTTGTTAACTCATATGGAAAATTGTATATACTTCTTGTTGTGGATTATATTTCGAAATGGGTGGAAGCTAAAGCCACCCCTACTAATGATTCTCAAGTTGTTTGTGAGTTTGTAAAGGAAAACATTTTTACTAGACATGACACACCCCTTGTGGTTATTATTGATGGAGGTTCATATTTTCAAAAATCCTTTCTTGTTGTTGTCAAGAAGTACAACATTACTCACAAGGTCGGTACGCCTTACCACTCACAAACTAGTGGGCAAGCCGAAATTTAAAATCGTGAGATCAAATCCATTATAGAGAAAGCTGTCAATACTACACGGAAATATTGAAGCTTGAGACTCAACGATGCATTATGGGCATATAGAACGACATACAAGACACCTGTTGGAATGTCCCCGTATCGGCTGGTTTATGGCAAAGCTTGTCATCTCCCGGTTGAACTTGAACATAAGGCTTATTGGGCGTAAAGATGTGTAACATATAGTATGATAAAGCGTGGAAACAAAGAAAGTTATAACTTAATGAGCTAGAGGATATACGTAATGATGCTTACGAGAGTTCCCATATATACAAGGAGAAGACTAAGCTTTTCCATGACAAGATGATTTCTCAAAAGAATTTTGTTGTGGGAAAAAAGTTTTTCTATTAAATTCTCGTCTTAAACTATTTCCCGGTAAGTTAAGGTCCCGATGGAGAATGTGGATGTAATTGAACTTTAGGATTTGCTCCCTCTGGAGGAGTAATACGGGTGAGTAGAGAGTCGGGATGACAACTTTAAACCAAGCGTTGCATGGGAGGCAACCTATTGGTTTTGTATTTATATCTTTATCTTTTGATTCTTTTTAGTTTTTCACATCATGTTAGGATTTCCCATCTTGATTTTACATTAGAAAAGTCAATTTATATTTAGGACAATGTAAAGTTTAAGTGTGGGGGAGTGGTTACGCATATAGATTTTTAGTATTCACTTTTGTAGGTAGAATTTTTAAATTTTTGTACATATTCGCATGAACAACTCCAACTTTTAGATGTTTTAGAGTAACTTTCTATACTTCTAATTAAGTCCACATAAGGAGTTCTTAACGAAATAATTGAAATTAGAAGTAATAGAGAACGATATTCGGAGTTCTTAGTTGTTAAGAGGTAATACTAATAAAATGGACAGTGACCGCCGGTAGAGAATACAATATTTGAGTTTTTGATCATTAATACCTATGACTGAGGCACCAAACCTTCAATTTTCCGTTTATAGTGTTTCATCTGCGCAAACTCCTGGTAGAATGATGAGCTACCCAACTTCGTACCAATTTCAGCACTACTTTTTGATCTCTTGAGTGCTATTTCTGTCAATCACGAGGGTGCCATCATAATTGCTAACTTTATCTTGTAGTTTTGTTTGCAGTTGGCACCATTCTCTCGACAACAACATGTCCATAGAAACACCATTATCATCAACAAGTGGAGCGTTACAAATACGAAGAAAAGTTGAAGACGTTCAAGGCTTACACGCAACGGTACAAGAAAGAGAAAATTTTATATTCAAGTAAAGCAACAATATAATGAGCAGAATTATATATACATGTTGGAGACTTATGTACAAGAGAAAAGAAATCAAAAGATGAGAGTTAGTGAAGTTTTTGATATCGAGACAATACAAGTTGTGAAGAATCAAGTGGTAAATTACTTATCCCACGACCATAGTAGTTTCATTATTTACTTTATTTTATTTATAAGTTTGTATTCTTCAAAAAAAAAAATAGAAAAAAATAAAAAAAAAAATAAAAAAAAAAATATCATTGCTTTAGTGTATATTTATCTTTGTATTCATTCAATAAGGTCGTGGGGAAGAAGAAATTTATAAAAAAGCTTCATACAACAAGGAATTGAGAAAAATAGTTATAATTGTCAAGGTTCTACGAAGTTCAAGAGTTCATCATCAATAGTTGAAGACATAAGACTGAAGACGTTTCTATTGGATGATGTGAGAGTGGTGTTGATTGTGAATCGGGTGAGAAGGTAAGTAAGCGTTCCTATCCTTGCATAGTGGTTGATTTCCTTTTGTAGAGATCACTAGAAAAAATAAAAAACAAAGGGTTCTTTCTCGTCCCACATTCTATGGGATAACATCTTCATATGATTCGGAAGGTTACCTTTCCTTCCCACCATTCAACGTTTGTAGGATTTCTATCTTCACTCCTTCCTGCACACATATGAGAACCATAAAGTGCGTTCTTTGAGTGTCAAGTTTATAACCCTATTGGTAAGGCAGAATTCTTATTCGGTCACTCTTGAACATGGATTCTTTCATACGGTGGTTTCCTCCTAACTCAGAAGGCTAAGCATGAAAATAGTGTTCTTTATACTTCTAATTTCTTATTGTTAGTGTGCGGAAACTTTATGTCTTCGTATCTCTTTGGATGCTTGAACTCTGAAGTGTTTGTAAGTTGGAATTTAGGTTTTGTGGGTATACCTCTAGTAAACCCTCACGAGACGGTAACTCGTCCACTAGGGACACCAAGGGGTTTAAAGGCTTGTTAAACATGCTAAATTTAACCGTATCCTCAACGAAAGGGAGTTGTTGTATTGTAGTTAGATTAGTTTAGGGTATATAGTTTGCTCAAGGACTAGCAAAAGCTAAGTGTGCGGGAATTTGATGAGTGCTTATTTTCTCTATATTTGAGTGTTATTTCATGCACTTATTTACTAGATTTCTTGTGAATTATTGTATATTACGTTTTTTTTTTTGTTTATTTATCTTGTATTAGGTGAATCGTCCAAAAAGGAGCTACAAAGTGTTAGATGGTGCAAAGAAAGAAGTAATACAAATGAAGAAGATCCAAATACCAAGTGGGAGTTTTCCCATTTCATGATTTCTCATCAACATGTTTAATAGAACGAAGAAACGAAGCCAACGGCGAAAGAATGAGGTCATTCTGACTTCATATGAAAAAGTTATAAGAAAAGAAAGTTCAGGATTTTCTCGATGAGTCAAGACATCGAGAAACTCAATTTTATCGATGGATCAGGCCATCGAGAAAAGAAAATCCAGAAGAACAAAAATTCTCGATAGGGAAAATAAAAATTCTCGATAAGTCATACCATCTAGAAAAGAGGAAATCTCGATGGGTCAGCCATCGAGACACTGAGCGTAAAAACCTATTTTTGGCATATTTTGGTATTTTGGAACCTATTTCGACTAGGATTCGAGCACGGGCGCTTCCACAACTTGAGACACCTATTTAAGAGATTCTTCTAATTATTTTTAGATCATCTATTATTTTATCAAGATTTTGGAGAGAAGAACACAAGAAGGAAAAGCTAGGGTTTTGGAGCGTTTTTCATCACCGTAACTATTTCTTTTTGACTTTATCATATGTATATCATGGATTTTACTACATCCATGATTAGAAAAAAACCTAATTGATTGAGGATAAATTCTAAGTTCTAAACATGATTTGATTTGATATATTAATCTATTTTGATTTCTTCACATGATTATTTTTTGTTTCTACTATAAAAAATGTTTATGATTGATTAATTGATTGTGCTAGGTGGCCAACTAAATCGGTTTCTTGCTTGATCTAATGCTAGTAAGGGTTAGGATATATGTAATTATTGAATAACTCCTACATAAGTAGAATACGTGAAACCTTGCAGAGGGATTCTATGGATCTGTCGCGTGTAGAGACAACACTAGAAAGTGTACCTTGCGCTAAGAGTCTAACTACTAGGATCAATCTATAAAGTCACAAAATATAAAGCATCCGGCCAAATTACACTTAGAATACACTACTTCTAGGTGGTTTGGACGAATAGAATCTGGTATTCGAGCGCTTCGGTACCCAGTGACTTAAATACTTTTGAGGAAAGTACTGCTCTAGCAGCTATCCCACGGTTGGTAATAGTCTGTGATGAATGAATGATAGATGAGTATATTAATTCAATGATTTTTAGTAACGAAGAAGGATTCCTCGATCATATCTCTCTCCATTGCTTACAACCTAACTACTTTTGATTGCTTTCTTATTTATTTTGCTAAAAACCAAAAACAAAACCACCATTTGTGATAATTTAAACAACTTAAACACCTCGCTCCTTCTGGGAACGAACTTGACTTCTATTATATTATTCTTTAATTGAGTGGAAATAAGATCACTAATTTGATTGTACCTGCGACATGCATCATTGGCCACTTCCCTCAGAAATACACCTTTTTTCTCAATATAGGTCCAACATTAAATATTACATGAATTCTAATAGGTCTCCTTGTTTGAGAAGTCCTATAATATTTGTCTTCAAATACCTCTCAAACTTATACTAAGTCACTTCTGATCTAATACTTAGCCATTAAATGCGCCATGCTACTTCTAAGTAAGTACATGACTACTGAATTTCCCAAACTCGACACTAGTCACTATGATTATCAATCTAGTGAATCGCGCAACTTGCCTCACTGACTTAGCAAGTCATTTGACTTGACTTGACGTTATCAAAACAATAGTGGCTAACGATTCCACTATTTCCACGAGATATTAAATAAAACATATGGGGGGATTCTCAATGGGGTATTGGTCTGGAGGTCTACAACAATCGTGGGTGGTGGCACCACCTTCACAAACAAGAAGGTAATAAGTAGTGGGCGGTTACAGAGAAGTTGAGAGGATGAGGAGTAGTTTTCAAACAGGTCTTCCCTACTTTCCGGGCACCACCTCACTACAATCTCCATAATAATCACTTCTTCACATGTTCCTAACTTCCACGACTTACGAGAAATCAGCGTGTATCCTTTGAACTATAAATAGATTATTCTCATCTATTCGATACAGGACAAACAAGACAATTAAACTGGAGAAACAAAAATTACAGAATTAGCGATTCCTCTCAGAGAACCCATTTTCTTCTTCATATACCATCACACTGATATTTTCTCAACCTTCCTGGCTTCCCTCCCCTAAGACTTACCTCAATCTTCTCCGCCTTTGTGATTGAAGCAGGGGGTGAACGGACATTTCTTGGTTTAGGCTCGTCCTGTTCGGATCTCTCGAACCTACTTGAAAGTATGATTCTAGCATACATTTGTTTTCAATCTAAAACAATTGTATATTCAAAATGCTTATGATAGCCTAGACTGGGGACGAGAGATCATCTATTTGTTTTTTATCTTGTTTCGAGTAGATGAGAATCATCTATTTATAGTTTGAAGAGGACACATTGACATTCTCGTAAATCGTGGAAGTTAAGAAGAAGTGGAGAAATGATGATTGTGGATATTGTAGTGGGGGATTTCCCAAAAGGTAAGGAAGACATGTCTGACCATTACTTTACATCCTCTCAACTGCTCTGTAACCACGCACTTCTTGTTACTTTCTTGTTCGTGGAGGTTGTATCACCACCCACAATACCGTAGACTGCCAGACCAGTACCCCAATGAGAATCCCCCCATGTTGTATTTGATATCTCGTGAAAAATAGTAAAATCATAAGCCACTATGGTTTTGATTAAGTCAAGTCAAGTCAAATAACTTGCTAAGTCAGTGAAATGAGTTGTGTGACTCACTGGATTGATAGTCAGATCGATTAGTGTCTTGTCTGGGAAGTTCAGTGGCCACATACTTTATTGAAAGTAATGTGGCACATTAATGGCTAAGTATTAGCTTAAAAGCGACTTATTGTAAGCCTGAGAGGCATTTGTAGCCAATTGTCATAGAGGGCTCCTTGAGCAAGGAGACCTACTGAAATTCATGTAAGACTCAATTTAGGACATATATTGATAAGAAAGGCATATTTCTGAGGAAAGTAGCTACTTAGTGCAAATAAGAAGGTGCTAAATCTCGTAATCGTAAAAGGCTAGTGTGCTAACGTCTCAGGAGTAAGACTAGCATGCATAACTTTTGGTAAATATTGATTGTACTATAACTAGGCTGATAGCACCAAGGAGGTTTGAAGTTATCACTTCAATTGTATAGTTAGCACTGAGGTTTTAACACAAATATGCTTATAGCTAAGTCGCTAAATATGGCTAAGGACACGCTAGCCTTAGAGGCGTGTTAGGTTTTTCCAGGAATGCATCAGAGTTAGGGAAAAGGCGTCAGTACCAAGGGAATCTCAGCGTCAAGGGCGTCAGCTAAGAGCGCTTGCCACAAGCAAGGGCGTTGGCCACAGCAAGGGCGCTAGCGCAAGAAAGCAAGGGCGTTAGTGCAACGAGGACTTTTTCACAAGGAACAAGGGCGTTAGCGCAAGCAAGGGCGCTAGCCAAGCAACAAGGTTGTTAGCACAAAAAGGGCGTTAGCACAATAAGGGCACTAGACATACAAGGGCGCTAGCCAAGCAAACAAGGGCATTAGCCACAAACTAGGGGGTCACGACCAAAAGATAAAGCTTTTGTTGCTAAAATTAGGGTTAGCATTTTGGTGCTAGGGTTTAGGTGCCAACCTGACAATACGTGGGTTACGACCTTATTAGGCTAAAATGTACTAGCTAAGGCCATCTTTGGTTAGTTAGCACCTCTCAGGTTCTAGAGTTTAGCGCCAGGAAAGTTAGCGCTTTTAGCGCTAATGTGCCTAACTAGTGGTAATGCATTGCTAAGGCGAATGGCTAGTGTTATCTTGGCGTTAATATGATAAAAGGCTAGGGTTAGCCTAAATGAGAGGTTTAATGTATCTTTTATGACATTGTTTCTTGACTTTGGCACATCAGAGAGAGTGGCACATTATTTGTGGCTTATATTTAAGCAAAGTGCTAAAGTAGCATATTTAGGCTCAGAAGAGCAATTTGAGGTGTATTCGTTGCGAATGAAGCGTTAAACTATAATGTATTTCAGGGTTAAGCATTAGTTATTCTCGAGTTTAATAGATGTTGCTAGAACATCAATTCTCATTCGATGCAAGTTCAAGGAATTCAGCCGTGGAATTTATGCGACTTGAGACTAGTTCGATATAACATGGATATTATGAGTACTGATAAGGCTACAAGGCTTAGAATATTTAAATAGAATCTATGATCTTAATTTGCTTGCGGAATATAAATAGAAGTACAATATTTTTTATTAAGCATATGCGCATAAATATTCACATATATGTTCTTGTTGTTTAGCAGAGGGTAATTTTACAACTTAGCCCTTGTCAAAAACTTACAATCTACATTAAGTCCCCTACTTAGATACACATCGGGATGAAGGGATCTTGATCTTGGCAGGGAGGATGGCATCATCACCGTATACAAATGAGTAGGGGAAGTTCCTGAGGATCTTCTAGGCGTCGTCTTATATGCACAGAGCGCCATAGGTAGTTTCTCATGACACGATCTGGGGTTATAATATGCTTTGCGACTAAGAATCTGAATCAGTATCTTATTGGTACTTTATGCTCGCCCATTTCCTTATGGGTAGTACGGGTTAGAAAACACTTGCTTGATGCCATATTTTTGAACTAGTTTTGTCACAGTCTGGTTAAAAAAAGAAAAACTATTATTTGTGACAATATATTTAGGAACACCGAACATGCATATGATATATTCCTTGATGACAGACGTTATGGTTGCTCCAGTCATGTTGCTGAGAGGGATGGCCTCAACCCATTTAGTGAAGTATTCACCGGCTGTGATGGTGTGATCGTGTTGTTTTGACGATGGCGGATTGATTTTTCCGATGAGATCTAGTCCCCAGCCATAGAAAGGACAGAGGATGCTTACAGAGTGTAGAGGAAAACACGGTATGTGAATGAGGTTTCCATGAATCTGACACTGATGACACCTTCGAACAAATGGAGCTGCATCATCTTCCATGGTTGGCCAATAATACCTTTCATGAATCTGAAGGAATAATTTCCTCTTTCCTTGATGTTAACCTTCATGAAATTATTTCAATATTGTCGGGATCTCGGGTCCTGCCAGGCACCTCAGTAGATTTCCTCCGAAACTCTTACGATATAAGATTCCTTCATGAAGTATGAACCTTTTTGCCTTTAGCTTTAGTCTGGATGCCTCTCGTTTCTTCAGAGGAAGGGAGTTATCATGTAGGTTTTTGATGTAGGTATCTCTCCAGTCTCCATCATGATGGATCATATGGCTTCTATTTGGTGTGGTTGTGCTTAGAAGTTGGAACAGGACCCTTGTAATGCTCGAGATTGAGTCTTCATTGTAATCCAATAGTATCATAGTCGTTGAAGTCGGCGGTAAAGAGTCACGACCATTGTCTCTCCACATACTTCACCATGAGTGCGGTTAAGTTGTAATTGCGCCTCTTGATCCTTGAGACATCTTGAGAGGGACCCGTCTGGGTTCCTATGTTATATTTCTCCGTAGAGTAAGAAGAAGTTCTTCAGGTCTTTGAGGCTGATTTTCCTCTGAGAGAGTGAGCTACTGAGTTCCTCTATGATTGGCGTTCTACAGTCAGTGACTTGATCGTGTTTGGGTTGATTTAACCATGTCAAGGGTACAATGCGTCTCTGTACTATTTCGGTCTTTCTGCTCTTTCAAATTGAAGTTTGGAGGCTAACGTGGCGAGACAGTCACCGTGTCTATTATTATTTCGACCAACATGAACCACCACGACTTCATGAAATGAGTCAACAATGTTTGAGCTTCTGTCCTATGTGGGGCTAATGTTACCTATTTGAGCGAGTAAACTCCATTCATTTGATTGACTAGCAGTTTTGAATCACCCCTTATCTCCAGGTATGTCACACCTACTTTTCTTGCTAATGAGGGACCTAATTGGAAAGCTTCATATTCCGCAGAGTTGTTGGTGCACATAAAGTCGAGCTTGAACGAGTATGAGAAGAATTCCCCGTCGGGGAGACCAGAACCACGTCTGCTCCTTTATTATTGTTATTAGGGGTATCTGAACCATCAAAGTATAACAACCATGCTTCTTCTTAAACAAGAGAGATTTCGGGGAAGTCCCAAGGTACTTCTTCATGTAAGGCAGTCATATCCTCTCCTGGGAAAGTCGTTAATAGATCCTCCACTGCTTGTCCTTTGAACGCTTTGGGAGAGACGCATGCTATGTCGAATTCTGACATCTGGAGTAACAACTTGGCAGGTATGCCTATTAAAGCTTGTTTTGAAAGCGAAAATCTGATAGGATCAGCTTTTACGACAAGCATGACCCTGTTTGAGAGTAAGTAGTATCGAAACTTCTGAAAAGCGTGCACTAGAAACAGGCATGCCCTCTCCGCTTTAGGGTATTTGAGTTCTGCGTCTCTTAATGATCGACTGGTGTAGTAAATTGGATTCCCAACTCCTTCCTCGTTCTGTTAGGCGAGGAGGCCCCGTTAGCGACCTCCTTGTTGGATTTTGATGAATGCTTCTTGGTGAGTAGAGGACCAGACATAGTTCGCCCCTTTATTTAGTAGTGGCATGAAGGAAGCAATAAATTGAGCTAGACCCGGGATGAAACGTCTGATATAAGATATCTTTCCCATAAAACTTTTAAGTTCTCTCACGGTCTTTGGCGGAGGCATGGTGGTGATGGCCTGAGTCTTGACTGGATCTACCTTGATCCCCTATGTCGTCACTTGGGATCCCAGGAACTCGCTACAGGAGACTCCGAAGGCGTATTTCAAAGAGTTCATCCTCAATTTGTATTAACGACATCTTTCGAAGACTTATCGCAGGACTTCCAAGCGATCCGCCCGTGTCTTGGATTTGACGACCACGTCATCAACACGGTCTTCTACTTATTTATGCATCATGTCGTGAAAGATTACTATCATGGCTCGCTGGTAAGTAGCACAGGCATTCTTCAAACCGAAAGGCATCATAGTATAGTAAAAAATTCCGATAGGAGTACAAAATGCAGTTTTGCTGGCGTCGTGTTCATACATCTTTATTTGGTTATAACCACTGTAGTCATCCATAAAAGAGAACATATCGTGTCCATTGGTCGCATCGACGATCATGTCTATGTTGGAGAGTGGGAAGTCGTCTTTATGACAATATTTATTCAAGTTTCTGAAATCGACACAACATTTGATTTGTTCGTTTTTCTTCTTGATAGATACCACATTGGCCAACCAAGTGGGGTGTTGGATAGGTTCGATAAATCCCGTCGTGAGTAGTTTCTGGATTTCGACTTTGATTTGTTCCTCAACTTCGTGCCTGAATTGTCTCGGTTGTTGCTTTACATGTTTGGAACCAGGTATAATATGTAAATAGTGAGTGACCATCTTGTCATCCAGACCCGGCATCTCTTCGTAAGTCCAGGCAAACACGTCTTGATAATCTCTAAGGAGGTTTACGATTCCTATCTGTTCTTCCATAGATAGGGTAGAGCTAATGGAAATGGGTCTGGGAGCTTCTTCTGTTCTGATGTTGATTATCTCAAGGGAGTCCGTGGTGGAATCGGTACTATCTTGTAATTGTCGTGGAGCGTATGGGATCTCATCTCGCCCAGACTCTGTGCTATGGTTACGGTGAAGGTAAACAATCCTTCCTTCGGTGTTATAACTTGTTACGAAGTTATGTTCTCTCTTGCCACGAGTATGGATCGACGCATCGGTATTCATTAGAAAATCATGATTAAAACTAGTAGAGAGATTCATTTTAGAAAATTTACCTCTTTCCTCGATTACTGACAGCTCCCTATCAGACTCTTCAAAAGTTATCCAATTGGGTAGTGGAGTTATGTGGATCTTGCCAGAGAAGTCGAGTATATCGATATTTTATCCGAATAATTCGGCACCGCAAACAGGAGCATAGGGGGATAAAGATGTCGGAATTTGGATTATTTTCTCATTCAACACGGTCTTCATACATTAGTGATAAGTCGAGGGGACAACCTTGTTTTCATGAATCCATGGCCTTCCAATTATCATATGATATTCAGGTTCTTTCTCAATAACATGGAACTTTACTTTTGATCGAATAGGTCCCAAGAAAACGTGTCTGTAAGTACTGGTGTAATTCTCTTTGAAGTCTTTCATGACGATAGGACAGTGTACAATCTTGTTTGGTCAGAATTTTGCAGCCTTAAGAGTCTTGAGAGTGATTATGTTGGTCGCGGCGCCTTATCGACAAGTGCTCTTCGAAACTCGAAGTCTTTGAGGTAATCAGTCACATACAAGGATCGGTTGTATCCTTCCTCGGACATCGTGTCCTCCTTGGTAAAGGTGACATTACTCACAGAAAGGTAATGCGACCCAAATGTTTCTGGTCTCTTTTCAGAGACTTGGATCAGATGTGAATCAGTAAAAACACGGTTCAGGGCGGCAACTACGTCTCTGTGTTGGATTTTTAAGAAATGCAGAAGTTTGCATAAGTTTTCTACCGAGCGGTTTGCTTCTTGATTCACGTGTTTCTTACAGGTGATGAAACTTCTGATATGGTGTGAAGAGGGCATTTGCTTGAGGATGAGTCTCCATCCCCAAGGACGTTAGGTCTTCTATGAAAACAGCACAGCGCCCTAGTTCTTCTGTCAGTCGATGAAGGAAGTCGAGGATGAAGTGTTGTGAGTCTTCTAGTCTCGTTATAGTTCTTAACATAATTTTTTGTATCCACTCAAGATCATCCATCATGAGTGGTGTTGGATCTGGAACATTTCTAATTTCCCTCACATTGTTAGAGCGAAGATCACCGGTAGTGTTCTTGATGGTAAGAAGAGCACCATTAGGAAAATCACCACTGGAGCCGGAAGGGTTGGAATTAGGATCAACGATGGTAAGATCTAATCTGGGACTGACTATCTTGAAGGATTGAGGAATTGGTTTTTGTAACCGAGAGGTTGATCTCCCGTTGTGGTCGCCAATTGTTTTAGGGTGAAAATAAATATACTACAAAGTGGTTCTTTCAAGTAGGTTTGAGAGATCAAGCTCGAACAGGACGAGCCTAAACCAAGATATGGTCGTTCACGTCCTGCTTCGGTTAAAAATATGGAAAGGATTTGGGTAGGTCTTAGGGTAGGGAAGCAAAGAATACTGAGAAATATCAGTAGTGCGTGAAGAAGAATGGATTCTCCATAGAGGAATCACTAATTCTTTAGGTTTTGGTTTCTTCATACTGATTTTTTTTGTTAAGTGTTTCTGTCTTGTTTCGAATAAATGAGAATCATCTATATATAGTTTGAAGAGGACATACTGATATTCTCGTAAGTTATGAAATTTAGGAAGAAGTAGAGAAATGATGATTGTGGAGATTGTAGTGGGGCGGTTCCCAAAAGGTAGGGAAGACCTGTCTGACCACTACTTCTCATCCTCTCAACTACTCTGTAACCACCCAGGATATCGTAGACCGCCATACCAATACCCCAATGAGAATCCCCCCATGTTGTATTTGATATCTCTTAAAAGCAACTTATTGTAAGCCTGAGAGGCATTTGAGGCAAAATGTCATAGAGGGCTCCTTGAGTAAGGAAACCTACTGAAATTCATATAAGACTCAATTTATGACCTATGATGATAAAAATGGTGTATTTCTGAGGAAAGTAGATAACAAAGCTAACGATAGCTACTTAGCACAAATAAGAAGGTGCTAACTCTCTTAATTTTAAAAGGCTAGTGTGCTAACGTTTCAGGAGTAAGACTAACATGCACAACTTTTGGTAAATATTGATTGTACTATGGCTAGGAAGATAGCACCAAGGAGGTTTGAAGTTAGCACTTCAATTGAATAGTTATCAGTGAGGTTTTAACACAAATATGCTTGTATCTAAGTCGCTAAATATGGCTAAGGATGCGCTAGTCTTAGAGTAGAGTTGGGTTTTGATAGGAATGCATCAGAGTTAGGGAAAGGACGTCAGCACCAAGGGTATCCCAGTGTCAAGGGCGTCAGCTGGTCGTGTCATCAGCCAACCAAAATTAATTCAAGTTCTTACTTCACTAATATATATTAGAGTATAGTAATAAGAACAAGTTCGTTCCCACAGAGAGGCAGGTGATTGTTAATTACTTTCGATTACTTATGTAAACAGGGGGGTTTTGGTTGTGATTATAACTAAATTATACTAAAGCAAAAAGATTAAAACGAATATCAGAGATAAAGAACATTGGTTAGAGAATTCATCTTCCATCTTCCAACATGTTATCAACCAAATCATACTCAACATTCATGCACTTTTAATATCAATTACCCTAAAGCATCCTATCGCAGGCTTACTCCGGCAAAACTCATATTATCATCAAAGGCGCAAGAGCCACTCTTTGAATCCTTTTTACTGAATAACTTGGCGCAAGAGCAACTAAAGTTTAACCCAATGAAAGCAATGGTCTTTGTGATTTGAGGTTATTCTAAGCAACCCGTCGCAAGAGCCACTCGGATTTAACCTAGGTCACGCTTTTACACATAATTGCATGGTAACATCCCGTCGTTAACAACTATGTTATACTACTTGTAACAAGGGTCTTTTGACAATTCCGGATCTCAAACCCTAGTTTATATATAGATGTACATGCATGATCATCTAATTCGTGACTTAAACAAACAAGTAATCCATCATACAAGGCGTTATAAACGGTAGAACATGAGTTATATTGAAGAGATTATGAACATATTAGAATGAGCCATTCAATTGATAAACATGTTTTCCAACTTAGGACTACATCCTAACCAATAAGAAAGGTTTAGTTCATCATGGATTTCTCAAAATCCATGGAAAATAAACAAGAAAGCAAGTAAAGCAAACCCTCGGTATTGTGATGATCAATTGCTCTCCAAGCCGTTCTCCTTGTGTTCTTCAAGTATAAAAGATGTCTTCTTAATGTCTTGGTGTATCTTCATATTATCCACGAAATTCTAGGTTTTTAATGCTTCCGGGACCATGTTTTCTATGTTTTAGAAGCCCACGCAGTGCCAAAACTCCCCCTTTTACGGTTGGGTTCGAGCCAATAACCCAACCGTAACTCTGGCACAAAAATTCGCTCCAAACTTCCCCAGTTTTACGGTTGGGTTCGAGCCAAGAAACCCAACCGTAACTCTGTCACAAAAATTTTCTCCAAACTTCCCCAGGTTTACGGTTGGGTTTGAGCCAAGAAACCCAGCCGTAATTCCTCCTGAATACTTTTTTGTACTTCACTATTTTGATCATATCTCCCTCATCCGGTGTCCGATTGACCTCATTCTTTTTGGGTTGCCTTCGTCTTTCAATTATCTACAAGATGAAAGTGACAAAATCTTCATGATTTTTAAACAAATTTTACGGTTGGGTTTGAGAGTCTAGACCCAACCGTAAATCTTTCTGGAATTTTCCTTCAAAATCAACTTCTTTTACGGTTGGGTTTTGGGGTACTTTTACAACCGTAAATCTTCCTGGAACTATTGTTTCAAAGTTGTGTTTCGATCCTTTAACCTCTTCTTTTTATGCCGGAATGAACTCTTTTCCTCTTTTTTGGTTGAATATACTTCAAAACTCCTAAGAAACTCATAAACAAACAAAATCAAAGCATAATGATATGAAAACTAATAAGAAATCAATGAATTACAGTATCCAAATAGTGCAAATAATGCATCTATCATCATCCAAGAGCGCTGGCCACAAGCAAGGGTGTTAGCCACAACAAGGGCGCTAGCAAGCAAGCAAGGGCGTTAGCGCAGCAACAAGGGAGTTAGCGCAAGCAACAAGGGCGTTAGCGCAATCAAGGGCGCTAGCCAAGCAACAAGGGCATTAGCAAAGCAAAGGTGTTAGTACATCAAAGGCGCTAGCCACACAAGGGCGTTATCCAAGCAAGCAAGGGCGTTAGCCACACACAAGGGGGTCACGGCCAAAAGCTAGCGTTTTTGTTTCTAAAATTAGAGTTAGCATTTTGGTGCTAGGTTTTAGGTGCCAACCTGACAATACGTGGGTTATGGAGGTATTAGGATAAAATGTACTAGCTAAGACCATCTTTGGTTTGTTAGCACCTCTCAGGTGCTAGGGTTTAGCGCCAGGAAAGTTAGCGCTTTTAGCGCTAATGTGGCTAACTAATGCCAATGCAGTGCTAAGCCGAATGGGTTTTGCTATCTTGGCGTTAATATGATAAAAGGCTAGGGTTAGCCTAAATGAGAGGTTCGATGCATCTTTTATGACATTGTTTCTCGACTGTGGCGCATCAGAGAGAGTAGCGCATTATTTGTGGCTTATATTTAAGCAAAGTGCTAAAGTAGCATATTTAGGCTCAAAAGAGCAATTTGAGGTGCATTCGTTGCGAATGAAGCGTTAAGCTATAATGTATTTCAAGGTTAAGCATTATCTATTCCTGAGTTTAATAGATGCTGCTAGAACATCAATGTTCATTCGATGCAAGTTCAAGGAATTCATCCGTGGAATTTACGCGACTTGAGACTAGTTCGATATAGCATGGATATTATGAGTATTGATAAGGCTACAAGGCCAATTTAGAATATTTAAATAGAATATTTGTTCTCACTTCGCTTGCGGAATATAAATAGAAGTACAGTACTCTTTATTAAGCATATGCGCATATATATGCACATATATGTTCTTGTTTTTTAGTATAGGGTAATTTTACGATTTTATCCCTTGTCAAAAACTCACCATCTACAGCACCAAACTAGGTTTTTCAGAAGCCTTTGTGGATTATATAATGCTCTGCAACAATACAGTTACATATTTTGTCAACATCAATGGTACACCGCACGGATAGATCACTCCGACAAGGGGTATTCGTCTGCGGGATCCGCTATCTTCCTATGTTTTCATAATATGTGCGGAAATCTTATCTACAAACTTAGGCAATATGGAAGCCCAAGGGTTTATAGAAGGTCTGCACATCTCCAAAAAAGTTCTGCCCAATTTGCATCTAATGTATGCATATCACCTCCTCATCACTTTTAAGGCGTCCATAACAAATAACACCCAACTTAAGAAGTTGCTTCAATCATACAACACTTCAGTGGGTCAGATAATAAACACATCCAATTCAAATAATGAAGAACCACATCTGCAAACCAATACTTCAATGGATAGCGCGAAAAGAAAAAGGCTGGATGACAAAATACCTAACACCGGCCGGAAGGTTAGTGTTCATCAAAACATCCTTAACACCAACATCCAATCATATTATGAAAACACAACTCCTCCCCAGACATTTCCACAACCAGATAGATCGTATTACCAGAATTATTTTTTAGAAACACGACTCCTCAGTTAAAAAGCTTCATCCTCTAGGCTAGAATAAATTAACTAAACCAATTTCATAAGAAGAACTTGGCATGTAGCGAACATAATCAGGCGCTGCTAATGAAAATAGTTTGGAGCTTACATGATCAGCCACACGCAATCTGGGCCAAAATATGCAATGACAAATATCTTAAGCAACAACCAATCCTCCAAGGCACCCATACCACTCCTTCCAATCCAATACACAATGGAAACAATTGGCATCCCTCATACCTACATTCCAAAATCTTATCTTCCATCGCATTAGAATTGTTTAACAACCTCTATCTAAGCTAATTGGATTCCACATTTCCCGAATCTGGTTCAAGCACAATGCTACTCTATCCAAATAATATCAGATATCATCGAATTTATTTATGTTTGGGTGCAGACATGATAAACTAAACAACCTCCCACTTTTAGAAGACCAAAATATCATAAACATCCACCTCCCCCAAGACATCCCTCAGGACTTTATTATCTGGCCACACTCGAAAAATGGCAGGTACACTACCGCATTCACATACAAATATCTAACCCAAATAGTTAACCAACCAAACTAGGCCCCCCTCTAATCACTAAATTCCTGTGGACATTACCTTGTCCACCAAAATATTGTCTTTTCTTGTGGAAAGCCACTAACAACGGTTTACCTACCTTCTCAATCTTAAAATGCATCGGACTTACCAACTACAGCCAATGCCCCCAAAGCAACCTTAAACCAGATTCGACTGACCACCTTTTCCATTTCCAAAACGCTCTTTTAGCGTGGAACACCCTCCTCAGTCACTTATCAAACATCCAAAATACCGATAATCCCCTTCCAAACTCTATAACTCCCCAAACAACCATCCCTCATTTCCTGCAACGTCCAAGCCCACCCTCCACCATTACCTCCTTTTGTTTTCTCTTCTGATCCTTATGACTAGCCAGAAATTAGCTTATATATTATCACAAGCAAACAACACCAGAAAATATTTTTCTGGGAGCTCTTAAGCAACAAAAGGAGTATTCTTTGGTAAAGGAGACCTTTCCTTTTATAATTCCTGGAGATACTCCAATACCTATACTACTGAACAATGTAAGAAGAATTATAACCATATCATAAGGATGGGTTATCCCTAACTTGGACTGGATTAAGATCAAAACAGATGGAGCTGCTAGAGACCACCCAGGAACCGTAGGTGCAGGGTTTATCTACAAGGATTCAGAAGCGCGAATAATGATGGATTTAGCACAACAGTTGGGAATTACAACTTCCTTGTCGGCTGAAACTTGGGCCATACTATTGGCCTCCAGAACTGAGGAAGAAAGGCAATAGCTAACGGAATCGGAAAACCTTTTTCGTTTTTTAACCTCTCTCACGGCCTCACCTTGGTATATTTCTAGAATGATCAGAGAGATAAAACAAAGATTATGATTGATACCGCATTACGTTATCCACCATAACTACAGGAAGGAAACCAGGAAGCTGATGGCCTATCCAACTACGAAGCAGATGGAAGTCAAAACGGAAATCTATCTACACAAATATGGGACCAGACAATCCCATTTTTTCTTTGTCACATTGTTTAGAATTACTCTTTGGGCCCCACATACCCAGTAATATCTTTCTAGTTTCTAATAAAATTCATGCTTCAAAAAAAAAAAGATTTGAACCAAAATAGAAGATTATCAGTTTTAAAAGGAATTTGCTTGTTTTTCAAAGACTCAAGGGGTACCCTTTTTTTACTGGGTCCGGTCTCGGGTCCATAAAATTAAGACCCGAACCTGTAACGACCCTGACCCGATTATTTTAAAGGGTCTGACTCCGGGTCATATGGTACCCGGGAGGAACCTGACTGATGGAGACATTTTTATGTCTCAATTAAGTCAAATTTCATATATTGTTAGTTCCTATTTTTGTACTAATTTTATTTTTTTATAAGTATTTTAGCAAAAACTCAATTTTGGAAAGAAAACGGAAATTGGTAAAGGCACCTACCATAATTGATAAAGGCACCCAACTATTGGATAGGGGCACCCCTTCTACTTTAATTCAAAAAAAGAAAATTGCGAAACTTATTTTTCATGAGAGAGAGTTTTCTGTTTTATTTGGGAAGCGATTTTTAAGGGATTTAAAGGGTGGCTTCGACTTATCAAAGTGAAGAAACAATTTTAACATGTTCAAACACGTCAAAGAGAGTATTTCATACCGTGAAACAAGCTAAAATAATACATGTTGCTGCGGGAACTGGTTTTAAGTGATTTGGAATAAACTCGAGTTTGGGTTGGTTTTGGATAGATTTCTTGAGTCCTTATTGAATAAGGAAGGTTATCTAGGTTTTCCTAAGATTAATAAAGAAAACAGATCGAGAAAATAAGTGGGAGGAGCTTTGGGGAAATTTTTGGTTTCTGCTCGAGGAGAAAGAAGAAGAACAACAAATTACAGAGGAGAACAACCACACAAATCCGTGACCTTTTTTTTCCTTTGCGCACCACAGAACAGTCGCGGAAACAAAGCTCTATTCAGTTCTTTTAGAAGGAAAACTCACTCCAGAACATATATCAACGTATCAGATTTCTGTGCTATTCTTTTTTCTTTTCTTTTCTTGTAAACACTTTTGAGCCTTGAATAAATATATTGAGAAAGTGTTATACATGAAGAGATAAACCCAATCACTGGGACAATGGAGGAAGCCATATTTCACGATTGAATGGTAATAATACTTGATTATGTATGACTTTTTCATTGATTTTAATTGATTTATGATTTTCATTAATTAGTTGTGATTTATTTGATGGTGTATGCCTTAGACTTAGAGCTTTTGATGCGCCATGATTATGATTTACATTGAATGTTTTAGAAATCTATTTTTTGCAAAGAAAAAGATTCAATAAAAGAGCTATAATTGTTAAGAATCATTATATGCATCACTTGAATATGATTAATGGTGGAATCCCGAGTTCCAATTTCTATTAATATTGTTATCATCCTTTACATATTTGCTAGGTTAAATTAGAATCATGTCTAGAACGAATCTTCATAAGTCTCAATGAACGAACTATTATTACAACTTTTTTAAAACGAACAAGTTTTTGGCGCCATTACCAGAGACTTGTTCTTAGATTTGTTTTTAGGTTTAGTTTTTCTTTTTGTTTTGATTAGGATTTATTTATTTTTATTATTTTTTTGTCATTTTTTACACGGTTTGGTATTTTTTTTTTTCAGATTTGGAGCTAAGCTAAAGAGAAAAAAAAAGTGCAAAAAAGAAAAAAGAAAAGAAAGGCCAAAGAAGAAAAGAAAAGAGAAGTCCAAAAGGAGTTAAGAATAACATTTTTTTAAATAGTTTTTTTATATTTTATTCTTTTAATTTTAGAAACTGTATAAGGGTTTTTATTCTTGTAATCTTTTATTTTTAGACTTTGGAAATTTTTGGGACATTATTTTATTTTTGAACCCTGCGGAAGGGTAGTAATAAATATAAACTGCAAAGGGAAGGACGATAATTACGATATTGTCTCAGCCCCTTTGGTTTGTACACAGACACAAGAGTTAGTGGCCCGAATCGACTTTAACTGATTCATCGCCCTTCTGGTATGGAAGGTAAGATTCTAACCACCTACGAATCCCCTGACAGTGTGTTTTCTGGATTCCTTCGTGTGCATATATGTTGAGGACCTGAAAACGGACTTTAAATTCTAGTAAAGGGTAAGGATTTCATCACCGTATCCTTCTTGCCCGCTTTTGGAACACGTTACCAAACGTGAACATAAACCTAAAATTTGACTAGAAAGAAGACCAATAGGGTAACGAGCTTATTGGAAAATATTTCGAAAGGATTGTATTGGTTACTTTGTTATCTCAACACAAGGATCAGGAAGATTAATTTAAGTTGATTCGAGCCGCCTTGTAACCCTGGGAAATATGCCAAAGAGGTAGGGTTATTCAAGCTCCTTAGAGCTTATCTTGCCTCTCTTTGACTTACTTTATTCGGATTGTTCTAGAGAGGTTTCCTATATATGTAACTAGTTTCCTTTTGGAAGAATAGAAGCTGTCTAGAAAAAATCTAAGTGGAGCCATCATGATGTGTTTCTATTGCTGTTTTTTCGAGAGAATGGTGCCAACTGCAAACAAGACTACAAGATAGATTTATTAATTCTGATGACACCCTCATGATTAATGGAATTAGAACTCAAGAGATCAAAAAAGAGTTGAAGGGGTGCGAGGTTGAGTAGCTCATCATTCTACTCGGAATTTGTGCAGATGAAACACTCTAAACAGACAATATTGAAGGTTTGGTGCCTCTCTCTAATTTTTTATGGGTAGTCTCCACTAATGATTGATCGGCTTCTCTAATATTGTTTTCTTTCTGCACCTAGTTTTCCACCGACACGGTTAAGTCCAATAATTATTCTCAACATCTAAGAAACCCGAATGTCGTTCTCTAGTACTTCTAAGTTTAGTTGTTTTGGTAAGAACTCCGTATGCAAACTTATCTAGGAATATACTTAGTGACTCTAAAATATCTAAAAAGTTGGAGGTTTTCATGCAAAACTGTATAAAAAAGTTAAAAATTCTACATACGAAAGTGAATACTACAAACTCTATATGCTTAATCATTCATCCACACTTAAACTTTACATCGTCCTCAATGTAAATTGACTCGTCCATGTAAAATTCAAGGTGGGAAATTCCTAATATGATATGCAAAATATAAAAATAAAAATAAAAGAGATATAAATACAAAACTAATGGGTTGCCTCCCATTCAATGCTTAGTTTAACGTCCTCATCCTGACCTTCATGTTAACGTTCGTAGAACAAACAACCAGAAAATCTGGGGATCCGCCCAGATAACATTCTGAAATTATAATAATAGTTTCGCACAAATGTTACCATATATATATGGTAGTACTAGTGAAACCATTATAAGATAAAGTTACCCCCACACTTAGTCCTTTCTAAACTTGGAAGTGTATGGAAAACATATAGTCTGGGAACTTCATTGGGTTCCTCTTGGTGAATCTGCACATTGTTAGAATCAAGAAACTCAAACGGTGGATATTTACAAGAAAAATAATCCGTAAAAACTTTGGAAGCACACGACTCCAATCCTAAGTGAGGTATTTTCCTAAAAAATGGTTTAACAACTTTTTGATCTAAACTACTTCGATTAGAGGAAGAGGATCATTAGAAATGGATTTACGCAAAATATTAGGCAAAACTTCCACTATCTCTTGTATTACGGGATCCTCATTGTTCTTAAAGAACTCCAACGAATTATTTACCTGATATTTATCGTGGTCCTCTATTAAAATTTTCAACCAATCTTCGTCAGTTTTGTCTCAACCAAAACCTCGGTATCAACGTTATCATTATATTCCTTGGCCAACTCAATTGGGTCTTCCATGATATTACTCAATCTAGCCTCATTCTCAAATATTTCGTCATCCTCGATATCAGGCTCTTCATCAAAATCTTCATCGACCTCATATTCTCCATTAACAAAATGTCGTTTTAATTCCATAGGTATGGTATTGCTAATTTCCTGGAGAATTTTTTTCGGTGCTCCATTATCTTCCAGTTGATAGAGTTTTTTTGAGAGTTTTCTTATGTTTACACGTCTTCCACCATTATTTATAATAGGATTACTAAACCACGACTCTTCCCGTTGAATGTGTGAATGATCATAAATATGATCAAGTTATATTGTTATAAAACTCAGTTGGTACAAAGTTCTCTCTCTTAAGGGTTGGATCAAGCTGGTCTAATCTTTGTTGCAGATCCTTTAATTGATCTAAAACCTGTACACAACTTGAATGGTGCCAATTAGAAGTATAATTGTCCCACCTTCTTTATGGTTGTTGACATACATACCTACCGTAAGCTGGTTGGTATGTATGAGAATCACCAAAAGATTCCATAGGATATTGATCATAACCAAATGATTGATTCTGATTATATCCCATGGTTGGTTGGAAGTTATTGAATGATTAAGAATTATAACTAAACTTATTACCATAATATGCCTGATTTTGTACATCATACATGTTATTTCCGTAGCAAACATGACGACAACACAAGAAAGTAGGTGAAAATAAAAAAAATCTAACTAAAAATCTAAAAACAAAAATAAAGTGATATATACAACATGTTTTCAGAATCTACCTTCCTCTTTTAACGGATGATGAATTCCACTAACTCGTTGTTTCCACCATTAAAACTTAAAAACCTGAAACACACTAACAGAAAAACGTAAAATATAACTAACAAGGAAATCTCAAATAAAAATAATTTCCAACTGCTCCCCGACAATGGCGCCAAAAAATGATGCATGTCGTAAGTACAATAAATTACTTTAGATGTTTCCCACTAATACTAACAGGTAATACAACGGTAGTAAGGATCGTTCTCACGAGGAGTTGTGGTTATTTGTTTTGACTTCTTATGTAACCAAAAAGGGGGGTTGTAGAACTACTAATCTAAATTGTACTAATAAAAACAAAGTAAATAAAGGTTCATATCAGGGTGAGAAAATACTGATTAGGGGTTTTTTCTTCCGTCACCAAACAAGTTCATCAGTTAATTGAAGATTAAATTAAATCCTTATCATACCAATAACCCTAGAGCATCATATCGCAGGCTTACTCTGGAAAAACTCCTTGTATCATCGAAGGCGAAAGATCCACTCTTTGAATCCTTCTCAATGAATAACTTGGCGCAAGATCCACTCAAGTTTAACCCATGGTCTTCGTGAGTTGAGGTTATTCTAAGCAATCTGGCGCAAGAGCCACAGTGATTCAATCTAGGTTAATCTTCTACATATAATCGCATGGAAACCTCCCGCCATTAACAACTATGTTGTGCTACTCGTGATTAGAGTTCTTCGACAATTCTGGATCGCAAACCCTATCCTGGCTTTAGATATGAACACATGATCATTTAATTTTCAAATTATATGAACAATTCTTCACTCATACATGGTGATATAATCAGTATAACATAAGCGATAAAAGAGATCATTAACATTAAAACTAACCAACCAGATTGATTTACATGTCTAGGACTTAGGATTACATCCCCAACTGATAAGTGCATAATTTAAGTATATTAAGTATCATTTTCTTATGCTTATTTTTTAGATTTTATTTTAATTACTCTATATTAGTATTGCTTTTGTAGTTTATGTCTTTTGTTAGGTTATATCCCTGAAAGAAGTAGAAATGGAGTTTTACAAGGGAAGAATTTCCAAAGACCATGTGGAACTCAGTCTAATCCAGGATTTCTATCCACCATCTTTTAGAAAGTTGAATTACGAAGCCAATGACGAAAGAATGAAGTCATTCCGACTTCGTATGAGAAAGTTATGAGAAAAAAGAGAACTAAGTGCAAAATTGTACTTTCAAGGGCAACTACTATTGGAACCCAATCGTACGCTAAGGGGGAGACATGTTCAAAGGAACCCATAAAGACAGACGCAGACAGATAGAAAAGAGGCAGAGAAATACTTTTTGACGCAGAGGAGTGTTATATGGAAAAACTAAAGGTTGCCCTGGAGCTTGGGACTATTCCCACGTATTCGGTTTGATTTATCTATTCTTCTCTAATAATTTTCCATAGTTTTTAATAAAACTATATGTAGCTAACTTTTTTATTTGGTTAGGGATGTAACCTAAAATAAAAAACATGTTATTTTGATTAATGCATTGATTTTTATTCACTCTCGTATTTATTGTTCATGTTTTATCACGTATAATAGTTACATGATTGTGTTCATGTAATACGATTAGTTATTTTTCATATTTAAGTCATGAATTAATTTTCTCAATAACTTCTATATAACTAATTAGAAGTCTTAGGTAATTTTATTAAGAATTCTAATAATTAGTAGTAGTTTGTGACTACTAGCGGTGCGAATCGTGAAGGAAATCACAAGTAAAACTTGACCTAGGTTGAATATACCACGATTGTGTTAATATTATCTGTGAATAACCCGTCTCATAGAATTTAAAGCTTTTCTCAAATTGAATCTCTTAGCGATAAAGCATTAGGTTATTTGTTGAAAAAGAATTCATATATTAAGCGATTGCAATATTTGTTGATTTTTTTAGACGTAACGAAGTGTTAACACCGATTGTGGATACTTTAGGGTTATTGGTAACATGAGAGAGTGATGAAAAATATTAATGCTTAATTGAGTAACATGTGTAGTGATGGATGAAGAATTCCTTAACCAACTTTTTACTCTGATATTTCTTAAACATTTTTAATTTAGTTTTCTTTAATTTCAATTATTTTTAAACAACAAAATCCCCCCAATTCCATAAGTTTGCAAATACGATTAACAACCCATATGTCCCTGTGGATCGAATTCTTCTTATTACTACACTCTTATCTATAATTATGAGTGAAAAGAACTTAAAATAATTTTGCTTGGCTGGCAACCAACCAAATTTTGGCGTTGTTGTCGGGGAGGCATAGCGGATTGTTATTTTGCATTTGATTTCTTATTTTAGTTTTGAGAATTAATTTTTAGGTACTATTTCTTTTGTGAATGCTTAGAGAGGGAAAACCAAGTCCCATCGGTATACGTCTTCGATCAGGCACTTTACTAAAAGACTTCGTTCGAGCAGTGAACACTCCACTTCCTCCTTGTACATCAAGTGAATTCGCAGATTCAGACGTAGAGGAAGAACAAGAGGCAATGTGTGATGCTAATCCTACACTCAAGGATTTAGCTTCACACAAGCTAGATACACAGCAATGGTGTATTTACACGACATCTACATTTGATATCAAGAGAGGGTTGATCCGAGTGATCCCAAAATTCCATGAAATGGCTAATGAATATCCAAATAAGCATTTAGCGGATTTCCATAACATAGCCATGGCCATGCTAGCAGCAGAGACTGATGTCATGTTACGATCTTTTCCATTCTCCTTGATGGACACTGCTAAGGAATGGTTATACTATCTACCTTCTGGCAGTGTCACAACTTGGAATGGTTTGAAGAAACTCTTCTTAGAGATATATTTTCGTGCATCAAAGACAACTCAGATTTGCAAAGAGATTTGTGGCATTAAGCAGGTGGCAGGAGAGATATTATATGAATGCTGGGAACGTTACAAGAGATTGGTGGATAGCTGCTCGCATCATCAATTCAGTGATTTGTTGATCATCCAGTACTTCTACGAAGGTCTTCAAGCAAGTGACAGTTGGTGGTGCACTAGTGACAGGAGTCTTCTCGACTTGAGAATTGTTGAGAACGTTGGTGGTGCACTAGTGAACAAAATAGTAGCTCAAGTTAGTGAGTTAATTGAGAATATGGCAGCAAATTCTCAACAATTCTCAAGTCGCGGGTCAGAACCACTCGTCAGGAGAGTCAATGAAGTGAGCAAAGTCTCTGAACTTCGTCAACAAAAGGGAAACATGGCAGCAATGATGCAACAAATTGCAGCCGTGGTGGACATCTTTATGTGTCTAATTTATTCTGAATTTTTATAGTGTTGGAACTCAATTTCGTACTAATATTATGTTTTTATGTGTTTTAGGGAAATATATATTTTTGGAAGGCTCAAAAAATTACTAAAGGCACTTGAAAAATTGATAAAGGCACCCAAGAATAAGTGTAAAAGCACCCTAGGAATGGAGGGCTTCTCAGGTCTTCCTCGCCTTATCTGTCTAGGCTTTATTTAGTCTTGGGTCTTCACTCACTACGGGACCGGGTTAGGGGGCACCCCTTCTTCTTCACGAGTTAAGGAAATTTGGGCGGGAAAAATCAAGTTTGAAAACTGATTTTTGCTGGATTGAATTTGATGGAGTTTTTCTAAAAACATTTGTTGGATTCGGGCATAGGCTGGCCTGTTAGGACAAAACAGGACTGGTAAGTCCTTTGGATTCAAAAAAAATAACATGTATTACGTGGATTGAGAAGAAACAAGGCCACGAGAGATATTCTCAGGAGTTTGGTTTATTTTTAGAATGGTTTGACTTACTCTGAGTGTGTATGGGACGTGAAGTAGATAAATAAGGAGATTAGTCCAGCTGCAAACGCGTGAAAGAGAAATAAAAGGGAATTATTTCTCGTGAACCGAGAGAAAGGAAAGAAGATTATTTTGAGTTATTACATATATTTGGAGGCCTTGTTGAGTATAAAAGAGGTGTTGGGGTCACAACAGAGGTATATGGTGAGTTTGGAGAGAAGAGAGAGGCTACAGAGGGAAAAATCAAGAAGTTGCAGAGAATATTTTTCTGCTGCTGAAGAACACGAAGAACAGAGAATAGGCGACTGTTCCTTCAACCATCTATCATGGTTTCTTCATCACATTTACAACGAATATCTTCAGCTTTGCAACGTTTATCTTCAACTTTGCAATGTTTATTGTCATCTTTGCAATGTTTATCTTCAGCTCTCAAACACTTGCACTGTAACAGTGAGTCTGTAACGCCTATAAACGTTGCAAACTCGTTGTTTTATAATTTTTTCTCCATTTCATCTTTTTAAGCAATTTTTGATCCATGAATAAATATTTTGAGATGTTGTTTACCATGATGAGTTAATTCTCACGTAACCAAGGCAACGGAGGAAGCTATTTACGCATGAATGATGGGTAATTATTTTATTTTCTCTAGTTTAATTATATAATTCACTTAATCACTGCTTCTGTAGAGTTTTAAATTGTTTGCATAATTTTCTTAATTATTTGTAATTCAATTTGATAGGTTGTATTTTGTTAAATCAGTTGATAATCTATGCTTAATGGGTATAAATAATATTTGAGAATATGCCTGATTGTTAGTGAATTCAGAAATAAAAAGACTTAAAAGATAAATAGGATTTTGAAATATTTATAACTTCATTCAATCATGTGTAGTAGTGGAATCCAATGCCTTGGTTAATTTTAAAATATTGAAATCAATTTTTCATTTAAGTTTTCCTATTTCTAGTTTAGTTTTAATTCTTAAGTCTAAAATCAAAATCTTCACAAGTTCTGAAACAAACCCTTTCTTACCACTATCACAAACTCATCAGGTGCCATCATCCCCCCAAGGTTATGAAGAAGGAAGTGATCAAATCAATGCTATATTCCCAAATCAGCAGAGGCAACGGTATGATCCTTATTCTGACACATACAATCCAGGGTGGAGAGATCATCCCAACTACAGTTATGCAAACAAGCAAGGTGCAGCTCTCGGACCGGTTCTAAACTGTCATAGTGGTTTTCAACAACAAGTACAACAACCACAACCAGTTCAGAACTCAGAATCATCAGAGATGTTTGCCATGATGAAGAATATGACTTCAATGATGCGAAAAAAAATCAGCAAACAACTGATAATGCAATCAAAGAACTGCAAAAGCAAGTGGGCACTATAAGAATTGAGATTAATCATATGAAGGCACCAAATAGTGGGAAACTCCCTTCTCAACCTCTAAATCCGAGAGATTCTGTCAATTTTGTGACATTGAGAAGTGGTACACAAACTGTGCAACCAGAAGATTCTGAGAAGAACAAAGACCCTAAGGGGAAGGTTTTGGAGAAAGAGATTACTGACTTTTCCCAAACCGATGAGGTACCTAAAGAAAACTCTAAACCTCATGTTTCAACTAATATTCCTCCTTTACCTTTTCCTCACAGGTTTGATAACTTTAAAAAGGCGGAACAAGATAAGGAGATCTCATACATTTTCAAGAAGATTCATGTGAATATTCCACTTATAGATGTGAGTAAACAATTACCTAAATATGCGAGAATTATGAAGGACTTGTGCACCAATAAACAAAAATTGACCGGTAATGAGGTAATGAGAGTGGGGGAGAATGCTTCGGATATCTTGCCAAAGAAACTCCCACTCAAATGTAAAGATATCGATAGTTTTGACATTCCCATTGTTATTGGTAACACAAAGTTTAATAAGGTCATGCTTGATTTAGGAGCATCAGTAAATGTTATGCCTGCATCTATATATGAATCTCTTAATTTAGGTCCTTTGAAAGAAACTGGAATTACTTTAAAGTTAGCGGACCGTTCTAATATATACCCTAAAGGTATTATTGAAGATGTGCTTGTGCAGGTGAATCAACTAATTTTTTCCAGCGGATTTATGTGTGTTAGAGATGACAGGTGGATCAACTGATGTGTGTCTACTTTTACTGTTGGGACGACCCTTTATGAGCATGGCTAGAACTAAAATTGATGTGCATAGTGGGACATTGACTATGGAATTTGATGGATAAGTGATATGTTTCAACATCTATGAGGCGATGAGATATCCATGTGATGTCCACTCTTGATTCTCCATTGATATTATCGATGACTTAGCCCAGAAGATGTTTGATTTGAGTGGCGCAGATGCTTTAGAAACAGTGCTAGGAAAGCCACTTGATGAGGGTTTGGAGTATGGTGATGAGATTGAAGAAACTATTGGTTCTCTAGCCTCTTTAAGAGAAAAATCAGTATGTGAGAATGTTTTTTATATTTCTTTACAATTATCTAATAAAAAATTATTTCCATATATCTTGCAAGATTCGAAACTAGAACCAAAGCCTCTTACTGATCACCTAAAATACTTGTATTTGGGTGATAATGAAGAGTTGTCAATATAGTTTCCAGTGCATTAACTGAACTGCAGGAAAAAATACTTCTTTGGGTGTTGAGGGAGTACAAAAAGGCTGTAGGATGGACAATTGCTGATATCAAAAGGAATAAGCCCTTCTATGTGCATGCATAGAATAATACTTGAGGAAGGAACAAAGCCTACAAGGGAGGATCAACGTCGGTTAAATCCTCCGATGATAAAAGTAGTAAAGAAAGAGATACTCAAGCTTTTATATGTGGGAGTTACCTACCCCATTTCTGATAGCAAGTGGGTGAGCCCGGTACAAGTTGTACCAAAGAAATCGGGCATTACTGATGTCCAGAATGATAAGAACGAACTTGTCCCAACTCGTGTTCAAACCGGTTGAAGGGTTTGTATAGATTATAGAAAACTTAATGCAACCACTAGAAAAGATCACTTCCCTTTACCTTTTGTGGATCAACTGTTGGAACGCTTTTCTGGACACTCCCACTATTGTTTTCTAGATGGTTACTCAGGTTACAATCAGATTGCTATAGCACCTGAGGATCAATAGAAGACTACTTTCACTTGTACTTTCGGAATATTTGTATACAGAAGGATGCCTTTTGGTTTGTGTAATGCACACGCTACTTTCTAAATGTGTATGGTAAGTATCTTTTCAGATTATGTTGAAAACATTATCGAAGTTTTTATGGATGATTTCAGTGTGTATGGTGATTCATTTGACTTGTGCTTGGATAACCTTACACTAATTCTTAAATGATATCTTGAAACTAATCTGCTACTAAATTGGGAGAAGTGCCATTTCATGGTAACTCATGGCATTGTTCTAGGCCATATTATATTTTCTCAAGGCTTGGAAGATGATAAATCTAAGATTGATCTTATTCGTGCTCTAAACCCTTCCATTACGGGGAGGGAGATTCATTCTTTTCTTGGTCGCGCAAGATTTTATCGCAAGTTTATTAAATACTTTCCAAGGTTTCATCACCGTTATGCCAACTCTTACAAAAGGACTTGGTCTTTAACTTTGATGAGAAATGTTGGGCGGTATTCAATCCTCTGAAAGAACTTTTAATAACAGCCTCTATGATTAAACCACCAGACTGGAGAAAACCATTTGAGCTAATGTGTGATGCTAGTGACTACGCGGTCGGTGCAGTATTACGTCAACGTACTGTGAAGTTACCTCACACCATTTTTTATCCTTCCAGGATATTGAATGAGGCACAAAAAAATTATACGACCATAAAGAAGGAGTTACTATCTATTGTATTCGAATTGGAGAAGTTTCGTTCTTATTTGCTTGGAACAAAAATTATTGTGTATTCGGACCATGCAGCACTTAGATATCTACTTGCAAACAAGGAAGCAAAACCAAGGCTTATTCGATGGATATTGCTCATGTAATAATTTGACATAAAGATTAAAGATAAGAAAGGAATTAAGAATACAGTTGCAGATCACTTAAGTCGTCTTACTGTAACAAAGAAATTATCCCGTTGCATGAAAGTTTTCCAGATGAGCAATATTCTCAATACAGGTTGCAGAACCATTGTATGTTGATATTGTCAATTTTTTGGTTTCTAAACAAATCCCGAGAAACTTGTCTCGTGCTGAGAGAGACAAACTAAAGAGAATAGCTAATCAATACATATGGGATGATTCATACTTATGGAAACATTGTTCAGACCAAGTATTACGAAGGTGTTTATCCAAATCTAAATTTCAGTCCATCTTATCTTTTTTTCATTCTTATGCTTGTGGAGGACACTTTTGGTCCAAGAGAACCACACTTAAGGTACTTGAGAGTGGTTTTTATTAACCACTTTGTCCAAAGATGCATATATATTTTACGCTACTTGTGATAGATGTCAGAGAACGGGCAATCTAGGTGCTCGAAATCAGATGCCATAAACTCCCATACTCTTTATTAAAGTATTCGATGTTTGTGGAATTGATTTTATGGGGCATTTTGTTAATTCTTTTGGTAAATTTTATATCCTACTTGATGTCGATTATGTCTCGAAATGGGTGGAAGCTAAAGCCACCACTACTAATGATTCTAAAGTGGTTACAAATTTTGTTAAAAAAAATATTTTTACAAGGTTTGGAACTCCAAGATCCATAATTGGTGATGGAGGATCACACTTTCGAAACAGGTTCTTTCAGGGTTTGTTGAAAAAGTATAATATCATTCACAAGATTGCAACCATGTATCATCCACAAACTAACAGGCAAGCAGAAGTTTCTAATCGATAAGTAAAATCCATCCTAAAGAAGACCGTGAATCCCACAATGAAGTATTGGAGTTTACGCCTCGATGACGTATTATGGGCATATAGAACCGTATAAAAAAATTCCTATCGGGATGTCTCCCTATAGGCTTGTGCCTGGTAAATCATGCCATCTTCCAGTTGAAATCGAACATAAGGCTTTTGGGGCAATTAAGCAATGTAACATGGAGATGGATGGTGAAGGAAAGTAAAGGAAACTTCAATTCAATGAGTTAGAAGAGATTAGAAACGCAGCATACGAAAGCTAACGAATCTACAAGGAAAAGACCAAGGCTTTTCATGATAATATGATTTCTAGAAAACAGTTTACTGTTGGACAGAAAGTCTTGTTGTTTTGACACCCGTCTTAGATTATTCCCTGGTAAATTGTGTTCCCGTTGGAAGGGACCTTATGTTATCACTAATATTTTTTCTCATGGTGCAGTATACATTCAAAATTTAACCTCAGGGAACGAATTCAAAGTGAATGGTCATCGCTTAAAGTTGTACTATGAGAACTTTGTGCCTGAGAATGAGGAAGTGTTAAAACTTGTTGACGTGCTCCCTTTGGAGGAGTAATGAGGTGAATACCAATTCGGGATGATAACATTAAACCAAGCGCTAAATGGGAGGCAACCCATTGGTTTTGTATTTCTATCTTTATCTTTTTAATTTTAGTTTTTATTTTTCTTATCTTTTTATGTCATTTTAGAATTTCCCACCTTGATTTTACATTGGATGAGTCAATTTACATTGAGGATAATGTAAAGTTTAAGTGTAGGGGAGTGTTAAACATATAAAATTCTTAAGTATTCACTTTTAAGTAGAAAATTTCCAAACTTTTAGGTAGAAAATTTTCAACTTTTTTGTAACTATTTGCATGAAACCTCCAACTTTTAGATATTTTAGAGTCAATTTGTTTACTTTTAGCTACGATTACATAAATAATTCTTACCGAAATAACTGAACTTAGAAGTATTAGAGAACTATATTCGGGTTTCTTAGTTGTTGAGAGGCTAGAGATGAAAAAAATGGACTTAAACCGCCGGTGGCGAATACAGTATTAGAGAAGTTGATCATTCAATACCCATATATGATTGAGGCACCAAACCTTCAATTTTTTGTGCCTGTTTAAATTGCATGTTTAGAGTGTTTCTTCTGCGCAAACTCCGGGTAGAATGATGAGCTACCCAATATTGCACCATTTCAGCACTACGTTTTGATCTCTTGAGTGCTAATTTTATCAATCATGAGGGTGACATCAGAATTGCGAAAAAACCTTTCTTTGTAGTTTGATTTGCAGTTGGCACCACTTTATCTCTCTCTCTCTCTCGACAACAACAACAGGTCCATAGAAACACCATCATCATCAACGAGCGGAACATTATAAATTTGAAGAAAAGTTGAAGACGTTTAAGGTTTACAAGCAACGGTACAAAAAGAGCTAATTTCATATTTAAGTGAAGCAACAATACAAGGAGCATAATTTTTTATACAAGTTGAAGACTAAGTACAAGAGCGAAGAAATCAAAAGGAGTGAAGTTTTGTGAAGTTTATTATACCGAGACAATACAAGTTGTGAAGAATCAAGTGGTAAAGTCCTTTCTCCACGGCCATATTAGTTTCATTGTTAATCTTTTAGTTTTATATTTATTTTTTTTAATCTTAAAAAAATAAAAAAAAAATTATATAATAATAAGAAAAAAATATACATAAAAAATAAGAGAAGGAATATATATATATATATTTGTTTTTATTGCTTTAGTGTATATTTTTTTTTGTATTTATTTGTTAAGGCCGTGGGAAAGAAGATATCTATAAAGAAGTTCAAGCAACAAGAATTTGAGCATAAAAGAGTTAGAAATTGTCAGAGTTCTATGAAGTTCAAGAATTCATCATCTACAGTTGAAGTCGAAGACGTTTCTATGGGACGTTGTCAGAGTGGTGCTGATTGTAGATTGGGTGAGAAGGTGGGTGAGCACTCCCATCCTCGCATAGTGTTTGATTTTTCTTTCGTAGAGATCATCAGAAAATATGTATTTTTCTTCTCACGTTTCTATGAGATATTCAAATATAATTCAGAAGGTTTTTCCCTTCCCACCATTCAATGTGTGCAGGATTTCTATTTTCATTCCTTCCTGTACATATGAGAACCATAAAGTGCGTCTTTTGAGTGTAAATTCATCAAAAAATATTGGTAAGGCAGAAGTCGAACATTCGATCGCTTTCGAACCTGGATTCCTTCATATGGTGGTTTTCTCCTAACTGAGTTAATCATGAGAATAATGTTCTTTGATACATCTAACTTCTTATTATTAGTGTGCAGAAACTGTAAGTCCTTTTAGCTCTTTGGATGCACGTGCTCTCGAATTTTTGAAAGTTGGAATATAGGTTTTGTGGGTAACCTCTTGTAAAACCTCACGAGACTATAACGACACCTAGGGGGTTAAAGGCTTGTTTCACATGCTAAGTGCGACCGTATCCTCAACGAAAGGGAGTTGTTGTATTTTAAGTTAGTTTAGATTTGTAGTTTGCTCGAGGACTAGCAAAAGGCAAGTGTGGGGGAATTTGATAAATGCATAATTTACATATATTAAGTATCATTTTCTTACGCTTATTTGTTAGATTTTGTTTCAATTACTCTGTATTAGTATTACTTTTGTAGTTTATGTCTTTTGTTAGGTTACATCTCTGAAAGAAAGAGAAATAGAGCTTACAAGGGAAGAATTTCCAAATAACCAGTGAAACTCAGTCTAATCCAGGATTTTTATCCACCATCTTGTAGAAAATTGAATTACAAAGCCAACGCCGAAAGAATGAAGTCATTCCGACTTCGTATGATAAAGTTAGGAGCAAAAATAGAATTAAGGGCAAAAAGGTACTTTAAAGGGAACTAATATTGGAACTCCATCTTACGCTAAGGGGGAGACATGTTCAAAGGAACCCATAAAGACAGACGCAGACAGATAGAAAAGAGGCATAGAAATACTTTTTGACGCAGAAAAGTGTTATATGGAAAAACTAGAGGTTGCCTTGGAGCTTGGGACTATTCCCACGTATTCGGTTTGATTTATCTATTCTTCTCTAATAATTTTCCATAGTTTTTAATAAAACTATATGTAGCTCACTTTTTTATTTGGTTAGGGATGTAACCTAAAATCACAAACATGTTATTTTGATTAATGCATTGACTTTTATTCACTCTCGTATTTATTGTTCATGTTTTACCACGTATAATAATTACATGATTGTGTTCATGTAATACGATTAGTTATTTTTCATATTTAAGTCATGAATTAATTATCTCAATAACTTCTATATAACTAATTAGAAGTCTTAGGTAATTTTATTAAGAATTCTAATAATTAGTAGTAGTTTGTGACTACTAGCGGTGCGAATCGTGAAGGAAATCACAAGTAAAACTTGACCTAGGTTGAATATACCACGATTGTGTTAATATTATTTGTGAATAACCCGTCTCATAGAATTTAAAGCTTTTCTCAAATTGAATCTCTTAGCGATAAAGCATTAGGTTATTTGTTGAAAAAGAATTCATATATTAAGCGATTGCAATATTTGTTGATTTTTTGAGACTAACGAAGTGTTAACACCGATTGAGGATACTTTAGGGTTATTGGTAACATGAGGGAGTGATGAAAAATATTAATGCTTAATTGAGTAACATGTGTAGTGATGGATGGCGAATTCCTTAACCAACTTTTTCCTCTGATATTTTCTTAAACATTTTCAATTTAGTTTTCTTTAATGTCAATTATTTTTAAACAACAAAATCCCCCCAATTTCCATAAGTTTTCAAATACGATTAACAACCTATATCTCCTTATGGATCAAATTCTTCTTAATACTATACTTTTATTTATAATTATGAGTGAAAAGAACTTAAAATAATTTTACTTGGCTTACAACCGACAACAATGAATAGAACAAAGTTACATATTCATGATTTACTAAAACCCATGTAAAATATATATAAAAAAAGGAATAGTTTCCCCCTTAGGGGAAAACCTAGGTTTCGTGTGTAGAAGATGTGATATGAGAGGTAGAAGATAATAGATTACTTCAAAAGATATCTTGTTTGAGCCTTAGATATCTTCTTTTATAGCCTTCAATGCTTGGCCCTTAAGTATTCTCTCTTTCTTTAGTTTGGAATCCTTCCTGGAACCTGTATACTCAATTAAGAAGTCAATTTCGCTTCCACATATGTCCCAGGTTCGGCTAGTTCGATTGGAACACTTCCTAGCCGAACATCTCTCTGTAAACTCTTCAAAATATTGATTTTTAGGGTCCAGGTTCGGCTAGGTCGAGTTGGTGAAGTTCCTAGACGAATCTTTCTATGTAGACTTAAGTCTTTCAAGTGAAAAAATCTTGGTTTGAATGAGTTCATTTTTCCTTCATCTTCCTTCATTTGTAGCACTTTATTCCCTTAACACTTTTTAAGCCATTCCTACTTCTTTTGGTTGAATTGTCCTAACATGAGAAACAAAATACAAAACAAGAGTAATACAAGGTAGAATGTAAGAAATATAACCAAAACAAGTATGGAATTGATACTAAAACCATGTAGATTATGCATCTATCATGTCACTTCTGACAGGTCATTGCTTAGAGTTGATCGCTCACATTCACTGCTTAAAGCTCATCCTCACAGCCAATTGCTTAGAGCTCCACTCTCACAGCCAATTGCATAGAGGTCATCGCTCATAACTTACTACTTACAACTAATCGCTTAGAGCTCATCACTCACATCTTATTTATCAGATCTCAACGCTCAGGACATGTCTAAGACATTATTAGAGCTCAACACTCAAATCATATCAATACACCAGCGACAGAACGTTACCCGGGTAACTTTAGTACTAGTGCGATTGTTACTCAGGTAACGTTGGCACCAACACTCTCGCACCAGCGCCAACGCCACCCACGTAACATTAGCGCTATCATCACTTATTGCTAACAGCGCCAACCATCTTCCCAGTTATGCTCAAGCACAGTTCGTCGAGGATGCATGACTGCCCAAAATTCGTTACTCGAGGACTCGACAATGCCCCATCTTTCTCTCTTGGAAGCCTCGTTACTCGAGGGCCGATCTTCGAGAAGACGTCACGACCTAGCACCATTCCTAATTGAAGCATCATTGCTCCAGCGTCGAGCCCTGATGACGTGTCGCTAACCTATCTTCGCTCTTTCTGGACGCACCATCACTCGAGGAGCCATCCCTGAGGACACTACCCACGGCGCTGGCCTAGTGCTAGCGCCAGCTTCTCTACATCACTAGCGCTAGAATCTTCTGGAGACAAGTGAGTATCTCTTTTGAGTGGTAACCATGTCTTCTGCATTTTAGCCAAAACCTCTTGTATTTGCATCAGGTCGAATGTGTTGAGCGAAGCTTGAGTGTTTCTGGTACTTTCGACAGTAACGTTACCAAAATGAAGTGTGGTGGTGGCGCCAGTGGTGGTGTTGGTATGAGGAGGGTCAGTAATAGTAGAAGTAGCTTCAGAGCCACCTCCACCAGTATTACCAGAATTAAGATTATGATTAGTTACTGACCCTAACCTAAGATCAACCATTTTGAATAGTTGAAATATTGGCTTTGTAATCGAGAGGTTGATCTCCTACTGTGGTCGCCAATTTTTTTAGGGTGAAAATATATTGTACTGAAAATAATACTTTATATAGGTTTGAGATCAAAATTGTACAAGACGATCCTTAGTGTGTGTTGTAGCACGTCAAAATTATATTCACTTTCTCACTTATAAAATATTTAGATTAAGTATCTGGTAAGAAACATTAGTTCCACGGGAGGCTATTGTTGTTATTCGATTTCAATTTCTTAAGTAACAAGGGAGGATTTTTTAGAATTTATGAAAGTAATAAAAACTAAAACAAAAGCAAAAGAAAAGTAAATAGTTGAAAGTAATCAAGATGGTGAAGATATTGGTTAAGAGATTGTATCATTCACAAACATGTATTGTATCAATAATTAGAATTAGTGTTTAATTTCTCATTGTTACAAACCCTAGAATACCTTGATCGCAAGAATATCTCATGTATTTCCAAGTTCATCACATATACAATAAAAGATGCAAGAATGAATTCTATTTAGAGAACAACCCAACATGTAAAAGAACTAATTAAGTTTAATTCCCCATGAGCATTACGTTTTGTTAAATAAGGCTAATCAATGTAACTGAACGTGGAAAACATACTAATTCAATTTAACAAAGGTTATGATTCATATGTGATTGGTAGGATGTATCACTACAAGCAACAACCACACTTATGCTACTTGAAATCAGAATTCGTCAATTTTTACGTATTGAAAACCTAATTTAGCTTTAGATATGAAAATAAGTTAAATTAATTCCGGACTCAACCAACGAAATGTTCAAATCATGCAAGAGTGATAAACAATGAATCACAAATGACAAATATTGAGACAAAACTAATATCTTAATCAAATACCAAGTTTGAGAAATCAACTTTAATCATTAACCAATAACATGTATTTAGCTACTCATAGCTATGGAGTAGTTCATCACAATATAATTGAAGTAAAGAAAATAAAAACCAAAGCAAACCCTAGAAGCGTATTGCGGCTTTCTCCAAACTCCTAGCTCCCCAAAAATAACCTTGTGCCTCTGGAAAAGATGTGTCCTCTTTTTGTGAGCGTGACTGCTTATATATACTCTAACTTATAATACCCTGATCCTAAAATATCTCAAATTCTCTAAATTTCATAATCTAGGTCGCACAACTCTAGGTAAGCTTGCCAAAGACTAACCTTGTCTAGACCATACTCACAACAAGAAGTCAGGCCTCAAGTAAAGCCAAATTACTTGCTAACACAGCATGGAAGCACTCACACAATCTCCTCCATCATACCAGTTCAGCTAAACATCCTGCAATGCTACTTCCAAGCAAACTTCACATTATTCACTGAGTTTTGTACATGGCCACCAACTGCAGACAACATTCATCTTAACATGAGCTCCTAATTCTCCTTGTAATGCCCAGGTTAAATCACCTTCAGCCATTCCAGCTTCACAACTATTCCACCACCAACTGCAGTACACCACCAACACACTCAGGCAACACAAACTGCATCTAAGCTCCATGCTATATCCAGTTCCAACTGCAATTGAAATCACAGTTGCTAAACCACAACTCAAATCCCAGTTGTAACACTCATCTCATACATCTGCAGTTCAATTCTTACCCACTCAAACACAGCCAATTCCTGCCAGTAATCTTCTAAGCTTAGCACTTCTAAACCAACCCATTACAACCAACATTCATTCTTAACTTGCTGTAGACTCAAATCCATCCACCACTGCAAATCACAAGCACCATCTTCTTGTCTGTTTCAAAACCCATTCTAGATCTTCAATTCAAAACCCATTTGCAACTTGAATCTGACCTTCATCTTACTGGTACTCTTGACTGAAACCCATGGATCATCTTCATTTCAAACACACAAAGCAATTAAACCATAGAACTCTCTGCAATTTCTTTTTTCTACCCGACCTTGAACTGCAACCACTCAACTAGATTTTCTCGTCTGACCTATCAATTCCAATGGTAACAGATTTTATTTTTCTCTGCAACTTCAAATGGACAGCGTCTTCATCTCTGCCAAGATTCATCCTCCTTTTTTTTCCTCTCAAATTCTTTCTTGCTGCAACATCGACCACCATAGATTCAACACCTTCTCTTGCTCTCTTTCTCGAGCTCAATCTCTCAACCACTGACGAGTTACATTTATCTTCCTAACTATTTCTCCGACCCATAGATGCCCACGTAAAAGGAGTTGTTGCACGGATTAAATACCCAAAGAAGAGAAAGAAGGGAATCGACTCCCAATTTGACCTTAGCTTCTTAGGTTAAGACACTTTAAGGGGATTTTTTTTTTTTTTGTAAATTAGACTAATATTAAAAACCAGTGATGACTGGAACTAGCCCATTAGAAGTTACCCTAGACAGGGATGTTCCACCAATGAAAGTCCCAAACACCAACTTCAAGAGAGTCTAGGGATGTTCCACCAATGAAAGTTCCAAACTTCAACTTCAAGAGAAGTACAGAGGATGTAAAGAAAAATACTAGGAAAGAAATTGGATATACAGATGTTGCTCGTTCAAACCTTGGCAAAGAAAAAACTCCCTAAAAAGATAAAATTATATTCATAATTCTTCAAGACCAAAGAAATTCTTCGTTCTCCATCGGTACCCAATGAGTTGTCTTCTAATGTTGATATATGTATGTCTCCACAAGCAAGTTGTGGAAGTTGAGCATCGTCACTTGTAATAAAACTATCAATGTATGGTCCTGCTCCCTTCTATTAATATCAAGACTAATAGGAGTGTCAAGGCGACGTATACAGGATGTGATATTCGTCCTCTTGGCGATTGAGAATAACGGTTTAGCCTTTTCTGCAATCAAGAACTTATAAGATGAGAAATGTATCTCCAAAAAAATTCATTTAAAGTCGCGGTTTATAAAACCGGACCAAGAAAATACATAGCCAAAATTGATTTCAACATCATGTATTTTCACAAGAGATTTCATATTTCCATGAAAATTAGAACTACTCATGTAAAATAAATTAAAAATTAGCATTTTCACAATAACTAACATAAGAATAAGAATAACTATTATTTGAGAAAAAACAGAAAATCAGGCAAATAGAAAAGGCAAAAATAGGCAAACCTCTGATAAGGAAACAGATTGATGATGAAAACTAAGGAAAAAAATTCCAGAATCCTAAATACTAAATATGAGGTTGTTTTCTACTGATTATAATATTAAAACTTTAAGCTTAACTACTACTCTAAGTAAAGCTTCTCTTTAAGTCACTAGTTGAACAAATTGGCAAAAAATAAACTCAAAAACAAATTATCAGCTAAATATTTGTGTGACCACACTAGTGAACTTGATATGTAGACATCATAGATATAGAGGAAAAGAAGCTAAAGTTTAAATAATTTGAGTAAATAGTGAAAAAATGGCCCTTGTATAGCCAAACCACTCAATATGTTGAGGCCTGGATTCTTCTTTACTTCGAGATTTAAACACCAGCGAAAGTGTATTCCCTTAACTTACCATAAAAAAACAGAAGAGAAAAAACGAGAGAAAATTGTAAGGAGAAACAAATGTCTGTACTTGCAAAACTTTGGGTTTGTAGAGTCAACAGAGCAATGTCTAGATTTGAGATTCTTATAGGCCAAAAATGATTAGCAAAGGCTAAAATCTAATTAAGTTATCTAACTAACATACAAGAGCAAATTAGAAACTTACTATCAAGGAAAGTATAATAACAAAACATTAGGGTATAAGAACAGAACATTCTAAAAAGGGTTAAGGCCTCTTCCCTATAAGATTGTCCACAAAACTAGTAAGCACGGGAAACACAACATCAAAACAATTGGAAAATAACAAACATAAAAAAGAACGGGGGATAAGGAACAGAGCATGTAAAGGTTTTCACAAAACAACAGTCATGAACAAAATCATATGTCAACAAATGATATAGCAACATAATATCAAATTCTACCAAATAATACTATCTGTATCAGAATTGAGGCCAGAAGGAAAAAGAAAACAAACTTATCTGAATAGAGACTTAAAACAACCATTTTGAAAAAAAAAAATTGAAAACCATTTTGAAAAAAATAATAATTTGAAAACCAATTTTGAAAACAATCTTAAAAAAAGAAATGGCACTACAAAGCGATCAGAAACACATAAACAATATTGAGACCTTAATAGAATTTCGATAAAAGTGAACGAATAACATAAGATGATCCATGCTAGCTAGAACTAACTTAAACATCTCTCTTCAATGCCTAATTAAAATTGATAAAATGAAAAACCAATTAAACTATGAAGTTCAACTTTACTAGTCTATACTTGTTACCTCAAGACATCCCCAAACCCAAAATAAGATTTTACTAAAGAAGATTTCAGAAACAAAAGGCAAATAAGAAATTATCACATCCAAAACCCCAATTAACAGTCAGGTACCTAAATCATCCCCAAAGAAAAGAGAAACAGAAGAACAAAGCAAGAGAGAAACAAATATCATCATTATTACCAAGCATTAGAACAATCTAGTTAAAGCCTAGGGTAAAGAGAACATCTAATAGCAGACTCATTCCTCAAAAAGAATAGCGCGAAAAAAAACAAAATACCCTATTTGCAGATCCATACCTCAGAAGGAAGAAGATAATATTAGGGATACTTCAGACAAAACATAAAGCAAAACAAAAAGGATTACAACCCAATCCTCAACAGGAAGAGTGCAAGAAAAAAAACAGACATGATTTTAGTTAAACAATATTATAAGTTCAGATTTGGTTAGGATTATTATAATTACTTTATATCTCAATTTTTAGGGACTGGATTCAGTACAGTAGGTTCAGTTATGAAACAAAAAGAAAGGCAGATTATCAGAGCATAAATGAGATAAAGATAACAGCACACATATAAGGGAAAAAACAAATAGAGGGAAAAAACTATCAAGATCCAGAGAAAGCTATATTTTGGAGGACATATCAACTTCCTCACACAATCTCAACGGAAAAAAGACTTGAAGACACATATAAACCTCTAGGAACCAAAACAGAACATGAATAAGCATCAATAATCATAACACAGAAATCGGATTAGAATTTTAAATTTTCTTATATTTTGAGGTGAAGATCTAACCAAAGAGCATTTAAACGTTTAGATGTAAATTGATTAATATTTAAGAAAAAAAAATAATTAGTTTTTAGGATGAGCTCAAAAGGTTTACTCAAGATTTTAATGATTTTAAGGTTTTAATGCAGATTTTAAAGGGTTTACTGAAGATTTTTAATGGTTTCAAGAACAAAAAAAATGCAGTAGATCGAATCAAATGAAAGTATTACTCACCATTAAGCAGCATGAATCCCACATAAGACTCACATAGAAACCAACAGGAGAAAACTAGATCTACTAAGAATGATTAACAAGAAGAAGGAAGAACAAAAAAACGAGACAAATTTTTTTTTATAGAAAAACCAAACTTCTATGCATAATGCTCAGAACCGTTCCTTGTAGCTCGTAACTTTTAACACCCAAAGTTTACAAAGAAAATACTCCATTTTTGGAGAAGAGAAGCGAGAGAGAAAAGAAAAAATGGAAGAAAAAAGAGGAGAGAAAAAAAACATTGTTATGGAGCTTTGAGGGGATTTAGGCACCCCACAGTCGGACACCTCCCTGACTAAAACTAGTCATCAAATTGAATGGCTTGGTTGGACCTTAGCATATGGCCCGCTGCGAATAACATCTGCCAGTGAAATGACAATTTTTCTTTTTTGAAATTTTTTATTCTTTTACCCCAAATGACTTCAAAACACCTACAAAATAAAAAACAAACATAATATACACAAAATACAAGAGAAATAGCAAAGTAAGCATAACCAATTGAAATAGTCTAAACCAATAAATGGTCGTTCACGTCTTTCTTCGGTCATAAAGGTGGAGATGAAGGGTTGATCTTAGGAGAGGGAAGTAGAAAAGGTTAAGAAATCACAGTGTGGTAGTGTGTAGTTAAAGACTGGATTATCTCTGGGATAGATCTTTGTTATGTTCTTGTTTCGAATAGATGAAGTCTTCTATTTTATAGTCTTATTGTGAACACACTGATTTCTCGTAGGTTGTGGAAGTTGTGAAGAGATAAAGAAATGATGATCGTGGAGATTGTAGTGGAATCATGCCTACTAAGTCAGGAGGACTGTATGGCATTACTCCTCATCCTCTCGACTACTCCTAACAGTCCCGCTACTTATTACCTTCTTGTTGTGGATGTGTTTCCACATCGCATATTGCCTTAGACCGCCAGAACAATACCCCAATAATAAATCTCCCATGTAATGTATTTGATATCTCGTATAAAATAGTGAAGTCATGGACTATAACTATTTTGATTAAGTTAAGTTAATAACCTGTTAAATTAGTGAGGCAGGTCGCTCATTTCACTAAGTGTAAAGTATAGTGAAAATAGTAAATTTAGTAGTCATTTACTAGCTTAAAAGTAGCATGGAATAAATTTAGTGTTTGAAGTCAAAATTACGCAAGAGTTCCCAATAACCGAAAATGGCTCTCTCGAAGACCAGGCGAAAGAGGCTTGACACACTACTCTTGTGAACATGATAGGGAAGAGTAAGGCGCTATCATTAGGCTAGCGCCACAAGAGGCGCATCACTGGCACTAGGCGGGCGCCAAGGGGAAGGTGGCGCTGGCAATTGGCCAGTGCTATAAACTTGACGCGTACTCGAGATCATGCATTAGGCCCACAGTGTGTTTTCGAGGGAAGCACTAGAAGAGTTATAGCACTGGCTTTCAGCCAACGTTGTGAGCTTCAGTCACTCCCTTGAGGACCGAACATTGGTCTAGGGAGCTAACTCGAGGGTTGGCTAGGGTTTTGAGGCTGCTTCCTCGAAGACTTGTTGTTGAGCCATGACGCGTCCTTGATGATCGAATATTGGATTGGAACGCGTTCTTAGGGACCGGCCATTCAAACTGGAATGTTTCCTCGAGAACAGGGCACTAAGCTAGGATACTTCTTCGAGGATTATACATTAGCTAGTCCCAGGATGTGGCCTATTTGGACGTTGTTTATTATTAATGTTGTTTGAACATTGATACATATTCGAAACAAGTTCAAAGAATTCAGCCGTGAAAGTTATGCGACTTGAGACTAGTTCGATAAGGCATAAATATATGTATGAATTCCGTCTGTTTTGTAGATTTGGAAAAGTACGGATTTCCAAGAACGGGAATCTTATGATATGATAATTATCCATGCCCGAAACGTATTTTGATGCCTGAAAGTGGATAGGATGGTCCTTACATAAGGATTATATTGCTCCAAAATTCTATGAAATACAAGATTCTCATTGAATGGTAAAAATCTAATTATTGTTTTTTATGCTCAAGGAATTTTTTTACAGTCTCTTCTAGAGCAAACAGAGTAATCGAACTCTATAGGTTCAATATAGAAAGCGTGTAGCTATTCATAGAGACTGTATTCTTGATTCTTTTGTAGAATATATGTAGAAATACAATATTTCATATTTTGATATAAAGTTTGAAATATACGCGGATATTTCTATGTTTCTGTTGCGGGCAGAGGGAATTTTATAATTTTATCCCTTATAAAAAATCCACCATCAACACAAGGACCATCTATATGCTGACTAGTTTGTATGACAAATTTTAATTGTGCTTTCTTGTTTCCATTAGCGAGAGCACCATACATGCAATTTAGAAAAATATTAGATCTAGCATCACTATCGAGCTCACAATTAATGATATTGTAGGAAAAGTTAACAATTTTCATATCCACACCATATTTCCATAGCAAACAAAGTCCTCTAGAGAGACCAACATAATTAACTATCGTGTTATTTGGGTAGTTCAAAGGATTTATGAAATTGAGCATTTTTTCGTAAGGTGTTTTAGTATCGGATAAGAATATAATAAAAGGATCATTAATTGTAATCAAAGACTTCAAGTGACCTCTTGTGTCTCTGTTACCATAACCCTGAATATTCCAAGATAAAATCCTCATTTTGTATAAAGAATAAAAATTATACAAAACTAAATGATGCAGATAAAAATGCAGAACAAACAAAATTAACCATTTTTTAAACTTGATAGAACTAGAAATTTGAAGATTATAAAGGGGAAAGGGTGTTACCAGTTCTGCAAATTCTCCTTGGTAGTGTGAAGAGAGCTCCCTTATGTCAACAATCATCTCCTCACTTCCATCCATTACCACACCCTCTATGTGTACAAGAGACTTATTGTGTGAAGTTGTATCCACTTTGCCACTTATGTTCAGAATACGAGTGGCTAGAACAAGGAATTTTAGAGAAGGATTATTAGGCATAAGATTGTCATCTTGGTTTCCAGATCTTTTGTGTTGTCTAGTAACATCATATTCACCAATATCCTATTTAGGATCCCCATAAATGCTAAAGTATTGGTTCCTGTCAGCATCAGTAATAGTATCTTGGGCTTCATAGGATTCAATTTCATTACAGTAGGTCTCAAATTATTCTTTAGTCATAGTTTGAACCACCAACTTTCCAACAACAGTAGTATAATTATCATCATCATGGTCCATAATGTAGCATTGGTCATACAGACTATGTGACTGTTTTTTCCAATGATACCTTACCCATACAACTCCACCAGCTGTAGTGTTCCACCAGTCTACCTTCTTTAGTGGTTTTCAAAGTTTTATTTCCACTCTTATTTTTATCATGTTACAAACCTTGTCATGCAATATTTTGGATCAATCTAGATTTTTTATTTCCAAAATCAGCAATTGCTTCCTCCACCACTGCTTCATATTGATGTTTTAGTAACAGGTTTTTGAATTTAATATTCCTTTCTTGATGTGTGAAACTCCATTCTTCAAAAGGTATTCCTGTATTATACCTTTTTCAATGATTGAAGACATCTTTTGATGTTCCATGGAGATTTCTTTAGGATGTCATCTTGGTTCTTCTCTGAATTCAGTTTAAAGATAAAAACGATTTCTTTCCAAGACTCATCTTTTTATACTTTTTCCAAAGTAAATTGATCTCTTTTTTGACATCTTTGGTTTCAATAATATCAACATACAATATCTTTGCAATTAGAGTATTCGACCATATATATGCAGTTTCACTTAGATCTTTTAAAGATCCAATATCCTTACGAATGTGTTTAGAGACCTCTCAATAATGCTAGTGGTTTTAAGTTGGTTGGCAATACCAGAAACATGCTCACTTGAGTTAGAAGCCATGTGTTTGTAATTGATCAGGGGGATAATGAATTGCAAGTATAGAGTTGCGACCTTTGGGGAAAGGTTTGAGAAATTTTTTTCCTGGAAATCAAAGTGAGGTTATGAACAAAAATAGTTGGTGAGGAAATTTTATGTTTCCTAAAATTGGGTTTAGGATCTTGAAAAATTTAGAAAGAATTTTGGCTACGACTGGAGGAAAAATTATACTTGGGAGGTAATTGCGGGGGGAAATTAGGGATCCAAATTTCTCGGTTGCTTATGGGGGGAATGTTTGAATTTTGAAATGTATTGAATTGAGAGAATTGATGCGTGTCGTAGGTGCAACAAATTACTTTAGATATTTCCTACCGATATTAATAAGTAATATAGAGGTAGTAAGGATCGTTCCCACGAGAAGTTGTGAATTGTTATTCATATTTGACTTCTTATGTAATCAAGGGGGGTTGTAATGAACTAAAATAACTAAACTAACTAAATAAAAACGAAACAAATAAAGATTGAGATTAAGGTGAGAAAACACTGGTTAAGGATTCCATCTTCCGTCGCCAATCATGCTTCCCAATCGATTAGGATCAACATCCAATCTCTCTTCATACCAATAGCCTAGAGCACCCCATCGAGAGCATACTCCGGTAAATTCCTTATGTCATCACATACCATAACGATGAATATATGAATAATACTCAAAGAATAACCTAATGCAATGTGCTATTAAGTTTAATCCTCTAAGAGTGTTAGGTTCTTTGAATTAGGCTAACTAATGCAATATAAGTACTACGAGTAATCTATTTAACATTGGTCAAACTTCTACATGCAATCACACGAAGGTTTTGTATACAATCGGTAAACACACTATGATACTTGTAACCGAGTTTATTGACTATTCCGTATCTCCAAAATTTAGTTTAGTTTTAGATATGAATATGTGTTCACTTACTATGCATCCTCAACAAACACACCTCAAATCATACATGACGATATTAAAAATAGAACATGAACAATAAAAAAAAATCTTTAACATCAATAATAACCAGCCAGATTGATTCATATGTTTAGGACATCCAACTCATGGATTTACTAAAACCCATGGAAAATATACAAAAAAAAAAAGAATGGTTTCCTCCCAAGGGGAAAACCCTAGGTTTTTGATGTAGAAAATGTGATTGAGAGGTAGAAGATAAAATATTACTTAAAAGATAAGATTATTGGAGCCTTAGATGTCTACTTTTTATATCCTTCAATGTTTGTCCCTCAAGTATACTCTCTTTCTAGGGTTTAGAATCCCATTAGAACTAAGTTTCACCGTTCTCTAAGGTTTGGAATCTTTCTGGGACCGTGTTTTGCTCGTTTTAGAAGTCCATATACATTCCAAGTACTCCGCCTACGACTAAGAATTGTTCCCACGACCTAGCCATAGAAAACTAAAATTTTTTGGGTGATTTTCAGGGTCACTTACGGTTGGGTCGAGCAAGGAAATTCCTGGCCGTAAATGGACCTGGATTTCACTTTTCTTTCCTCTACCGTTTCGGTCATAACTTCCTCATACGATGTACGATTGATCTTATTCTTTTTGTGTTGGCTTCATCTTTCAATTATCTTCAATATGATGATAAGAAATTCTGGATTTTCAAGATTGAAATTGGTATTTGTCCCTTCTTCACTTGTAAAACTTGACTTCCTTGTTCATTTCATGTTGTAATGAACTCATTTCTTCTTCTTTCGTTGAATATACTTCAAAAACCCTAAGAAACTCATAAACAATCAAAATCAAAGAATAATAATATGAAAAATAACGAGAAAGCAATGAATTAAAGTATCAAACTAATGCAAATAATGCATCTATCAAATTCCCCCACACTTTCCTTTTGCTAGTCCTTGCGCAAACTACCTAACTAAAACTAAATACAACAAATCCCTTCCGTTGAGGATACGTTTAAACTTGGCATGCGTAACAAGTATTTAAACCCATAGGTGTCCCTAGTGGACGAGTATAGTCTCGTGAGGGCTTATAAGAGGTATACCCACAAAACCTAAATTCTAACTTTTAAAAATTCCAGAGCATCTGCATCCAAAGAGCTACAAAGACATAAAGTTTTTGCACACTAACAATAAGAAGTTAGAATTATTAAAGAATATTATTCTCATGCTTAACTCTTGAGCTAGGAGAAAATCACCATATGAAAGAATCCAGCCTCAAGAGCGATCGAATAAGCATTTCGCCTCCACTTATGCCTCACCAATAGGGTTTTATAAAGTTGCACTCAAAAAATGCACTTTATGGTTCTCATGTGTGCAGGCAGGATTGAAGATATAAATAATGCACACGTTGAATGGTGGAAAGGAAAAGTAACCTTTTGAATCATAATTTATTATCCCATAGAAACGTGGGACGAAAAGAACTTTTTTTATATAATCTCTAAGAAAGGAAATCAACTATTATGCAAGGATGGGAACGCTTACTTATCTTCTCTCCCGATTCACAATCAGCACCACACTCACAACAAATAGAAATGTTTTCGGCTTCAACTGTAGATGATGAACTCTTGAACTTTGTAGAACTTTGACAATTTGTACCCGTTTTTCTTCGATTCCTTGTTGCTTGAAACTTCTCAATAGATTTCTTCTTTCCTATGGCTTTGACTAATGAAATACCTCACTAACTATGAAATTAAAATGCATATCTTTTTGTATTTTCATTTTTTTTAATTATTGCTATAAAAAGATAACAACTACAATAATAATGAAAATGAAATTAACATGGCCATGGGGAAAGGACTTAAGCACCTGATTCTTCACAACTCCTCTTACCTTGGTATCATATAAACTTCAAAAACTTACATCTTTTGCTTTTCTTTATTTTCACTTTATTTTATCTTCACCTTTGATATAGAATTTTGCTCATCTTTTTGTTGCTTGCAAACCTTGATTGTATTCAACTTTCTTCATAATTTTGATGACACTCCGCTTGTTGATGATGATGTGTTCTATTGCTGCTTTGTAGAGAGAATGGTGTCAACTGCAAACAAGACTACAAGATAGATTTAGAAATTCTGATGACACCCTCATGATTGAGAGAATTAGCACTCAAGAGATCAAAAAGTAGTGCTGAAGTTGGTGCGAAGTTGGGTAGTTCATCATTCTACCCGGAATTAGCGTAAGATGACACACACTCTAAAGGACAATTTTTAGACAGTACAAAGAATTGAAAGTCTGGTGCCTCGCTTGATGTAATAATAGGTAGTCTCCACTAATGATTGAGCAGCTCCCTAATACTGTATTCTCTACCGGCAGTTTAAGTCCCTTTTTATGAGCTCTAGCCTCTCAACAACTAAGCAACTCGAATGTCATTCCCTATTACTTCTAAGTTCAATTATTTCGATGAGAACTTTGTATATAGACTTAGCTAAAAGTATACTAAGTGACTCTAAAATCTAAAAGTTGGAGGTTTTCATGCAAATATGTACAAAAGTTTTAAAAATTCTAACTTCAAAAGCGAATATTAAGAATCTATATGCTTAATCACTCCCCCACACTTAAACTTTATATTTTCCTCAATGAAAATTGATTCGTCCAATGTAAAAGTCAAGGTGGGAAATCCTATAATATGATATGAAAAACTAAGAAAAAAATAAAAGATAAGGATAGAAATACAAAACAATGGGTTGCCTCCTATTCGGCGCTTGGTTTAACGTCATCATCCTGACCATCTGGTTATTGTCCATAGACCAACAATCTGAAAATCTAGGGATCCGCCCACATAACAATCTGCAATTCTAATAACAACTTTATACAAATATTAGCATATGATAGTACCACAAAAATCATTATCAGATGGAAGTTACCCTTACACTTAGTCCTTTCTACACTTGGAAGTATATATAAAACATAGAATTCAGGAACTTCTACAGGTTTCTCAAGGGTAACCTGCACAGTGTTAGAATCAAGCATCTCTAATGGTGGATAGTTGGAATCAAAATAATTCGTTAAAACTTTGGAAGCACATAACTCCAATCCTAAGTGAGGTATTTTCCTAAAAGTTGGGCTAACAACTTCTTGAGAAACTACTTCGATTAGAGGAGGAGGATAAAACTATATAGAATTATGCAAAGGATTAGACAAACCTTCCACTATCTCTTGTAAAATTTGTTCAAGACTTGTGAAGATTTGGTTTTAAATTTAAATTCTAACGCTAAAATAGCAAAACTCAAATAAAATTGATAACAAGGTTGAGAGAAAACTGAGGCTAAGATTTCACTATTTTCTAATTTTTAAAGTGATTTAATTCAATAATTATAATTATGCAATTAATACGTTTAATTTGATTCTAAAATATTGCAACAAGTAGATTTTCAAAATAACAATTGTATATCGAAAGCATGGAACATCAAAAACCCTAGGCCAAGCATGTACCATCAAAAGAAACCACAATTGTTTAATAAAAATTATTAAATCAATTTTTTAACCAAGGAAAATAATTATAAAAGAATTGTATAAATTAATTAAATAAATATTACCACATAATTTCTGGAAAAATAACTTCCTTCATCGCCTCAGCAATGGGGTTTAGCTCCTCATATTGGAAACACACTCAAAATACTGATTCATATCTCAAATAGTGTTTACAAAGATGAAAAAGAGAAATTAACACAGAAACTGCAACGTTTATAAATGTTACAAATTCACTGTTACAATCAAGTGTTGCTAATTTGATTTATGCGTTGCAAATGCACAGTTACAGATTTTTCAGAGAAGAATGACAGTTTGAGGCTGCCTTATGTTCTTCGTGTTCTTGAGCAGCAGCAGATCTCTGCAACTCTTGATTTCTTCCTTGTAGCCTCCCTAATCTCTCTCAAACTCTTTATATCCTCTTGTATGACCCTAGCAACCTATTTATACAACACATGACTCCAAATCATGTAAAACAATCTTCATTAATTGCTCTTATTCTCCACGGCTAGATTATGGAAATAATTCCTTTTTATTCTCCTTCACGCGTCTAAAGTTTTCAAACTCATCCAAACACGAGACCAGCACGTTCTAGATTGCTTCCAACTCCCTCCAGTCCACACACAAATTCTAAAAATAACTCAGAAAAATCCCGAGAATATTTACGTGCTCTGTTTTACTCCAACTCGATTATCTAGCCCAATTTGATTGAATCCAACAACCATACCATCTTTGTTTAGCCCAAAAAGATCCATCCCAACCAAATCCAACGATTGAATCTCTTCCAAACAATTCCAAAAATTGAACCCTAATTCTGCTGCTATTTTCCCGCCATTTTTCTGTTTGAATTTTGAGAAGAAGGTGGTGTCCCCCTATCCGCTAATAGGGTCCCTTTAGCAGTTTCCCTCTGGGTGCCTTTATCAAATTTTCGAGTGCCTTTGTAAATTTTTCTTGGGGTGCCAAATATCACTTTTCGAGTCAATTTTTCCACAAAAGTTTCTTTCCAAAAAATACCTATAAAGACATAAAAACACATTATTAGTACAAAATTGAGTTCTATCAAAATTAAGAATTGAGACAAATTAGACACAAAAATGTGTCTATCATGGTCCTCTATCAAACTTTTCAACCAATCTTCGTCAATTTCTGTCTCAACCAAATCTCGGCATCAACGTTATCATTATATTCCTTGGCAAGCTCAATTGGGTCTTCCGTAATATTATCAATCTACCCTTATTCTCAAATATTTCATCGTCATCGATATCAGACTCTTCGTCAGAATCTTCATCGACCTCATATTCTCCATTAGCAAAACGTCGTTTGAATTCCATATGTATGGTGCTACTAATTTCTTGGAGAATTTCTTCTGGTCCTCCGTTATCTTCCAGTTGATATAGTTTTTTCGAGAGTTTTCTTATGTTTACACGTTTTCCACCATTACTTACAATAGGATTACTAATCCACGACTCGTCCCATTGAATGGGTGAATGACTATAAACACGATCAGGGGTCGGGTAAGTTATATTTTTGTAGAATTCGGTTGGTATAGCGTTCTCTCTATCAATTGTTGGACCAAGCCGGTCTAATCTCTGTTGCATATCCTTTAATTGATCTAGAACCTACATACAACTTGAGTGGAGCCAATTAGAAGTATAATTGTCCCACATTCTTTGTGGTTGTTGACCTACATACCCACCATAAGGTTGTTGGCATGTATGAGAATAACCAAAAGATTTCGTAGGGTATTGACCAAAACCAAAGGGTTGATTCTGATTGTATCCCATGGTCGGTTGGAAGTTATCGAAAAATTGAGAATTATAACTAAACTGATTACCACCATAATATGCATGATCTTGTGCATCATACATGTTATTTTGTAAGGAAACATGATGATGACACACAAAGAGTAAGAAGGAAAAAAAATATAACTAAAAATCTAAAAAGAAAAATAAAAGTGATGTACATAACCTGTTTTCAGAATCTACCTTTCGTTTTTAACGATGACGAATTCCACCAATGAGTTGTTTCCACCACGAAAACTTAAAACCTGGAAAACACTAAGATAAAAAATTAAAATAAAACTAAAAAGAAATCTCAAACAAAAACAATTGATATTGTTCCCCGGCAGCGGCGCCAAAATTTGATGCGTGTCGTAGGTGTAACAAATTACTTTAGATATTTCTCACTGATACTAACAAGTAATATAACGGTAGTAAGGATAGTTCCCACGAGGAGTTGTGAATTGTTATTCATATTTGACTTCTTATGTAATCAAGGGGGGTTGTAATGAATTAAACTAACTAAACTAACTAAATAAAAACGAAATAAATAAAGATTGAGATTAAGGTGAGAAAATAATGGTTAAGGATTCCATCTTCCGTCGCCAATCATGCTCCCCAATCGATTAGAATCAACATCCACTCTCTCTTTATAACAATAGCCATAAAGCACCCCATCAAGATCATACTACGGTAAATTCCTTATGTCATCACATTTCATAATGATGAATATATGAATACTACTCCGTGAATAACCTAACACAACGTGATATTAAGTTTAATCCTCCAAGAGCGTTAGATTCTTTGAATTAGGCTAATCAATGCAATATAAATACTACGAGTAATCTATTTAACATTGGTAAAACTTCTACATGTAATCACACGAAGTTTTTGAATACAATCTGTAATCACACTATGCTACTTGTAACCGAGTTTATTGACTATTCTGTATCTCCAAACTTTAGTTTAGCTTTAGATATAAATATGTGTTCACTTACTATGCATCCTCAACAAACACACCTAAAATCATACATGGCGATATTAAAAGTAGAATATGAACGATAAAAAGAGATCTTTAACATCAATAATAACCAGCCAGATTGATTCAAATGTTTAGGACATCCAACTACATCCCCAACCAATAAAAGAAAGTTACCTACTCATGGATTTACTAAAACCCATGGAAAATATACAAAGAAAAAGAATGGTTTCCACCTAAGGGGAAAACCTTAGGTTTTTGATATTGATGATGTGATATGAGAGGTAGAAGATAAGAGATTACTTAAAAGATAAGATTATTTGAGCCTTAGATGTCTTTTTTTATAGCCTTGAATGCTTGGACCTCAAATATACTCTCTTTCTAGGGTTTGGAATCCCATTAGAACTAAGTTTCCATGTTCTCTAGGGTTTGGAATCCTTCCGGGACCGTATTTTGCTCGTTTTAGAAGTCCATATACGTGCCAAGTACTCCGCCCACGGCTAAGAATTGTTCCCACGACCTAGCCGTATCTAAATAAAAATTTTTGGGTGATTTTCAGGGTCACTTACGGCTGGGTCGAGCAAGGCAATTCCTGGCCGTAAATGGACCTGGATTTCACTTTTCTTTCCTCCATCGTTTCGGTCATAACTTCCTCATACGATATCTGATTGACCTCATTCTTTTTGCGTTGGATTTTTATTTCAATTCTATTAAAGATGATGATAAGAAATTCTATATTTGAACGGTTGAACTTTGTATTTGTCCCTTCTTCACTTTTAAAACTTGACTTCCTTGTTTATTTCATGTTGTAAAGAACTCCTTTCTTCTTCTTTGGTTGAATATACTTCAAAAATCCTAAGAAACTCATAAACAAACAAAATAAAAGAATAATGATATAAAAATTAACGAGAATTCAATGAATTAGAGTGTCAAACTAATGCATATAATGCACCTATCAAGAATCGTAATTGATGAATTGGTGGATCCAACTCAAGAAAAACACTTTATCTAGAACATGAAAGTGAGTTACAAACTTCAACATACTCTTATAATTCACCATGGAGTTGGTGGGTAGCAATACTGCTTGTTTAGACAATACTTTCAATATGGTAAGCAACTTACGATGATGCAAAACTGGATGCTCTTCATTTGTAGTCAAGAGGGTCCGTAAAACAAAATTTAGATTTCCACTAGATTTAAAGATAAAAAGAAAAGAAAATAGAAAGATAAAGTATCATATATCAAACAAACAAGCTTGTTATTTAAACAAACAAACAAGATTGTTAGAAGAACTAGTAAAAAAGATAGGCAAATTATAAAACATAGATACTGAAAGAATTAACAGAGAAGGTATGCTTTTTCTAATGTTAAAATCAACTTTTAACATTGACATAAGACAGTAGGAGAAAAAAAAACACATGAATCAAATAGATCATATTAAAGTATCCTAGGTAAAAGAAGAAAAATAAATTAGATCATCAAGATTTGAAAAAAAACATCAATAAAATTTAAAAACTGAGCTAACTCATTTATCACCCGATCCTCGGATGAATTGTTACATGAGAGACTTAACTTCCTTGCTTAGGGTTCGCTTGTCTTGTGCTTGAACCAGTGTACTCGATCTCCGCCATCTCGGCGATTTTTATGGATTCGGAAATAGAGCGAGACGAGATGAACATTCTTGCCAAGACGATTTTTAGCCTAAAAAATCGCCGGAATCATCAAAACTCGGCCAATCTCGACCGAGATCTTGTTATGCCTATTAAGTAAAGCAATCAAACCGAGTATTCGCTTGTTTATCAGTTTTCTTTGAAACAAAATTAAGAAAACAAAGCTTATTTGACCACCAGTACAATCATAGTTTCTTTGTACATATTCTTTGTTGATTTCTAGATGAAAATCTTGAGAAAAAACCAATCCAGCATGTTGTGTACAAAAGAATCAAGAAAAACCTGTATCAAAAGGATCGGCTGGCTATGGCTATCATCAATAAGCCCCTAATATATCATACCGGTGCCATCCAAATCATCAGTTTCTTTTTCTCAATCTCTATATTTTTTGTCTTCATGGTTCACAACAACACCTTGAACAAAATTATCAATAACAATTATTAATCAATCTAATTTGGACCTAATATCTATTTTCAATTTTTTTATTCCTCTTTCTTCATTACCATTTTTTTTTCTACTTTTTTGTGTGTTTTTTTTGCCATGAAAAAGAAACTGAACTGTTTCCTAAAATACAATACTCGTTTTTATAGAAGATCAAGATCGTAACACCTGGGGTAATGTATACATGATTGCAACATACGCCTTGTACTTAAACGGGAGTAAAGCAAAAAGGTCGGGATGTAAAAATATTAAATATATATATGCATTAGTTATATATATAATTTTCTTCAAAGCTATAGATATAAAAATTAAAATAATGCTTCGATTTGTCGCATATGTGTATTTCCCCTGTATTTTCTTTATGTTGCTTTATATCTTATTATTTTTATTTGGTATTATGTGCTGTTTTGCGTTATCGTAGTATATACTAGTCTGTAGCTATTCAATAATTAGCATTTCTTCGTGTGTTGGTTTTATAATTTCCTTCGTCTGCTGGTTTGTCTTGTTTATCGTCTTCTCTTTTGTAGTACAGATATTGTTTTTTTTTATTTTAATTGAATACTTGTCTAAAATATATATTATACATATTATAAATATAAAATTTGGACTCGATATTTCACCAAAAATCTTCGTCAGATAAAATTATACCAGTGTTTTAGTCCCAACCGAGATAGATCGGAGATGGTCTACCTTGGGCTTGAACTCATATACGGAGACCTTTAGTCGTACAATAAAAAGAAAAAAGTAAACGATGAGTACCGGCTCGATATAAACAGAAAGGAAGGGGTTGTTTGCAAAAAAAAAGACACATTTCCAGGCAATATTAGAGATATTCAACAATTTAGTCCCTGAAGAAGAACTCTCAACAAGAAAACGGGGAAAACAAAATTCATTAGTTGAGGTGTGGGCGTAGTATAAGATTCTTCTCCTATTATGCGTATTTTAGCATATCATTCAATTTTCCCTTTTGAATCTTCATCTTCATCAACCGAAGCAGAAGAAACTTCAAATCAAAGCAGTAGCAGTGAAATTTGTAAACCCTAATCTTCGATCCATGAGAAAACCTCATAAACGAATTCAGTTCTCAGATCTATAGAGAGTGATTTCGTTAATTTCTTGTAGAAATTCTGATTCTTTTTGATAAATGGCAACGAGAAATCGGACTAGTTTGTATAGGAAATATAGAGATGCATTGAAGAGTGCTTTCTCTTCTTCTTCAGCATCTACTTCAGGTGGTGGTGCTGGTGGTGGTCCTGTTATTGAATTGGTTAATACATCGTTATTGAATCCAAATAAGAGATCTTATACTCCTCTCAGTACTGATGATCCTGGAAGTTCTAGGTATGTGTTGTTATGAATTTTTCTTTGAGATCTGAATATTATAGTTTGTATGAATTTGTATCTTCTAGGGTTTTGATTTGGGTGTTCTGTTATTTTGATGTAGAATTTGTTTCAAGGTTATCACAAAATTACAGGTAAATGATGAGTTAGGTTACCTCCACTATTTTTTTGGGGCACATTTACCTCGTGTATTTGTAATGTAAACTCGCTATGATGCCTCGTATGAAAATTACTAGTTCATAGCTTCTGTTAGAGTCTGTATATGCAATCACACACATCTTAGAGTGGCAAAACTATGTGGAAGTTATCGTCGTTGTCACTGTTGGTTATTTGAAATAATGAAAGTGAGACTCGGTTGTGTTTAATTGTAGCAAGCAACCTGTTGCTCTCTTGTTATGTTGTTTTTCTCACTTCCATGTGGTTCCTAGACAGACACCATATTTTAATAGGACTATAGGCATCTTAATGGCATTTGCATTTAGTAGCTCAAACGACATGGTATCCTCAACGTAGTACGAAATTCCTATGCGTGATGTGGCTTTACAATGGATCAAATTATTGGTATCAAGTCATGTACTTATCCTGTAGCTCTGTATTTTCTGCTTTAGAACTTCTCGTATCTAAGTATTTGCTAGACTTCGAGTGAAAATGGTATTTGATTGCTGTAGTGGGGGTGCACTTACCGTGGGGTTGCCTCCTGCTTGGGTGGATATTTCCGAGGAAATAGGAGTGGACATGCAACGTGCAAGAACTAAAATGGCTGAATTAGTCAAGGCTCATGGCAAGGCTTTGATGCCCTCTTTTGGAGATGCCAGAGATGATCAACACTTGATTGAGTCGCTTACCCATGAGATTACTGGTCTATTGAAAAGATCAGAGAAGAGACTACAGAGACTTTCTGCAAGTGTACCGTCTGAGGATTCAAATGTTAGGAAAAATGTACAGGTATGTTGATGGTCAATTACATTATCCGAGATTTTCAGTAGCACCAAGCATTCTTAACATTTTCAATATATAACTGATTTTTCTTTCTGAAAAAAAGAATCCCCGATTGTTTTGTTCCTTTACCCCATATCTTGATGTGAAAAAAGCAAAGGAAATAGCTCAAATCAGGAATGTGTTATTTTCATTTGGTATGGCTTTAGTTGATCGGTAAGGATTTGTTTACGTGTTTTTGTTGTAGCGCTCTCTTGCTACGGACCTCCAGAACCTCTCAATGGAGCTTCGGAAAAAGCAGTCAACATATTTGAAACGTCTTCAGCAGCAGAAAGAGGTTCACTTGCCTTTACCTCCTTGTAGTGTTTGTAATATATTGGGGGCCAGACTGATTGCTTGTTACCTTTTCTGCAAGGTGCCAACCATCTGGGTTGCACACATACGGCCACGGGTGTCCGATACGGAGACGTATCCGTTGTCCAATACGGCAATTCTAAAAAACCACGATACGGGGACACAGCGGTATACATAAAAATACCGTCAATTTTTTAAGATATGTATAAATGTAAACGAGACAACCACATAAGTGTATTTGTTTGCACTTGTTTACAACCACACACATGTATTTGTTTGCTAACATACACATGTTTTTGATTATAAGTATAACCACCCTTAAAGGTAGGTGACCTTTACTTTTCAATTGTATACTAGTTCTTAAGATGATAGAAGTATTTTAGGAGTGTCCCCGTATGTGGCTGTGTCCATACGTATGGACACGCGATACGGCGACCCCTGAGAAGTATCCGCGTAACCCAGCCAACCATCTATGGCTGAATTAAGTTATTTGAACCAGAAGTTCATCATTGTTCTTTACTTTGTGGTGTAGGGTCAAGATGGGGTTGATTTGGAGATGAATTTGAATGACAGACCAAAATCGGGAAATGATGAATTCGATGACGTGGTATGCACTTTTTTGCCCAAATAATTCTTAATTTTGTGTATATAGTGTATAGGAATGTGATTTTATTGACTTCAATGACACCACTATTGTTCCTATCTTTTTTTTTTTATATATAATAGAGAGTTCTGAGATTATTTCTAATGTGAACATGATCTGTTCAGGGATTTATGGACTACCAAATGTCCAAATTAAAGAAAAGTGAAGCATTCACGGCAGAAAGGGAAAGAGAAATCACTCAGGTGACTAGAGATATCTTCGTATCTTTTTACAAAACGTATGAGAAAGCCTTTTCCTGGTTGACGTAATCTGCATTTCACGTAGGTTGTCGAATCAGTAAATGATCTTGCTCAGATCATGAAGGATCTCTCAGTTCTCGTGATAGATCAGGTCCTTACTTTGCCACCAGTTCCAGTAACAAAGACATATTATTTACTTTAGAAGTTTTTCAAAGAGATCCAGTTTGGTCAACTGCCTTCTATTTAATTGCAGGGTACTATTGTCGATCGGATAGATTACAATATTCAAAATGTGTCAGCCACAATAGAGCAGGGTTACAAGCAATTGCAGAAGGTCCTCTTCATCATTTTTTTCATAGTGTATTTGAAAAGCTCAGCTAAACTTTATAACCCACTTATATGGTCTGTTCAATATATTCCAGGCAGACAGAGCACAACGGAGAGGACGCATGGTAACATGTGCAACAGTTCTTGTTCTCATGTGCTTCGTCATGATGATTTTCCTGATCCTTAAGGAGACCTTGTTTTGATCAAATTGCATATACTGATCTTAAACAGTCTATTTTTCGCAAACTGAATCCTTCGTTGCTTACATTCAAACATGCAGAAGCAAAAAACATGAGATTATGAGTGCTTCTAATGGCGGCCTGTCGACTGCAGCTTGGATACTCTAGAATTGAGATTAATTCATTCTTATAGAGGAAAGAATGTATTTGATGAGTTCTCACAGTATTTTGTCAGGGTTTTGATATATAATTATTCTATAGGGTTTTCGGATGTTTATGTCCCTAACCCTCATTTATGTGACTGGCTATATTTCTTTTCTTGTAGCAAAATTCTTTTATGCAAAAAGTGAAGAAAAGAGAATGAAACAAAAATAAGGAACAGATGAAATAGTAGAAATAAATTCATATACAGTCTCAACTTTTTAGTACTTCATTTTGCATTTAGGAAACTGTTGAAATTGCAGAGATAATCTATTACATTTGGTGACTGACAATTTTCGCGTCAAATGTTCTTGATCATGGACAATGTCAAGAACCTATCTAAACATTAATGGAAAACAGTGATGAGCATGCACTACAAATCAGATCAGCATCAGAGATGCTAAATACTGGCAAGTATATGGAGCAGGTGACAGTCCAGGCACTATCTTTCTCATGGCTTTCTCACATTCAGAGGCATTGCTTACATCCAGAGGTATGCATCATGGATCGTGCACTTGTTTCTCATGGTTTCTGTAACCAATAGCTACTAAGAATTGTCCAGGGTTATTGCCAAGTGTTGATGATGAGAATCTGACGTTCAGCTGAAAACAGTTATATATATCCAAAGTAAATCGTCATCGGACACTTATACTGATAGATATAGGTCCAGGCACCTGGTAAAGACATTTCATAATTCTGACTCCTGTCTATCTCATGCCATTCTTACCTTGATGCTTATCCTCACTAGCAACTACTACTGCTACTACTATACTATTCCTGCAAGTACTATTGGTAAATGTAAGATCAAAGGATTGAAGGAAAATGGGCTTTGAAGAGATGAACTGATGATGATGATGGAAGCAAGGGATGAAATGATCAGACGAGAACCTTAGTTCCAGCTTCTTCAGGGTTAAGAGAATGATGGAAATGGCAGCGATGGCCATAAGGACAAGTACCAGGTCATTTAGTAATCATCCTGCAAACTTCAGTCTTGTAACGAGGGTGTCGAATCACAGGACGTAACTCCTCGACTGCATGTGCAAACTGGCAACGATCTCCGTTAGGGCATACTCCTGTCTCCTCCCATTTATTGTATAGTTCAGTCTTAGTCATCCCTTGTTTGTGCACCTCCAGCAGTTCAATTCCTTTATCTTTCTCCTCAACGTTCTGCCGTGACAGTTCAAACCCATCATCATCGTCAACATAAAAAAGAACTTGTCATGGTATAAACAGTGTGTCTAGGAAAAAAAGTTAATGTTTATACCTTAGCCTTCAATTGTGGAACGAGTTTTTCAGTACTCATACAACCAACAACTTTAGGGCACTCAGTAATAGCAGAAATAAGATCTTTCTCCATTGACGAGAGAAGGATCGAAATGTCCATATTTTCAGCTCTAAGCATCAAGTTCTTTTCTAGAAGAAGATCCACTTCTGCGGATTTCTTCTCAACACAGGTGAAACAATAGTTGTATTTTTCTAATAATTTCACATATTTTTTCATGATATCTTCGTATTGTTTCATGATCTCTTCGTATTTCAAATTGCACCAGTTTTTCTGGAAATTTCGACTGAATTCTGTAGTAGATGATGGTGCACTTCCTTCATATGAACAACCTGATGATAGCGTTGTGGAATCACTTTTCTGTTTCATTTCATTAACTTGTTTCTTCATCTGAAGAAACATTTGGTCATGAGAATGTTAGGCTACAGAGGTTAAAATTAGTTTTATTTGATAATAGCGAGTTTCAATCACTTCAAGACACGATTTCAATCAAATTGATCACAATCAGGTTTGATTTTGATTAATTGCAGATACAAATGTTCTTAATTTACAAAATCATAGATTCTTCCCAAAACCAGAGAGATTCTCTTTTCTCTGTGTTAATTTCGAGTTCGACTTGGTAACAACACGAGTCACTAAACCAATTAACAAACACACATAGAAAATTCTCCAACCTTGAATTTGAGTTCCTTTAAGCCTAAAATGAAATTCCAATCACAAATGTTGATCAAACCTCAGAGGTCAACTATCTAAATCTCAAATCCAGTTATTAACTCCTAAATCATCAAGTGACATTCTGTCCGATCCAAATCACCTATATATTAGGTCATCACAAAAGTATCTTGAAATTAACTTTGAAAACAAGAGATTTCATTTCAGTACAATCTAACCAGAGATTTCGTCCTGGAAGCAAAAAAAAAAAACTAAAAAACTCAGTTTCGATTTAAATCCAAGGATTGAAATCACATATACAGATCAAACTCGAAATCTACCATAGAAACTCGTTGATTTTCATAATGAAAAAACAGATATAGAAAATGAACGAGTCTGCTGAACTGAAAGTAGAGATTGATCTAGTTAGGGTGACAAATTGACCTTTCCGGGTGAGATCTCCACTTTACTTTTTCTTCTTCTTCTCAAAGTTTTTGTTTACTGAGATGAATGAAACTGGTTCGGAGAAAAGCAAAAGGGAGGGAAAGACGTTGGGTATTATTCACGACTGAAATAGAAAGCGAGGAAGCAGCGAAAATGACATATTTAGCCTTAAATGAACCGACGTAAGAATGGGTGTATTTTATTGCGATACCTCTAATCACAGGAGAGCCGAGGAGAGAAAAAAACCGTTACGTTTTACACCGTTATTTGTACATTGTTACCTAAATTTTATACGAAGGTTTTACCTATTTTCCATCTCCACTTTTATTATTTTCTATTTTTTTCTTCATAATTTCTAAATTTATAGGGAGGTAGTTAAATAGGAATTTAGAGGATTTTAGAGAGTTCTCAAATTTATTATTAGTCAATAGAAATTCTAAGAGACTTTCTTAATCTCCCTTGTTAGTGGATAAAGATTTATTTAAAGTCTTTTCGATTCTCTAAAACTCCATATTATTGGATTATAAAATGAGACTTGTAAAATACCATAAACCTTCGTCTAAGTGGGGACGAAGAAAGTATCTTTTATTATTATGTAATATAATTAATGTGATGATTTTACTTGCCGTGGCTCTAGCTTATCGAATATGCGTTTATTTATGTCTTCACTGGAGACTCAAAGTTTGTAATCTTTAATAGAATAGCCCCATTAATCCACATTTGAGCTATTTAATCTTAAGATTAACAGGAAGTCTAAAATAGCTTTCATGTAATTCATCATTTTTACTATAAATCCAAGTCTTAGATATTGGACTATTTTTGCAAGTTCTTTACTATAAATCCAAGTCTTAGATATTGGAAAATTTTTGCAAGTTTAATTGGTTGTTGTTGCCCAGGATAACTTATGTTTGTTCGAATATCCTTATCATCCGAGTTACATTCAACAATATCCCACTGTAGTGGTAGATTAAGCTTTTCATGACATAACCCAATTATACAATCGACAGGTGACGGCCAAAAAACATAAACAACAAACGAAGAGGAAACCACCGCCAAACGAATTCGTTATTGGACAACGTTAGTTATACTATTGAAAATAGTGGTGATTTAGAAATGATTTAAATTTTGGTTCATTTTGGTTGTCGTATATCAGAATATTATATTATAACAGTTAAATGAAAGAAAAAAATCGAGGTGGTATCAGTTGGGGAAAAAAACGGTGGCGGTAATGGTGGTGGAAAAAAAAGGAACAGTGAGATTTGTGTTCTTAGGGTTTTAAGGGTGAAGTGGGTAAAAGGTATTTAGGATATAAAAATCAAAGTTAAATTATATAAAGGTAGTATTTAGGATATTTTAAAATTTATTTAGGTGGTACTTGAGATAATTGAGGACATGAATTAATGTGGATGGGATAAAGGAAAAGTGGAGGTGGAAAATAGGTAAAACCTATATGAAACCTCCTATGCTTTGGTAAACAATTGTTTAGAAAGAAAAGAGAAATTGTTTTTCTCGAAAAAATGGCAAGCCTTATTCATTAACATTGATAATATCATGATTCAAAATCGGAAAGGTTACAATACATATCATAGAGTTTTCAATTGAATCAAGGTAATTAATCAACCAACCAACATAGATTTCCTAGACACTTAACATCATAGTACCAGGACAAGTTCTAAAGATTAAATCTAACCATTTAATAACGATTCCTTGGTAGCATGACATGTTTAAATGGCATTGTTTGGACTAATATAAACACATCCAAACCAATTAACAAGTCTACTAACAGTAGAGATGTTAGGGGTACAAAGACCCAACTATTTCTCAAGGTTTTTTTTATTATCATAGTAACACATGTGACTAAGGTATAAAAGGATCCGTAGATCCAACCACTTGTCATGTGTAGTCTCGGGCTATTTTATCAATCTTAGATGATTCTTCCTTCAAGGCTTTTCATTCTGCCAAAGCTGTTACATGAGCCTCTCTGACGTTCTCCAGATACTGAAGCAGCCAGTTTATATTGAAACGGAGACCCTCACAAGTAGTCAACATTTCATCCAATTCCTGAATCTTCGAGTTTGTAACACTATAAAGAGGCGCATCATCCATCTCAGAAATAACAAGGAGGAGCCCTGCGACGGCTGTCACGAGTATGGGGGTATAACTCTTAACCAACTCTGTTGTAGCAATATGCCCTTATTCCTCCCATATCTTCGTGTAGAGATCTACATGACATTTTTGCACAACAAATCCTCCCACTACTTCATGATTTTGAGATGATGACTCAATTTCCAACTCAAAGGGGAGCCCGACGTTAGGGTAATCATGAATGGAAAGACTCAAGTCATCATTTGCAAGAAAGTCATGATGTTAGGAAAATTCTTAAAGCCAGCATCAATATTTGCTTCATCATTCACCGGTACGAATTCTTCATTTTCCTTAATCCCAACATGCCCGGTCTCAATCTCCTGTTACAAACACACAAGCAATAATAGGTGCATAAAATACATTATTTGAATATCATTTCATATGTTTTTTTTGTTTATTTCTCTTGTATTTCTGGTATATTACGCTTTGTTTTAAGTTTTGTAGGTTTTTTGGAGTCACATGAACTAAAATAAGAGAAATAAGAGCTCATGACATCATATGGACATATTAGGAATTCGCGGACTCAAAGGGGATAGAAGAACACAAGTCTTTATGTAAAAAAAGATAAAACTATTAAGGGCAACCACCTGCTAGGTCATTGAATATAACTGGGTGCCTAAATATATTTTCTTAGAACCTAACACACAACTAGGTCAACCTATCTATTCTTATGTTAGGTCATGACCATTGCGACTACCACATCTCTTTCTCTCCATTGCCATCAACCTAACAACGTCGACAACTGGGTCTGATGAGTAATGAGTTTCCTGCCAGCGAGAAGAAGTTGAGATCGAGTCTGAGTACAGGGTTCGAATTGGACAGAGAAGAAATGGGTTTTGCTGGTTGAGATACGAAGTAAAGAAATAGCCGTGAACTCAGGTGAGAATGGGTGGTTTTGGTTGAGCCGAGATTACATGAAGAGTTGGGTTGATGTGAGGTAAAGATTCAGTTGGGATTTGATTTCTGTAGAAGATGGCAGTCGAGTTCAAGGAGAAGATTGAAGAAGTGTTGTCGTGGGTTGGATGGTTGATATTAAGAAGATCATGGCAGAATCGATGGGTTTGATTGAAGTAAGAAGAGGTGGAAGGGAAATATGGTAAAGAAGGGTTTCGAGTCTGTGTTGAGTTGACAACGAAGATGGGAAGAAGAAATTTGGTGGTCACTGTTGCTTGTAACAGGGAGAAGAAATGGCAGAGAGATAAATCATTGAGGTGAATCTCGTAAATTAATAGATGGGTTTATGTTGATGTTATTATTGCAGTGAGAAGACCGAAATTCAGAGAAGATTTGAACTTGGACGGAAAACAGAAGAGAAGTCAGGATGGAGTCTAATGGGTTTGTTTGAGACGCGCAAAAGAGAGAAGGATGGGTTGTTTGGACCTGAATTTGGACAGCAAGAACTTGTGTTGTTTCCAATTGTTGAAGTGGTTCGATTGTGTGCATGAATATACCGAGAAGAGCAAGGAAAAGAGGTGATGTTGATGGTGGCCGGAACGAATGATGATTGTTTGAATGATATGGAAATGGGTTTGTAATGTTTGTGAATGGATAATTGCATTGCTATAAATTATGCAGGGAATTATGCAGGGAAAGAGTTGAGAATTTGATGGGAATAACAAACAAGTCATGTTGCATTTGCTATCAGAAATGCACAATACGTGCTTGATAAATTGCCTCAAAGAGTGAGGTTGAAATTGCCTTGTCAGTTCTGTAGAACTGACAGGCTTATTTGGTTCATTAATTCTCTTTGTGGGCTCGTTTTGGACTGTGGGCTTATCTGGTTTTGTCTATGGGTATATGGACTTGACTTAGATATGGAAATCTAGGGTTTTGGACATATTTTTGGAAATTGAAGAGTTCTATTCTAAAAAGGTATTTTACAAAGGAGAAAACCATACAAGAGAAACTTTAACAAGAGGGAAAGATATATGGGTTTTTACCTAGTTCTCTTCTCACCTCTTCTATTTCTTTTTGTAGGTTCGCATGGAGAAGATTTCTCGACGTCTAGGGTTTGTAATTTTATTTCTTCAGTTTAATTTCGTGAACTCCAATTTGTTATGAGTAGTTCATTTTCTTTTGTTGGGTTGGGAATAGTTGGATTCTACAATACATGATTTTTGGTTTAATAAATTAGTTTCGTCTCAAATTTATCGATTATGATTCACTACTAATATCTAATTGCTTGCTTGTTTGTTTAGTTAAGTTGTAAATTGATTGAACTCACATTCATATCTAAAGCTAATTTAGGGTTTATTATACACAAAAGTGATACTCCTTGAATACATGTAGCATAATGTGGTTATTGCTTGTAGTGATGCATCCTAGTACTTACATGTGAATCATGACCTTTGTTAAATTTAATTAGTGCGCTTTCCACGTTAAATTTTATTGATTAGCCTGATTTCATGAATCTTAATGCTCTTCGGGAATTAAACTTGATTAGTGCTTTTTACACGTTAGGTTGTTCTCTTGGTAGAATTCATATTCACATCTTTTAATGTGTTTGTTGATGATTATAGGAAATTTGATGGATATTCTTGCGATCAAGGTATTCTAGGGTTTTTGATAAAACGAGATTAAATATCAATTCTAAATATTAGTACAAGAAAACATGTTTGTGAATGAAAACGAATACCTTAACCAATATTCTCACATCTTTGATTCTTTTCTATAATTTCTTCGCTTTCTTAATTAGTTTAATTTACTTTACTAAATCTGAAAAATCTCCCCTTTTACATAAGATTTCAAAACCAAATAACAACACAGACCTCTCTGTGGAAACGATCGTTTCTTACCCTTGCTTCATAATAAATCATAAGTAGTGAGAAAGTAATAAATAATTTTGACGTGGTACAACACACACAAATTTTGGCACCGCTGCCGGGAAGGCAGCAAATTGTTATTTTTTTTATTTTTTATTTTTGTTTTTAGTTTTATTTTTATTTTAATTGCTGGTTTTTTTTCCTTTTCTAACTTAGTTTTGAGAATTTTATTTCAGGTACTTATTCTTATGGAAGGACCATATTATAACAATCACTACGGTTTTCAACCTCAACAATACTATGCCAATTTCCAATCTTACAGGGAGTATAATCACAACCAATCATTTGGTATGATCAATATTCCAGGTACCCTTTTGATTATTCTCATACATGCCAACCTTCTTATGGCGGGTATGTAAGTGAACAATCCCATGGGTTGGAGGATAGTCATACTTCTAATAATTCCTCTATTTTTGAAAAACAGATGTGCACCATGTTAGCAAAACTTCAACAACAAATTCAGCTACACACAACGAGGCATTAATGAATCTCTTCAAGAACTTCAAAAATGTGCAGATAATTTAAGAAGATGTCTTGATCAATGCAATGAGGAAAGGGATAAAGAAGAATTTTGGTCTTAAAATCAGAATTACTCTCACATGCCTACGATTAGTAATGATTATTTGATCAATGACTATGCTGTGAAAGACCAATCTTTGGGGATATTTGATGACACCAGTGTGGCTTACTCAAGCCTTGATCTCAATAATGATGAAGCACCTATTCAAAAGGAATAACTTGAGGATGAAGCAGTGAGTAATCTAAAACAATTCCTTATGGCAAGATTTGAGTCCGCAACAATACTTGGTTTTGAAGCAAAGGGTGTTGAAAAGGATGAGATTGAGATTATAAACACTAAAATCATCGATGACCAGCCTTATGTTAGATATGATAGTGATGATGAGTATGAAAGTACATCATTTGAACCAAATCATAGTGACATCCCCAAAAGGTGCACAATGGAATCTTCATGGGATCAAGATGAAGAAGAAGCATAATATGCCGTATATGAGAATGAAACCGAATTGAGCAATATTATGAAAGACCCAAATGAACTTGCCGAGGATGATATTGATAAAGGAATTCTTATTGAGGCAGAAACTAATGAAGAATGGTTAGAAAGTTTGATAGAAGACCACGATACACAAGAGGTAGACAATTTATTTGAATTATTTAAGCAAGATGAGGATCCCCGTAATACAAAAGAATTTGGAAGGTTTGACTAAACCTATGACTATTGATCCTTTTCCTTTACCTCGTTTTGGCTTGAATATATGTGCTTCGGAAGTATTGTTGAATGACTTTGCTTCTAAATATCCGTCATTCGAAATATTTGATTCTCATACTATGCAGGTTAGTAAAGAAGAACATATAGAAGTTCCCGAATTCTATGTTCTCTATCCACTTCCGAGTGTGGAAAAGACTAAGTGTGGGGGAAACTTCTATCGGGCGATAGCTTCAATTATATTTTCTTGTACTAATCTTATTGTGAAGCTATTGTTGGAATTTCAGATTTTTCTATGGGTGGACCCCCAAATTTTGAGATTGTTGGTTTATGGGCGAGTAGAGAGTCGGGATGACGACTTTAAACCAATCACTTCATGGGAGGCAACCCATTGGTTTAGTATTTGTTTTACTTTTTCTTGTTTTTTCTGAATTTTTATATCATTATAGGATTTCCCAACTTGATTTTACATAGGATGAGTCAATTTACATTGAGGAAAATGTAAAGTTTAAGTGTAGGGGAGTGATTAAGCATATAGAATTCTTAAGTATTCACTTTTAGGCAGTTTTATAACGTTTTTGTAAATTTTGCATGAAACCTCCAACTTTTAGATATTATAGAGTCACTTAGTATACTTCTAACTACGTTTACATACGGATTTCTTACCAAAATAACTGAACTTAGAAGTATTAGAGAACAATATTAGGGTTTCTTAATTGTTGAGAGGCTAGAACTGACAAAAAGGGACTTAAACCGCTGATAGACACATTTTTGTGTCTTATTTAGTCTTGTACTTGTATTAATAGTCCTCATATTTTGGTACTAACAATATGATTTTATGTGCTTTTAGGGTTTTTTGAAGAATAAACTTTTGTGGAGAAAATTGGCTTAAAAAGTGTTAAAAACACCCCCAACAAAAGTGTTAAAGGCACCTTCATATTGGATTAGGGCACCCCTGATTTTGGCTACAGACACCCACAAGTTTATAAAGACACCCATATCAAATTCAAAAGGATTTTATGGCGGGAAGCTTAAAAATGAATCTGCATGAAATTGTATACGTGAGTTAGAGGGCTTTAAGACAATATATCTTCTTGCTATTTGTGTAAGAATTTGTACAAGTTAGGAAATTTAGAAGACTAAAGAAATCTCACGAGTGTCAGCGCTAAACATGGAAGAAAATCATGGCAAGATCTTCTCACGTGAAACATAGAATTAGTTTCCTATTTCACTGGAAATCGTTTTTATGCTAATCGATATGTTGTTAGAAGAATAAGGGGAGACAGTGCGAAGATATAGTTGATGTGATTTGGGATTACCCAATAAAATAACCGCAATCGCACGGCGTCTAACTAGTAGACAACGGCAAGTACGGGTCGAACCCACAGAGAGCGGGGAAATACTGCAATTAATATCTCTAATAAACTAA